>CM075814.1:7359039-7959039 GCA_037975025.1 Excoecaria agallocha | reverse complement strand
TATTTTATATTATATTATAAATATATAAATTATTCATATTTATATATTTTTAAATATAAAAAATTAATTTTATTTTAAATAAGAGAGTAGCAAAGTTAATTAATTAATAATCAACTTCAAAAAAATCTAAAAATTAAAAATTTTGTTTGAAAAATATTATATTATTATGCTCATAATCATAATATTTTCATCTCTAATATATTATTGTTTGGGTTTGAAGCAGGGTTATTTGCTGATTGTTACAGGAACAAATATCACTGATAATTTTAATTTAAGATATGGATTTGTTCAAAGAATGGGATTTATCGTAGATGAAATATATAAGGTAAAGGATTATAATTTATAAAATTTACAAGTAGATAAAAATTATAAGAAAATAAAGATAATTATATGACAATTATATGTATACTTAATATAAATAAGATAATTAAATGCTAATTTTGTTTGGTTTTCTAAGTTTTTAGCCTGTTGAGCAAGCATGCGAAGGAAACTTTCTTACTCCTTCAAATGATTTATGCTCTTCACAAGTGGCGAAACTTCAAAAGGTCAGTTGAAATACACAATTACTTCCTTCGTTCTTTTTTATTAGTCATTTTTGTTATTTTCACTAGAATTAAGAAATAATAAATAAACTTAAATTTAGTATTAAATTACGTGATTAATACTAAATTATCAAATTTGATTAGTTTTAACTTTATTGGGAGGAAAGAAAAATATATTAAAAAAATAAATTAAATTATATTAAAATTCTAAAAGTGACAGATAAATAGAATTTGAATTTTACTCAAAAGTGACAGATAAAAATGAATGGATGGAGTAATAAAATATATAACTCTGATTATTATAATTAATAGTGTTTTTAGGGAATTAAATAGTATTTGGATTGTTATTAATTAATATTATTTTTTTCCGTTAATTAGCAACATAAATACAGCATATGTATTAGAACCAACCTGTGGTGGTGACACACACAGCTAACACCAATAACACCCGAAGCCAGTCCTTCCTTTGAAAGTCTTCTTAAATTACCAACTGAATCTGATGATCAAGCTCAAGCCGAGGATCCTCCAAGACATTGGTGTAGGGTAATAAATAAATAAATATATATATATATATAACTGAATGATATTTTAGAATATAACATGAGAAAAAAAAACTTTGAAATGTATATTAATATAATCATGAAGCCTTTTTGCCTACTGCATGTGGGTTATAAATTACAATTACTCTAAAGTTAAAGTGATTCTAATTAGACTTTATATACTAAGAATTTTTTTACTGTATCAGATGACAGAGAGCTATTAATGAATCTTGAAATTACTTTGAAGACCAAAATTTTTAACTTATTTTAACTTTTCATGTTCATTATAGGATCATAAATTTGAATAGTATTAGAGCATCATTATAAATATTTTTGAAGAAATTTTATAAATTTTGAATAAAATTTAAATGAAATAATAAAAATTGAAAATAAATGAGTAAAAAAAAGTGTAAGTGAGAGTGTATTTAAAGAAGAGTATAATGTGGGTTAATTGATTGGGTTATATAATAATTTATAATCCACATGTATATTTTTAAAATATTAAAATAGGATATATAATTTCTCTAATGCTTGGGATCCCAAATTTGACTTTTTCGACTCCATGCCTCAATGTTCTTAACCTAAATGCCCTACTTTATTCGTTTATTATGCTTTTATTTAATAACTAATAAAACTAGCTTCGCTAATTAAAGCCTCTTTTCTCATCAATTATTAGACATATTCTTCTTCAAACAAGATTATGTCTTCTTCTAATCTGCATTGGATGGAGGGGATTAGAGATGACACTAATGGATCATCATTAAATATATTACAAATGGACAAGGTCATAAATGAATTAAATTTTTTATATATTTTTAAAAAAAATTATATATGCATAACTTATAAAAATAATTATTATTTTATATTTATATTATATAAAAAATTATAAATAATACAAATAAGTTACTATCTCCGTTCTCTTTTACCTGTCACTTTTATTATTTTCATTAGAATTAATAAATAATAAATAAATTTAAATTTATTATTAAATTGCATGATTAAAATTAAATTATTAAAGTTAATTAATTTTAAATTTACTGCTAAAAAATAAATTAAATTATATTTAAAATTTAAAATTAACAGATAAATAAAATTTAAATTTTACTCAAAAATAATAAATAAAAGATAATGAAGGGAGTACAATATAGGTCATAAGGAATCAAATTCTAATCAATTTATTTTATGAGTCAAATGGGTCCAATTTTAAACAAATTATTAATAAATCGAATTGAATTTAAATCACAATATATTACAAATGTATACATATAATCCATACGTATAAATCATTATATTGAAGGACGAACTAGGATGAATTTGACCCAGATCCATCGGAGAATATCATAAATTTAGTTTAATAATGAAAACGTTTTCTTAAAACAGAAAAAATATATATACATATAAAAATGTTTTTTTTAATGCAGATTATAGAAAACGTAATACCAACAAAATCGTAATAATAATAATAATAATAATATTTAAGAAAACGTCAATAGAGAGGTCAATGCTCAAAAGCCAAAACCTGATATATATGACGTGGCGGCACCGCACACAATATGAGAATATCTGAGGTTTCTCTCTTCTGTTCTTCTCTTTGAAAAGTCTGTTCCAATCCAACTTACAGTCCAAGAAAAGCAGACAAATCTACACCAAACCAATCGCCAAGTTATACCCTTTAGCTCAATCCCCCCATCTTACAAGCAACAAACTCAAAGAAATTGGGAAAAAAAAAACAAAAATCTCCGCCTTTTTGCTTCGTCTTACTAAAAATGGCATATGTTGATCACGCCTTTTCGATTACAGACGACGATTTAATGATCGAGACGTCTTATGTAGTCAATAATCGCCCTCCTGTAAAGGAGATCTCTCTCGCCGTCGCTCTTCTTGTTTTCGGCGTCATCGGCATCGCTGTCGGTTCTTTTATGACCTACAATAGAATCGGCGGCGATCGTGCCCACGGTAATTTCTCTCCTTTTACCTCCTGGTACCTGATTGTCCATGGGCTAGGGTTTATTCTTTTTTTTTTTACGATTTTTGTTAGGTTGATTAGTAAATTAGAGGAATTAGGGTTTTGTGTTCTAAGTTGAATTATTTATTTTTTGATGTCAGGACTTTTCTTTGCAATTCTTGGGTTGGTACTGTTTATTCCGGGGTCTTATTATACGAGGATTGCATATTATGCTTATAAGGGATATAAAGGCTTCTCTTTCTCCAACATACCTGCTGTCTAGTTGATGCTGAAGCTTCTACTACTGCTATTACTTGTGTACATATCTTTCTCGAGTTCTGTTCCTTCTTTCTGTAATTTCTTTTTGGAGCTGTGGTTCTTTCGTTCTTTCTCTCTTATGTAAACAAGTACCTGTTTTAAATTTTTCTGATTAGTTACCTTGTGTTACATCCTGTTCTTGGGATCTTTAACTTCCTAATCCATTATGCAGAACATTTTAAATTCACTTTTCTTTTCTGAAGTATTTTATTAATGGGTATTTTTAGAGGATTCAACTCATATTAGGTGTTATAGCTCTTCAATACTATGCATAGAGGATTTACCATCATGAAAAAATTTCCATTTCCTTGTCGAGCATAATGCCGGGATCCTATTAGGAATTATGTAAGATCAGCTTCATAAAATACATGTGTGTCAAACTGCATATTAGTCTTTAAGTTTATGGAATACAAACTGATAAAACATTTCAACTTGACACTTGCACCATTCTCACACGTGGAAATTTTACCAATTTCAAATGTAATATTGGAGTTTTCCTGTATTGACCATATAACATGCGGTAGCATGACCTTTGCTTTAAACTATAGGACTTCTTGGACAATTAACATTTTCAAGTGTCATCTTATTCTGGCTACAGCTTTTGATATGGATTTGAATTCGGAATTTTAATTTAAATCCTTTTACAACTTATTATGGTTCTACGGATGGTGAATAATAGAGAAATGTTATCTACAAATTTCTTGCCAGGAGTGAAGTTCTACTTTTTAAACTACTCTTCTCCTTAATTCAGATCCCTCATTTGAGCTAAGCATAGGAACGCTAATGTTTTTCTGTAGATATTAGGGGCATTTGCCTTCTGGGATGTTGGTACCTGGACATAGACTAAAGGGACCCTTGAGTTGTTGGAAAATCCTCTTTTTTTTTTTGTTTTTTTTTTGAAGTAGAGCTATTTTTTGTTGGGTAAGCTTGTTTCTAACACACATTTTTGTTAATTATCAAAAAGGTAAACAAAGGTTATCAGGGCATTCTGTTGGTTAGCATGATTTTTTAATTTCTGTAACTTGCATTTGGAAACTTGGAGAAGAGATTTCCTTGATCTCAAGGTTTGATCAAGGAAATAGCTTAAAACATTGTTTCTGCCCATAGTTAAATTTGGTTATAGATGGTGCAGCATGCTGTGTGGAGTAGGACCATTTAACTGGTTGGATCCTTTGAGAGATGATATATAGTCAAACTAACGTACTTGGTTCTTTAAAATGTCTTGCAAGCGTAAAACTTGAATTCTCTGATCCGGATGACCCATGATCTACTAAAGAGGGCTTTATAGAAGTAACTCTGCATAGCATATGCATGCTATTTGGACCCTGCAGTGTCTTTCAAAGTTTTCTGTTCTGCTTATATTAGCTGTTCAAATTAATCTGATTCGCCCTCAG
This sequence comes from Excoecaria agallocha, assembly GCA_037975025.1. NCBI lineage: Eukaryota > Viridiplantae > Streptophyta > Magnoliopsida > Malpighiales > Euphorbiaceae > Excoecaria > Excoecaria agallocha. Next base: position 7,954,301 of record CM075814.1, on the reverse strand, counting down.
TTAATAATGTAATGCTTTCTTGCCTCTTCAGTATTTTACTATTTTTTGAACTTCTCTATTGTACTCATGTTTGATGTTTCTATTAACTTGATTAACTCATTAGACATGTAATGATTGCTTGTTCCTACTTTATAGAAATTCTTTGCTTTGCTTATATCTGGGTTCGTAATGACTTATTGCCTTAGCATTGAGGGGACTAGCATTTCTGAGTTGGAATTTTGATAGGAAATGGGATTCTAAAAGTTGGTTTATCGACTCTTCTCTATGCCAGAGAGTAAAAGGGATTCTTTGGTGAGGTCATGGTCATAGGAAGTATCCTCTTTGTTAATCTGGTGAGGCTAATTGGATTTTGTGCAGAAACAATGACATAGGCATTTAGCTAATTTTAACTGTAGAGATTGCAGTTGGACAACCATTGCAACCACCTCTCAACTTGCATACTACAAGTTCTTACCTTAGTAATGCTGGCATTCCCAAAGCAGGGTTTTGTTGCCTTAATTTTTAATCTTTCTTAATTGGCTCAAATTAGTTTCTGGTGATTCATTGGAAGGAGTTTTTGATTGAGGAAGTAGAATATGATCTATGCTCTATGCTGTAGCAGTTGTGCCTGTTACTGATATTATTCACTCGTCAGAACTTATTTGGAGCGCTGGGTCTGTGGAGATGGTAATTCTTAGGGTTGTAATTCTTTTACTTTTTGAACAAAAATATGTTCGGACAGTGTGTGAAAACTGATGTTACTTTTCATGAAGCACAATGAAGCTGGTGTAATCTTGGATTGCTCATTTAGAAGGCAAGAGGAAGAACATGCAACAAACTGGTGCTTGAACAAGGAGTTGGCCTTTATTCATTTTATTTTGGACTTTTCCTTTAAACGCTAGGGAGATTTGATTCGTTTGTAATTGCAGCGTTCCTTCACTTAAATGCCTACAGAACTGGAATGTGTTGGTCTCTGCAAACAGTGTCTGGAACAAGGTTTCTTGAAATCTAGTTGCAGGGTTGGATTCGAGGCCTGGTATTAGGATTTATGTGGCTGCTTTTGTATTTGTGCCTCGTTTTAATCGGCCTTAAATTCTCATTTTAGTGTAATATTTGTCTTGCCTTAGAAGCGAAGTCCACTGGATTAGAAGAAGGCAGGTGATTAGGTGGGGTAGCAAGGCCCGTGTCCATACGCATAGCATAATTTAGAGCCAGTTGCGAAGGGAAAAGGCCAGGGGAGTGGCATATCTAGTTTTGTTGTGTTGGGTGGGAAAGGGTCAATCATAGAAATATGCTGGCTGTATCGCTGGAATTTGAATCTATATATTATCAAAATCATGGGACAATGTTTTTATTCCTTATCCAAGTTGTCCCGTCCGTCCTTAATTCACTTGCATCATAATTATCATGTCTCTTCTACCGCATTGTTCCCACTTTTCGGTATCTTTCTCATGTCATTTCCGGATCTTGTACTTTTTTTTTTTTTTTAATATTCATGTCGGTCAGTCCTACAAAAATAATAAAGTTTTGCTTCAAAGTGTTTATAAATTTAGGGCTTAATACGTAACTTGCCACTTATCTTTACACACTTTTGCCGTGATTTTTTTAACTAATGTTTTTTAAAAATATATTAGATTAATGGAGTTTGTCAAATTTTATTTAGAGAAAATAGGATGTTATTTGGAATACATAGCAAAATGCTGTGTTATAATACGTAAGATGCTGTTGTCCGCGTGGCGGCTCCCTGTTGAAGACGGAGCCAATAGCTGCGTTATCTATGTGGCAAGGAGGCCCTCACCACGTGTCACTCCGTTGTTGAAGATGCAGGGACAGGCTGCGTGGTCAGTCCTATCCCCCCGCTTCTATGTGCTATAGTATTTTTGATTTCAAAAATTCAAAAAATTAATGATGCTTCCCATATTAAAGGTACTATATAAACTCTTCCGATGGCAAATAAATTGACATTTCGAAAATAATTGTTCAATAACAGTTAAACAAATCTTCAGTAGTATTATAATCGTATTATTATATTTTCAATATAATATGGACAATTTGAAAAGGTAATCTTTTTTAGTTGAATATTCATAATTTAATGCATTAATTATAATTATTATTATAATGTAATTAATATAATGTTTAACTTATTAATTTGAAAATAGATGTGATTCGTGAGATCGGGAGGAAGAAGATCGCAGCTATATTAGTTTTCAAATACATGTATTTTAATAATTATGCTTTATTTTTTCAGATCTTTTATATTAAAATATCATATGATTAATTTGAAGGAATATTTATTATTACTATATTAATAATATATTTAGTAATAAATTTGTTGTGACAATAAAGTTTGTTAATGAATATATTTATGTACTATCATAGTTTATATATACAGTATTTTTAAAATATTTTTTATTATTTATAGTAGAAATCATGTATAATTTATGTTAAATTATTAAACGAATATTTTTTAATTCTAATGTTATATATATAATTCGAAATATAATAATTTAGAAAAAATTTTTAATATTTTTTTTACTTATAGGTAGTTGGAAAATATCATTATATACTGAATTTTATTTGCACACGAAAGAATAAATAAATTATGAAGCGGCAGGCTTTGAATATGACATATCTGCTCGTAATGTCATCACAAGGAGATTAAGACTTAAAAATAAGTATACTCTTGATGAATTACGTCTTAAAATTCATATTAAAGTGGATTTAAGTATTAATGATGTGATTTCTAAAATTATATACAAGAATCTAGTGCACAATGGAGGATCGTTATGTTGGATGGTAGTAGACTTAGCAGATGATGACAACGTAGATGCAATATATGATAATTTAAGGAGATATGAACATTATATATTAGTGAAATTAATCATTTTAGTAGCAAAGAGTGCAACTGGATCTAATCAACCAACAAATTCTAACGATTATTAGATTGCAAATGAAGGCTTTCAAATGCAAAACACCGGGACACTTCAACAATTTTACGTAAATGATATTAATTTGAGTAAGCTCGGACAGTCAGTAAATCGACAAGACATTGAAATATTTTTCCAATTTAGGAGAGATAATGTTCTCAGCCAGCCAAGATAAATTGTCAGTCAACGGGATGGTGACTTGATTGGAAGGGAAGCATCAATTGATTCTGGACATGATCATATACGCATACAAGTAAGCCAAATCCCTCATGTTTGTACGAGTGAACCTTGATGGTCCTTTAGTCGAAGGGTGGGAAATTTTCTAAGTAAATCCATCTTTGGAAATAGATCAGAAAGTCGTTTAATAGATAGAAATTTTGCTTTGGTGACACATGCTCTGCCTAGCCAGAGTTTTGATTAGAGCAATCATCGACATTTTGTTTCTCATGTTCCAGAAGTCAGACAGACAAGTGCTATAGCCCATGGCATAGATATCAGACATAGAAGTTCTATTTCATATATTGAAGATGTCAATCAATGTCGTTCTGTCACAGATAGCATAAGAGATTCGAAGTCAGCTTGGGCAGTCTGCCTAGAGGCGAGATGGTGATTTGCTTGAAGATTGCATATCTGGCAGCACTGACGTGGTTTGTGGAAATGAAGAAGCCATTAATTTGGGTGATGATGATGATTTGGTTAATGTTGCAGTTAACAATGATTATCTCTCACCTAATGATGATGCAGAAGATAAAAATGTAGACATAAATGGAGCAAGTGATAGCTCAGAAGAAACTAGTGATGGCAACGAGTCCGAACATACATTATCCGCCAGCCCGTTAGCATCACTGCATCCAAGTGTTGTGATCGGAAAAGGTAATTTTTTGTTTCCATCGGAGCATTATTCTAATTTTGATTTCGAATTATCCCAAGTTGATCTATCAGAAGGTGTTAACTTTCAAACTTGGGATGGTATGTCTAAGTTATCGACTGGCCTTGTTTTCAGTGGTAAGGATGAAGTCAAATCTGCTGTGAAAAAGTACTCAATAACAAGGAATGTTGATTTTAGAGTTGTTGAGTCGAAACCAAAATACTAGGTTATAAAGTGTGCATAGGTTGACAGTGGGTGCATATGGAAATTAAGGGCAGCAAACAAAGGCATAAGTCCACCGTGGATTATCACCAGGTTCAGAGGGTCACATTCATGCCTGGATGAAAATATTTCAATGGATTACAGACAATTAGGGTTAGAAATAATTTGAAATTGCATAGTGAGCATGGTAAATAAAAAATCGACATTGCCCGTTAATGTTATTATTGCTGCTATTAAACAACAATTTAATTTTGATGTATCGTATAGTAAGGCCTGGTATGGAAAGATGAGAGCGTTGGAATCTATTTTTTGAGGTTATGTTGAATTCTTTGAGAGGTTATTGGGGTTTTTATTTGCTTTACAAGGGTGCAATCCCAAAACTGTTTATGAATTTATGCTACATGATATTGAAAATTCGAGGGTGAAGCAGTTCCAATGGGTATTTTAGAGTTTTAAATCTGTAATTGATGGGTTATCTCATTGCAAGCCTATTCTATTGATCGACAACACATTCTTGATGGAAAAATTCCAGCATAATCTTTTGATAGCAAGTTTTGTAGATGGTAATAACATGTTATTTTCAATTGCATTCACGATCGTAGAGTCTGAGAATAAATCAAGCTGGGCTTGGTTTATGATGATTCGAAAGTACGTAACTTAACACATCAGCATTGCCATCATTTCAAACAGACACGCTAGTATAATGGCTTTATTTCGTGATGAAAGGAGTGGTTGGAAAGAACCTCTGAGCTTTCATAAATTTTGTTTGCGATATTTTATAAGTAACTACAACACGCACCACAAGAATTCAATAATTAAGGACTTACTTTACCAAGCTGGTAAGTTATTAAATATTAAATATTTTTTTACTTTAGTTTGTTATATGATTGTTATTATCAAGAATTAACATTGCAGATGCGCAATTTTAATCGCGCAAGTTCCAGCAGAAGATAGATGAAATTAAACAATTGGACCAAGATTCCTACAACTGGGCAATGCGTATATCATTAGACAAGTGGATATTATCTAAGGACGGTGATCATAGATATGGTCATACGACGACAAACATTACTGAGAGTGTCAACAGCGCTCTTAAAGGTGTTCGTATGATGTCGATTACTGCCATAATGGAACATAATTTTGTCCTTCTGGTAATTTTTTTTAGAATAGAAGGGGCTTATACATGATCATATGGGCCAGGATTTACCCTTCACTCCAAAATGCGTTCAAATTATGAACAAACGGGCTAACAAGGCTAGAAGATATATTGTTGTTCGCTATGATAGTCGGTATAAATTATTCAAGGTGATTGCTAGCAGAGCACTACAGGTCAACGTTGAGCTGGACACATATGTACTGAGCCTAAAGAAGCAAAAATGCGAGTGCGGTAAATTTCAAAGAATAAAAATGCCTTATTCGCATGCGATTGCAGCATGTATGAATAAGAACCGTGACATGTGCCGATTTGTTGATAGCTGTTACACCATATCAGAAGCATTTAAATGCTACGAGGGTGAATTCTGACCTATGTTACATAAAACATACTGGCCACAATATTATGGCTCAACCATTAAACCTGATATGAAATTGGTGAGAAAGAAGGATCGATTGAGAACAACTCGCATTCGCAATGAGATGTATAAGTGTGAACGGGGCAATGCTTCATGTTAAAGCATTTGTGGGAATGTTGGACATAATAAAAAAATATGTAGAGGTGGTGCTGGGCCATCCAATTAATATTGTAGTGCTTGACTTATTATAATCCTTAATTCTTGTAATATGGTGATGAATTAATAATTTTTTTTCAAATTATGTAATTAATTATGCTTTACTTAAGTAAAATGATTACCAAATAATAATGAATTACCCATGTAATAGAAATATTATACCATACAACATTTTTAGTGTCTCCTACTACAAGAAGTGATACTATCGGTAGGCGTATCGTGATCCATCTCGTATGGATTGGGATCACTATAGAGTGGTTGATCCGTTAAACTCAGAGTACCTATAATAGAATGACCACTAAAAAGTACATTAAAGAAGTCAACATCTTGTCGACTGACAGATTGTCTTGGCTGGCTGTAAACATGATCTCCCCTAAATTGAAAAAATATTTCAATGTCTTATCGACTTACTGACTGCTCGGACTGACTCGAACCAATATCATTTACGTAGAATTGTTGAAGTGTCCCGGTGTTTTGCATTTGAAAGCCTTCATTTGCAATCTGATAATCGTTAGGATTCGTTGGTTGATTAGATCCAGTTGCACCCTTTGCTACTAAAATGATTAATTTCACTAGTGTATAATGTTCATATCTCTTTAAATTGTCATATATTGCATCTATGTCTTCATCATCTGCTAAATCTACCATTATCCAACATAACGATCCTCCATTATATACTGGACTCTTGTATATAATTCTAGAAATTACATCATTGATGCCTAAATTCATTTTAATATGGATTTTATGACGTAATTCAGCAAGAGTATGCTTATTTTTAAATCTTAATCTCCTCGTGATGACATTACGAGCAGATATATCATATTCAAAATATATCGCTCCATAATTTATTTTTCTTCTCGTGTGCAAATAAAATTTAGTATATGATGACATTTTTCAACTATCTATAAGTAAAAAAAATATTAAAAAGTTTTTCTAAATTATTATATTTCGAATTATATATTTCATATATAACATTAGAATTAAAAAATATTCATTTAATAATTTAACATAAATTATACATGATTTCTACTATAAATAATAAAAAATAATTTAAAAATACTATATATATAAATTATGATAGTACATAAATATATTCACTAACAAATTTTATCGTCACAACAAATTTATTACTAAATATATTATTAATATAGCAATAATAAATACTCCTTCAAATTAATCATATGATATTTTAATATATCTATTAGAAAAAATAAAATATAATTATTAAAATGCCTGTATTTGAAAACTAATATAGCTGCGATCTTCTTCCTTCCGATCTCACGAATCACATCTATTTTCAAATTAATAAGTTCAATATTATATTAATTATATAATAATAATAATAATAATTATTATTATTATAATAATAATAATAATTATTATTATTATTATAAGTAATGCATTAAATTATAAATATTCAACTAAAAAAGATTATCTTTTCACACTGTCCATATTGAAAATATAATAATACAATTATAATACTATTGAAGACTTGCTTCACTGCTATTGAACAATTATTTTCGAAATGTCAATTTACTTGCCATCGAAGGAGTTTTATATAGGGTCTTCAATACGGGGAGCATCATTAATTTAATGAATTTTTGAAATCAAAAATATTATAGCACATGGGAGCGGGAGGGACAAGACTGACCACGCAGCCTGTACCTACATCTTCAGCAACAGAGTGACAAGTGGCAAGGGCCTCCTTGCCACATAGATAACGCAGCTATTGGATGCATCTTCAACAGGGAGCCGCCACGTGGACGACAGCATCTTCAGGGCCCACATGTCAAAAGTGTTTCCTAAAATGTAGCGTTTTGCTATGTTTTCCAAATAACATCCCATTTTCTCTAAATAAAATCTGACAAATCCTATTAATCTAATGTATTTTTTAAAAAATATTATTAAAAAAATCCCCCACTTTTGCCATCCCGATCTCTGTACTCAAATATTTTCTATTTTAACATTTTAAGTTGCTAATATATTTAATTATGAACACTTGTGACGTAAGTATTTGTCTCTGTGGTAAAAATCTTGCTGATCTGGATAAGGAGCATGAATATCATATAGTTGAGGAACGTGAAGGTAATTTTATATTACAAATTAGTGTTTACAAATGTTAAAAAAAAAAACCTCCATCTTCTTGCTTTTCTTCAAGATCTTGATTTGGTATTGGTTCTTGAACATAATTTGATTTCCTCTTGAAGCATTCTTTTGATTTAGAGTATCTTTCAAATAAAACATCCAAAAAAGATCTAATTGGATAATTAGATCACAACAACACTAATTCAGTCTAGTTCATTTTAATATACAATAACAATTTCGGGAACAAGAACCAAAAATAGCTCTACCACATCTCTAATTGCCCACACAATCAGACAACCATAGATCGAACAAGAAATCGATATCAACATATTTATCAAAATAAAAATAGGAATAATAGGGTACCAGGGCATAAAAAAGAAAAGAAATAAAGATATGAAGGAAGAGACCATTGCCGTCCTTGTTGAAGAGATTGAAGGCTTCCTTGAACTCAGAGATTTGTTTGTCGGTGGGTTGATAGGTCATATTTTGGAAGAAGATGAGCATTTGGAGAGAAAGAAAATAGGAGAAATAGAGAGAGGAGATAAAATGATAAATATGGCCTAAAGAATTCCGCTCTCATTTTCCTTTTCCTCTACTCATGCAATTTCAGGGAACACTTGAATGGAAAATAAATAGAAAATTTCAATTTCGCAAAAAATATCATTTGATCCTTGAATTTTAACACTTTTTTCATTGGATCCCTAAACTTTAAAAATTATGCATTGGATTTTTCGACTTTTTGCATGAAATATATTAAGTCCTTATACTACATATTAAGTCCCTGGACTTATCTATTAAAATACATTAAGTCCAATATGTTCTAATAAATAAATTTAGGGATCCAATGTATGGTATATGAACTCAATGTATTCCACGCAAAAAATTAAAGAATTTACTATATAATTTTTAAAGTTAAGAAATTCAATAAAAAAAAGTGTTAAAGTTGAGAGATGAAATGATGCTTTATTCCTTTCAATTTTTAAGTTCATTCTTAAGCCTGAGAAGAAGAAAATTGGGATGTAAATTCGAATACACACTTCGAAAATGAATATGCAATTAAAAAATTAAAGAATTATAATTTGAATACATGAACAGAAAATTAGAAAAAAATTGAAAGAAAGAAGAAAAACGAATACACAATTAGATCTCAGTTACAACATCAATCTTATGAGAAAAAGAAAGCATAGCAGCTGACAGCAAGGACAGGCGATGGCAAACAAAGGCAGCAACGGCAATCGAAGGCGGCCGATCTCCTTTCATAGAGAGGAGACGGCGACGGCAAGCGAAGGCGGAAGTAGGCGAAAGCGACAACGGCAAGCGAAGGCTGATGGCTTCCTCCTCTGTGGGAACGATTGATTTGATCGTGATTTCAAAGAGAGAAGAAGAACAAACAAGAGGAAACATAGAGAGGGAAGAAAGAGAGTGAAGAGAGAGAGAAAGAGTCAACTGTAGGGATGCTCACGGGGCGGGACGGGGCCGGGGATTGCATCCCCACTCCCTGCCCCGCGCGGGGTCGGGGATTCCCCGTCCCCGCCCCCGAATCTAGAACGGGGAGAAAATCCCCCCCGTCCCCCGCCCCGCGGGGATCCCCATCCCCGAATTTTTTATTTTTTTAATTTTAAAATATAATATTTTATAAATAATTAAAATTAAAATATAACATTTAATAAATAAAAAATTTAAAATTAATCATAATATAAATTTTAACCATTTATAAATTTAAAATTAAGTAATAAAATTAAGTTATATTTTAATTTTAATTATAATTATTTATAAAATATTATATTTTAAAATTAAAAAAAAATTGCGGGGCGGAGATCCCCGCGGGGCGGATATCCCATTCCCTGTCCCCGTCCCCGATCCCGATTTTATAACGGGGATTTTTTTCCCCCCGTCCCCGCCCCCGCGGGGGGAAAATTCGGGAATTCCCCGCCCCGTTCGGGGCGGATCCCCACCGGGGCCGGGGAATCCTCTCTCTGTGATCATCCCTAGTCAACTGCATTAAAAAATTTATGAAGACAGAGAGAGTACTGCATTAAAAATTTTACTGTACCACATGTTCAAATACTATTGGTCAAAAGCGATGAGTGTGCCATATCAAAGCGCATGCAATTTATGAGTTTTTGAAATCAGCAATAGACTTTTATTTTACTCATAATAGTCAATTATAAGTGTTAAAATGATAAACTCTTAAGCTTAGGGGACGACATTATAAAAGCGCACAAATACAAGAGGCTAGTAATGTATTAAGTCTAAATTTAATCGGACTTCATATCATTATGTTTTATATCATTTCATCTCAATTTTTTTTAAGGATTCTCTTTCTCCTATTTTTATAGTATATGAAAAGGGTTGACAAAACCTAACCGATATTTTACTATTTAAAGAGTTTAAAAGAAAATTAATTATGAGCCATCTTTATGATGTACGAATTAAGCTCCTTAACGTCAAAATATCCTCTTAGGCTGTGCTGTTATGGAGCAGCTTATGCTTACCTACTTGTCAAGCTGTGCTGTAATAATTGAAGCTCTTAGTCTTTTCTGTTTAAATGTCGATACTTACATTAAAAATCCTCTAAACTGTGTTTTTTAATGATTTCATTTAGCTGTAACTGTATAAAATTAAATAATTGAAAATTATTCTATTCGCAATCTCTTACTTATCCTTCTTTTTTTTTTTTAATTTGATTCTTTTATTTAGATAAAATAGTATCACATTTGAATTTGGGCGAGTCATACTATATGTTAACAGTTATCACAGTTATCCCATGTTGTGGAAGCGTAGGGCAAGTAGATATAGAATATGAATTCTGATTATTTTTGAAGAAAAAAAAAAGATAGTTATATATGTTTTTTCAGTTCAATTCTTTTAATTTTATGAAGTTGTAATGTGGAAATTAGGAGTGTAAGGGTCAGATTGCATGAAGTGATGTTTATGGGATTATAATTTAAGCAATTATGTTGAATGACAGGGAAATACACTATCTAACACATTGGCCACTGGCCTAACACGCATCCAAAAATTATTAATAATAACTACTTAATTGCATCACCAAACTATATCAACGGTCCACATATCTAATGTGGAAAAAAAAAAATTGACATATCAAATATGCAATTTAAAATAGACACGGTTAAAACAGACCTTTTGTTTTATCTTTTTTTTTTAATTATTATTTTTATTATCTCAGTTAATCACAAATCAAGTCAGCAAATTAATAACTATTTTTTTATAATACATCTTTGAATACAAGAAAGTATGATTCGAACTCTGTTTAATTGAAACGATAGTTAGATTTTTAATTATTTGTAGAGAAAATATTCCTAGATTAACTAATATTTTATGTACACAATATTTCGAGAGTAAAAGGAAATATAATATTTTCTTATACGAACAAGCTGGCTGGGTTATTTTTTTATTTGTTTAATAGGCTTTTGTTTTCAGAGAGGGGGAGTAAAATTATGTGTAAAATTGTGCTGCAGCATGGAAGAATTTAATAAAGAAAAGAATCTTTGAACATAATAAAAAAAGAAAGTACAGTGTATTGTATTCTAAGAAAAAGTAGGAAGTGCATTGAAAACTGTCATCAATAGAGGGAAAATTTTAAAAATGGTGTTTTTTTTGGAAATTATTTGGGTTTTTGGTGTGTTTTTCAAATTATTTGGGAATATAGGGTATTTTCTCATTTTCGCTGAGAATGTCAGTGAAAATGGCAGCGAAAATGGCAGGGTTAGGCCCATGGCACAGATTTCAGTGTCTCTCATTTTTGCTGACATTCCTAGCGAAAATGATAGGAGTGAGACCCGTGGCAGATTTAATTAAATTAATTATTTCAAAAATAATAAAAAAATAAAATATGTCTCATTTTTATTATCTGGTCTTAATCTTTCATCGTCTAAAAAAAAGAATACGTAAAATGGAACACAAACCACATATATTGAGTTTGTCCAACTTAATCTTCATCCATATCTCTAATTAAATAAAATCTAACAAAATTAATATTACTAAAATTTAAAAAATAACAGTGAATTAGATTAATTAATCTGATTAATCATTTTTTTTCAATTTATCAATTTTTTATTTAAGTAAATAAAATATTTTTATTGAAAAAAAGTAATTGATTAATGTTTGCCCAATTTAATCTTCATCTATATTTCTAATCAAATAAAATCTGATAAAATTAATATCACTAAAATTTAAAAAATAATAGTGAATTAAATTATTCTGATTAATCAATTTCTTTTTTTTAATTTATCAATTTTTTATTTAAGTAAAAAATATTTTTATTGATATTTTAACTATATTTCAACAGTCAAGCTTACTTCGTATATTTATTTTTTCTTTTAATCTCTTATTTTTTAGCCAGTAATCTCATAAAATTAGGATAATTATTTCATTGATTCAAGATATAGGTTGACTATTTTTTTAAATCAAGTTCTAATTGTATTAATAGACAAAAAAAATTCATCAATTGCAACCCCAAATTGATAAATTTTATTTATCTGTCACTTTTAAACTTTTAATTTAATTTTATATCAATGAAAATATTTTATTTACTTAAATAAAAATTGATAAATTGAAAAAAAGTAATTGATTAATCAGATTAATTAATCTAATTCACTGTTGTTTTTTAAATTTTAGTGATATTAATTTTGTTAGATTTTATTTAATTAGAAATATGGATGAAGATTAAGTTGGGCAAACTCAATATCTGTGGTTTGTGTTCCATTTTACGTATTCTTTTTTCTAGACGGGGAAAGATTAAGACCAGATAATAAAAATGAGACATATTTTATTTTTTTATTATTTTTGAAATAATTAATTTAATTAAATCTGCCGTGAGTCCCACCCCTACCATTTTCACTGGGAATGTCAACGGAAATGAGAGACACCAAAATCCGTGCCGTGGGCCCACCCCTGCCATTTTCGCCGACATTCCCAACGGAAATGAGAAAACACTCCACATTCCCAAATAGTTTGAAAAACACACCAAAAAACCCAAATAATTTCCCAAAAAACACCATTTTTAAATTTGTCCCTCAATAGATGTTCTTTTTGGCGTATTGTTGGACATATTTCAAAACCAATGTTATTAAAACCGGATCGAATAAAGAATTGATAAGGCTAAAGGTTTATGGTTCTACCGGTTTAACTAGAATTTTTTATTTTTAAAATATTATAAATATTATACTTTTTTTAAATACTATTGTATAAAAATTAAAAAAATATTCATCAAATATTAAATATATGTCATAAATATTTTAATAATAAGTTAAAATATAATTTTAATTTTATTATTATAAGTGATTAATTATGAATTTTTGAATATCATATATTAGAAACATAAAATTACAATCATATTATGAAAATAATTTCATGTTTATATAAAGTACTAATGAAGTAAACACAAAAAAATATTAAACTTATATATATGAGTATAATTATATTTAATTAAAATAAATTCAAATAAATAATAAGTATATTAAATTATTAAATGATATTTTTATAATTTAAAATACTAATTTTTCAAATAAATAAATAATAAAAATTTAATATATATATATGTATATTTTAAATTTTCATTATTTATTTATTTTGAAAAATTAGTATTTTAAAGATATTACTTAATAATTTAATATACTATTATAATGATCCAAATAAATAATAAGTATATTAAATTATTAAGTGATATATTTAGAATTTAAAATACTAATTTTTTCAAATAAATAAATAATAAAAATTATATATATATATATATATATATATATATATATATATATATATATATATATATATATATATATGTTAGTGTAAGCCCTAACCCCAATACATTGTAATAAAACACTTAGTTAATAAAATGAGGCATTTGTTTTATCTTTTGTATTCCTGTGCATGTCAATTGATAAAACTATCCAAGAATATCGTTTCGGTTTAAGTTATCATGTGTGAGGCACATGATTGTAAGACCTTGAAACAAATGGGACTTCATTCTAAACATCCCTAGTCAGTCATTGTTATGGGAATAACAGTGAATTAAGACTAGTATGCTCTTTCTGATACTATGAGTTCTGTCTTACGGATCATTAGGACAAGAGTGTCAATCAGAGATCATAAATACATGTAAAAGAACATGGTATCTGGATTCGATCCGCTCATGAGAACACTACATGGTACAAGTCATAAGTGTTTCTCATATGTAAGTTTTGTATCGGAGTTCTTAGACCTGAAATCTCTATGAAACTTTTTATGAATTACTGTGTACTTTGACATACACCTAACGTGCTCGTAACAGAGTGACAAGTACGGGTATGATTGGGTATGCATTGATTCATGTTAGAGAGCATGAGAGAAGTGAAGGGATTACCCCTCTCGATAAGAGAGAAAATATCACCGGCCACTTGATCAGTGAACTGAGAAGTGTATGGCCATACCGAGATGAAATAATGAGTAATCATTATTTATCTGAGAGTTCAGTGTCACTGAAATATCAAGAAAGGAATTAATATATATAAGGATGACTAGTTCCATACCTTATATTAATTCTGATATTTAAGGGTAAGAGACTATGCAAAATTGCATTAGGTCACCAAATGTCATATGCATTTTCATTTAATTTGGAATGCTATAATATCTTGCTAGAGAATATATATAGCCTTTGAATTAATTTGTTAATTAATTGCCAATATTAAATGGACCTATAGGATCGCACACAAAGCATTGGGCTTAAAATGTTTAAATTAAGTATAGGGCATTAATTTGGACTTTTAATTAAAGTCAAATTAATGCATGTAATGAGTTATAAAATTGCTATTGGGCTTTGGTCCATGAGAGAGAGAAATTCAGCCCACAAGGTTTAATTTCAATTAATTAATTATCTTGTGTTAATTAAGTTAATTGAGTATTAAAGCCTAAAGGAATTTAAATTAAATTAAATCACTTATTTATTTAATGAAGTGGCCGAAATTCCAAGAGGGAAATCAAGGAATTTCGGCACATGCTATTTATTTAAATTAAGTGTTTTCATTTAATTAAATGACTTATGTTTTATTTCAAATTTGAATTTAAATTCAAAGGAGTTTAATTCAAAATAGATTACTTATCTTTAGGAAGTGATAGAGTTTGAATTTATTATCTTAGGATAGTTGAATTCAAATCTAAGACTTGCCAAAGGATAAGTATACACATTAAAAGAAATAAAACCCTAGGATATATAAAGAAGTTGGCGTGAAAATAAGCTAAGCCACCTTGCTTTTGGCGTGAATTAATTCTCTCCCTCAAAACAATTCTCTCTTGGCCGAAATACACAAGGAGAAGGATTCTTCCTTGCTTTCTTGTGTTCTTAGGCATTAATAGCACCTTAAAGAAGAACAAGATCAAGTCTTGTAGCTTCAAACAATTGCCATTACACAATACTTAAAAGAGAGCTAGCAATCTCTATTTTAAGCCTTCTTTGCATGTGTGTGTGTGAGGATAGAGGGAGTGGCGTAAAAGGCTGTTCCTTGGCATTGGTGATCAAGATCTAAGGTGGATAGAGGTATCTTAGTTGCTGGTCATCACCAAATTCAAGATTAAAAGGAATCAAAAGTTGTAAGTTTTAAAACCCTAAAAATTGCATGTTTCGATTCTTGTTTTGGATATGTATGGTATGTATGATAAAATTTTTTTTTTCCGCTGTGATATCATGATTATCATACCATGTCATATTCCATCAATATATATATATATATATATATATATATATATATATATATATATATATATATATATATATATATATATATATATATATATATATTTGATTACAATGTATCAAAAATATAATAAGTATATTAAATTATTAAGTGATATACTTAAAATTTAAAATATTAATTTTTCCAAATAAATAAAAAATGATATATATATATATATATATATATGGGTGGGTGAAAAATATAAAAAAAATATTTGTTTACACTTTTTGGCAAAAAATCCGGTTTTGTTCGGTTCATCGATTTTCCGGTTCTATTCTATTTTTTTCGATTCAATTCGATTTTTAATAGTTAAACCAACCGATTAGCTTGCTGGTTCACAATTAAATCGGTTCAAATATTCGGTCCGATTTTAATAACTATGTTCAAAACACTCATATACTCGGCCCGTCTATAATTGGGGCGATTTTTATAACTAACTAGGGATGTTGTCGTAAAAGTATTTAAGTTTTGGCAAAACGTATCAATTGGTCCCTGACTTTTAAGATTTTTCTATATTAAATAATAGTATAAAAAACATTTTTACATTAAATTTTTTTACTTTTTATTTACTTGACATTAAATCCTTATGCGGCGGAATGTATTATTCACGTTTATCAGATTTGTCATATAAATTCCACCACATAAAAAATGAATGTGAAATAAATTAAAAGTAAAAAGATCTAATATAAAATAAATAAAAAATAAAATAATCTAATACGTGATTTTTTTTTTTATAAAATGATTTAAAGCAGAAAAATATAAAAGTTTAGGAACCTAAAAATATGTTTTGCCTTAAGTTTTTGATATGTTGAAAAACGTGAATAATATTGACATTTTATTCTAACAATTTTATACACATATTTAAATAATTTAGAATTATAAAATTACAAATTCAATTTTAATCAAAAAATAATTACAAAATGGATGATTATGGGATGAAAAATTTTCGTTTTCGATAGAAAATCGCCCAGAATATGATGAAAAATGGCTCAAATTTTTTTCTGTAGGCTAGAGCAAATGAAAGATGGTTTAGAAGTCGGAACGAAGACAGAATTTATGGCTCTCATTCCGAATTTTAGTAATTATATTTAATTATATTTTAATTTTAAATTATATTTAATTTTATTTTTGTCAATTATTAAAATTTATATTAATTTAATTTATGATTTAATTCAAAATTTTTAATTATTAAATATTATATTTTAATTATAATTAATTATTAAATATTATATTTTAGTTATAATTAAATTTTTTTAAAATAAATTATTTTTGACCGAGGACAAAAATTCCTACTAAGGCGAAAATGGAGGAAAATTTGCTGCCTCCTTCTCGTCATGCGGGCCCATGATCATCCTTAATTACCAACGAGTAATTTTAAGCTTTTTTTTTTATATATAAAAAGGAAGAGGGGAGTAAAAGTTGGACTCGAACTCGACATTCTCTATTATATTAAAATCAGCATCTATGGTTGATAATTCAATCCAAATATTTAAAAATATTATAGTTTCTTTGGTTAAATGTGGAATTTGCATTTCAATCATTTTCTTTTTAAAGTAATCAATTCACTTTTTAGTTACTCCTTTCATCTCACGTATGAAATGGAGGGAGTATTGATGTAAGAATATTTCAAATTGGCACCGAAACTTATAATTATTATCTATAGATGATTCTCATACCAACTTATTTTTGGTTTAAAAAAATTGTTCAAATAATTGAGAGTTTAAATAATCATTTTTAACCATGCTCATCACAATTTTAGTATTTCATATGGGTGAGCAAAAAAAATCGAAATTCTGGTTAATCGAAAAAATCGATTTGAAATCGAACTGATTTTTAGATTAATTAAATCTAAAATTAAAATTTACGGTTTTTATTTTTAAAATCGGTGGTTAATCGTTGACTAACGGTTAACCAATTTTTATACATTTATAAATTATATTTTAAATTTTACACTCATATTTTCCAATATTTTTGTAATTTATAAGTATTATAATATATAACTTTTTAAAAATATTATTATAATAAATAGTTTAGTAAATAAATATTAAAATTATCTTTTTTTACTATTATTTATTCATTATATGTGCATAATTAGTACTCTATTGTTAGTTTCATTTCGAATGTATTTAATTTTTACAATTAATTATGAAAATTTTATTTTTATTTTAATTTTTTTAATGAATATTATATTTAATTTGTATTTTTTATTTCTAAAGAATTTTTAACTATTAAAAATAATATTACAAATAGTATAATTTATTAAATTTGTATGTTAAATTTTTTAATGGTTAACCGATAAATCGATTTAAAAATTTTGATTAAAAATAAAAATTGATATAACAGTTAACCGAAATTAATGGGCTTGTTAATAAATTTATTAATGAATTAGTTAATCGATCTATGCTTACTTCTAATACTTCAATTAATTTTTTTTCTTACCTTTACTTTTATTTTCATACAGCGATTATAGTGTAAAATGAGTGGTTTACCAATTTACAATTTAAAAAAAAAATCAATCCATTAACATCATTTTTCTAAAAAATAAACTCAAATTTATTTCATTAATAATCAGCTAACTCCTTAACAATCGGCTAGCCATTAAATGCCTTCAATAAACCATCGCTTGATCAATTATACATGTATTATTACCTTATACTTCATAAAAAAAAAACTCGCATATATAAAATGAAAGTATAAATTTTAAAAGTTTTAAACATAAACCTACAAATAAAAATACAATTTATTAAAATTTAAGTTCCATACAATAAAAAAATTACATAAATGCTCTACAAGATAACAAAAAAATAATTAAACACTACTTTATTACTATCAATATTGATGAATAGATGATATTCGATAATTAAAGTGTAAAATATAATCATATTTATATGGAATATAATAATAATTTTAATTAAAATATAAAAATTACCCTATGAATTATATATATATGAAAAAATATGTATGGATTAACAAATAATTATCGGTTAATTATATATTAAAATTGAAGTTAAAATTTATTAATTATAATTATTAAAAATTAAAATTTATATTCCTATCTAATCGAACAGAATAACTACGTACGTACATACATACATAGATTGCTTTGAAATCAACTTTAACTACCAATACAATGATTTAATGATTTTTGGATTTATAGAAAATCCATTTTAACTATGAAAAAATTAATTCTTTATTATTTTATTTTATTTTCATTGTTGAAGTTGTTTAATTTTATTTTCCCAAACTGAGACACCTGAAGCTCAGTACAAAAATGGCTGTTTCATAGACATATCTGTCACGCTGTCCGAAAATCGTAATTGAAGCCTGACACGAAAGGTGAATTCGTCCATAAAAACATAATAGGTCCATTTCGTAAATTCCGCCACCCACAACAAAAGCTCCACCTTTTTAAGCCCCACTCTCTCCACTCTCATTCTTTCTCTCTCTAGTCTCTTCTGTCCTCCACTTCAACCTGATAGCTAGAGAGAGACTATAAATATCTATATAGCCTGTGCACGGTAGAGCGAGAAAGAAATGGTGGACGATTTCATGGTGTGTGTAGACAGAATCATAGCTTCAGCTTGCTTTGAGTCAGTAAATGGAGAAAGAGAAATTGAAGCAACTGCTAAGAATGAGAGTGTTATTTCCGTAAAAGTCAATGGAGAAGGTTGTTCTTCTTTAAAGAGAATGAAGGAGATTGTTGAATGCAGAATTTGCCAAGAAGAAGATGATGTCCTTTCCATGGAGTCTCCTTGTGCTTGCAATGGCACCCTCAAGGTTTTTTCTTTTCTTTTTTTTTTTACTCTTCTTTTTCCTTGATATTTTTTGGTTTCAGGTTTCTGGGTTTCTCTTAATATTTTTAGTTTACTAACGTTTCTGGGTTTTGATTGCTTCTTCTTCTTCTTCTTTAACCTTTTTTATTTGAAAAAAAAAAGAAGCATGTACCTTTTTATTGGATGGCTAGATATTTTGTTCTATTTGGGATTAGTTTATTCTTCCCATGTGGTTATTGTATTACATTTTGACTATTTCTCCCTAAATGGGTTTTTAATTAAATTTTGGTTCACAAGACCAAGTACTTGAAATATATGGTTTTTGTCACTTCATATCTATAATCAATATTGGCAGTTCACAAAGTTTTAACTTTTGCGAGTTTTACATAAATATAGGCGTAACCTTTGAAACTCAGTTTGTTCACATGGTGGGTAGGTTTGGGTTTTTCAGAGGTGGATTGTTTTATTTAACTATGATTACCATGGCTGCTTCTCTGCTATTAGTATATTGTTTTCAATTGGATATTTATTTGCTAGTGGCTGTGTTCATTGATTGCCTCCACTGATACGCATTTGCTGCATATTTGAGCTTTTGACTTTTTTAATGTGCGTCATATATGTGCTACTCTAATTTTTTGAACTCTGGTTATAATAGAAAGATCAAACGAGATCTCTTCAACTGGGTGAAATGATTAGGTTTTCTTCTGTACATATTAAGCTTTAAAGGACAGATAAATGATAAATTATGAAGATACAAACGATGATATCCTTGTTTATTTATTTCATTTTCTAAGCTTCCAGTAATTCCTGATCCATCTTCCTCAGAGAAGAGTTGACTTGTGGGCTTACTTGGATATGGATATTATATTTTGAGCTTATTATATTGAGAATCCTCATCTGATTCTCATTGGCATGAATGTGTACAGAATGGATGAGGTTGCATTTTGTAATGGTGGGACCATGTTAGCTTAATCCATGTTTCTCGGTGCTGGTTTTGCTCTGAAACTTTAATCCATTCTTGCTCTATATATGCTAGTCATTCTTTCAGGACTGATGGTGGTCTGCTCCAGTTCAAACTTGTATATTTGAGATTTATAATCACATTTTTTAT
Source organism: Excoecaria agallocha (assembly GCA_037975025.1). Taxonomy (NCBI): domain Eukaryota; kingdom Viridiplantae; phylum Streptophyta; class Magnoliopsida; order Malpighiales; family Euphorbiaceae; genus Excoecaria; species Excoecaria agallocha. The sequence goes on along the minus strand of CM075814.1, from coordinate 7,933,879 downwards.
ATCCATTTACTGTATTCTTTGCTGCAAATTTTTTGACTATGATTATCTGAGCTTACCATTGTGATCATAGTGTAAGAATTCTACTACCTATATCATAGTGTAAGAATTGTGATCATATCTGAGCTTACTGCAGTCCTTGTATGTAGTTTGCTCATAGGAAGTGTATTCAAAGATGGTGCAACAAAAAGGGTGATATAATTTGTGAAATCTGCAACCAGGTAAGGATCTTCTTAAGCTATTTATTTCTTAGAACATGCAGTTTCTGCCTAGGATAGTAAAAATTGGTCATTTTCATATAATGTTTGTGATTTCTATTTGTCAGATCTTCTCACCAAACTATTCAGTTCCACCAGCCCAAAGCAATTCTGATGTTATGGCAATTGATATCAGGTGATTAATACATTTTCTTTTATGTGATAGAGATAGAGAACAAGAAATAGCAAAGTACTTCATAAATGAATATTAATCTTTGCTTTAACTTGCATACTATAGTTGTATGTTATATTTGATAACATCTTGGTGGCAAAAAGGATGTTCTCCTTTTGTTTTATTAATTAAAGAGCGTCTGAAATCTAGTATGAGATTAAGGCTTAGTTATTGTTCTTGTTTTAATTAAAGAGTCTCTAAGATAAAATATACTTAAAGAACTCACTTGTCAAAAACTGCAGTGTGCTTCCACGCTGTAATTAAAAAAAATTACTGTAAGTCCCATGTCACTGGTAGCAGGGGGATTTTACCAACTCAATTTGGGGTAGTACTATGGCATGAAATGGCAGTAACATGTTAAATTTAGTTTGGCAGACGAATTAGATGGTTGGCTATGAGGCATGAGCAGCTATCAGTCTTAAGGTGAATGAAAAGAAAAATGCTCGCAGTTTTGCAGCATATTCTAAACTTTGGCTATCCTTTTATTTTTTATTTTTTTTATCAAAATTAGCTAGGTTCTTTGATATCATTAGGATACAAGGCTAGGCGTCAGGTTCAATGATGTGTTCTTTGCAGGTTAGTGCTTATGTGGCATGCTAATTGGGATGAACTTGTTGTTTATGAGTTTACCTTAGATTTAATTATTTGTTTTCACAAGTGACTAATCAGATTTTTTTTTTCTTTTTTATAGATATTGGGGAAAAAAAAGAAAAAAGAAAAGAAAAGAAAAGAAGACATGCTTACTCAAAGAAAAATATGAAGTTTTAATCCGTCAATATGCTAGTTAGTTAGCATCTTGTGAGTCCAACACGACAAATCATATAGGGGGGGAAAAAGGGCTAACATTGATAGTGAACAACAGTTCTTGTAATGCCTTTCCCTACTTCTTTTCATAATACCATTTGGTTGATTGATAAGGATTCACTTGAGTGTTGTGAGTACTATTAGCTAGATAGTATATGAAAATAACACAAAAAGGATTGTGATAGCCTTGCCGGTCCATCTCTGTCAACATAAGTAAAACAATCAATATACCATTTACCATTTGAAAATGGTTTATCAATTTGGAATTGGGAACTGAATGAACATCTGACAACAAGTGCATGTAACGTCATGCAAGCTGTGTAAATGCAGGCAATATGCCATTTGATATTTCTAATTTACACCAATATGACAGCACGCTACTCATATCTTCTCAAGTGGGAGCTCCATGTGACAAGTGAAGAACCAAGAGGGGGTGTTTTAAGCATTTTGTAGACATTGAAAATAGTTCAATCCAACGTGTATCAACTGTACCTGGCTTTGCTTGGTTAATTATTCAAAGTGCTTATACTTTTTGTTAGATTTCTGGTGTTGTCTCTCCTACTGAATTTGCTTCTAAAGCTTGTTGGGTTCATAGGACTAAAGCTGTTCAAAATTTTTGATGTTCTTCCCCATCTCTTTATCAGGCAAGCTTGGGGCCAACACATTGAATTGCGTGATTCTCGTCTCCTAGCTTTAGCAGCTGCTGAGCATCAGTTACTCCAATCTGAATATGATGACTATGCTGTTGCTAATACAAGCAGCATTGCTTGTCTTCGGTCTGTTGCTGTAATTGTAAGCAACTGGCATTTAGCATTCTTCTTTTTCAAACAGTCATTTTTCTTCAATGGTTACTAATACTGGTTTGGTGACATGTTCAGTTGCTGATGCTTTTACTTCTATCCCAAGCTCTACTGGTGACAAGAGATTCTATGATGGTGCAGGACACACCATTCCTCTATAATGTAACCCCTTTTTGCTTATAACATACATTGCTCATACACATTGATACATGTGTTGACTGCATATTTTTCTACAAATAACCGAGTATATTAACATAAACTTGCACCTTTCATATAATACTGAACTGAATGTTTTAAAATTCAGTTTCAGATTTCTATTCTGCGATTTGCTGGCTTCCTATTGCCATGCTATGTCATGGCACGGTCATGGTACATTGTGCAAACACGAAGGAGACAGGTAAATCTTTGATCAAGCTGTACTAGACATTGCCAAATTTTTATCATGTTTGATGAAATATCAGCTGATGGATACATAGTATCATCGATATTTTAGCTATGTATAAATGGTTCAAGAGAAAGGTCTATGTGAACATAATAGAAATGAAACCATGGTTGTAAAATCTAGTTTGGACCAGCTGGTTGGAATGGTAAATCTGGGAACCAAACCGGTCTGCTACTAACATTTAACTCCTTTATAGGTAAGAACTGGTCCACCCGGAGACAGTTCAATTGGATTAGGTGGTTTGGCTTAGTTTTGATATATTTATACTACATACATGAATATCAAATTATTTCTCATTATAAAACATTGAATATTATATTGTCAAAAAGATATTTATTGAGTTGAAATCTAACAATGTTATTTTAATAACAACCTACAAATTATTTAGATTTGAATATTGTGGACATATATTAACATATACTAGCATGTATTACTATTAAATATGAGTTTGAGTTTGGTGGAACTGTTGAACTTAATGCTATGAAATTTATTGAATTGGTGTAATGTTTCCATATATAATAATGTAGGGTTAAATTGGGCATTGTGGATAACACTTTTAAGAGGAGTGAACTGTCTTTTCGGCTTCTTTCTCTGCTCCAGAGAGGCAACTTAAATTGCCTATGGAAGTGTTTTTTTTTTTAAGATGTATTTAAATCTGAATACGTTGGAAAAGGCGTTAGGGGTTTTCAGGCACCTAGAACTCAGGAGGAAATGTAAATGTGTTAACAATTGAGTTCTTTAGGTGTTTTCTTCTTTCTTTTGGCTTAGTTTTGGCCATCAATCTTATATTTTCCTTATAAGTGTGATCAATGTTATATGCTGCCTAATTTTCAACTTATGCTTTTACTACACTTTGCTCATCCAATCTCGTACTATAACAAAACAATCATTTAATTAGGGTTTTTATAAAAATAAAAACCAAAATATCAGTTTTTTTATTTAACAAAAAAGTTCAATCTTGAAAATTGTGTTTTTTGATTTTGTATCTGGACGACTACAGGCTTTAAAATGGATTTAGTACCATTTTGATGTAAGAAATGGGCAATAAATTCATGTGTCATTTTGATATAAGAAATGGGCTATAAATTCATGTGCCGTGTGTTAGTGGGTAAAAAGCCCGGTAGAGTTTGGAGAGAAATTGGAGAAGAAGAGAGGAAGAAAAAAGAAAGAGAAAATAAATAAAAAAAAAGATAGATTTAGTAGAGAGAAGAGAGAGAAAAGAAGGGAATAACTAATTATTATGGTCTTAGAAGAGACGTTACAATTATATTGGAAAAAAAGGAGTAGACAGTTGTGCAATGATGACAAGTGTACATGCTAAAAATAATAATGGAATAGCAAATTCAATACCAACTACCTTACCAACTATAATTAAAATAAAATAAATTAATTGAATTAATTGAATGGCAACTAAATTGACATTTTTACCCTTCCTCCTATATTTAACAATATCCTCTTTTTAAGAAACTTCTTGTCCATAGGAAGTAAAAAAGGCCGAAAACTAATGTAAGATGTAAGTATCTTTCCAAGTGGAGTCAATGGAGGATAACTCCTGCCACTTGATTAAAAGTTATTTGATGCGGTTGTCACTGGCGAGAAGAGTTTTGGTATTTAGCACCTTTTTAGGTTAGAGGGAAAATTCTCCATCAATGAGGGTTGGTAGGGAGGGTAAAGGAATGTAGTGGTCTTCAAGTTTCCTATCGAGGAGGGAAACATGGAAGACAGGATGTATCATGCAATTGGATGGTAATTCTAGCTTACAGGACTAATTTTAGCCAACACCTTGTAAAGTCCATAGTACCTTGTTGTCAGCTTAAGGTACTTCCTTATAGCCAAGGTGAGTTGTCTAGAGGGTTGAATCTTGAGGTATACCGGATCTCCTACTTGGAATTCTCTTTAAATTCTCCCCTTATCCACATATTGTTTCATCTTATTCTTGGAAGTGGCTAATTACTCTTTGAGGAAGGTGTTCATGGTCTCCCTAGATTGCATGGACTTTTCCATTGCTGCTCCAGAAGATGGAAGAAAAGGGACAGTTATATGGTCTGAATGCCAGGTCAGTCGTAAATAATATTTTCTAATAGTGAATAGTACTTTCAGGCTGAAAAGTACATACAGAGGTAAGAAATATTTTATTTGACTATCGAAAAATATTGATCACAGATAGTCTGGAGTTAAAATTTGAAGTAAAATTAAGGTCAAATAAGCGTTCAAAAGTCAAAAAAATTAAAAACGAAACGATTTGGTTTAAGATTAACTAGGTTGATTTAGATTTGACCGAACTTTTAAAAATAGTAAGTGAAGTCTAAAAATTATCAGAAATTACAGATATGCCTAAAATAATGTGTAGAATATTTTGGATGCAAAAAGTAAATTTTTTGGTAACATCAATGATCAAATCTAACCAATCTGATTTAATCAGATCGACAATAAACTTCGATTGGACTGAAATTTTATGTACAACATATTTTTGACATGATAAAAATGATGGAATTAAATTTGAAGTGATTTGGAGTTGAAAAGTGAGAGAATTACAGGAAAGTAGCATTATGGATTTGATTTTGGGTTATTGGGCTTAAATTAGTGGGTTTGGGTTGAACCAAAACTTAACCCAAGTCGGCCACTGTAAAAGCTTGATTGGAGAAGAGTTTTTGTCAGTTGATCTCATCTCCTTAGCCATCATCTTCTTCCCTTGAGGCCGAACCACCATAGGCACCTTCTCTCTCCATTTTCTTCAATTTTTCTCTCACAATCCAAGCATATTAAATAAAGTTCTACCTCTTTAGATGAGTATTTAAGCCTCTATCCCTTGATTAGAAGAAGAGAAGTAAGAGAAATCAAGTTATAAAGCTTAGGGTATCAAAGTGAGATAAGTGAAAATCATGGTTTAAAATTGGTTTTAAGATGTCTACTAGTATTTTTAGATGCCTAGATTTCATTTATGGTGTCAATTTGAGCATTTGAGAACAAAAAGATAATGTTTCTTACAATGAAGCATTCGGCCATGGTAAGTTCACAAGGAGAGGGACAAGCTTCCAAGGCTAAAGGGAAAGAAAAGGAAGTCTAGGCAAACCTAAACCAATGAGGAAGGTTAATGGCTATTAAATCCTTCTATTTCCTTTTATTTTACATGATTTTCCTTTATGTAACTTAGGAAAAACTAAGAAAAATGCATTTGTAAATGAAATTGACCTAAGAATAATAATTTAGGATCTTGAATATGCCTAGTAGTTATTATAATTTGAATTAAAAGCATAGGAAATGTGGAGTTCCTTTGATGGCTAAATGAATCCCTAAAGAGAACTAATGTGTAATTTGTATATTTTTTATGAATTAAGCCATAAAATCCTAGAAATGAATTAATGTGTTCGTTAATTTTTATGAAATTTATGAAAATTATTTAAGTATTTTTGAGTATGGAATTTGATTATGTATAAAGTGAATTTGTTGAATTATTGTGAAATAATTCATTAAACAAGTAAAAAATGGTGAATTATTGTGAAATAATTCACAAACTGTGTAAAAATTATTGAAAAAGTATCTGACAGAATTTTTGAAGTGAAAAAGCTATTGAAACTGTTAAAAATTTGGAAAGTAAAGTAGAAATATGCGAATTTTTGCCCTTAGCAATAGTCAGACAGTTAAAATCTAGCTTAAAATATAATTGGCTAGCCATAGGGATACCTATATTGTAGTACAAGTCATGGCAACTTGCTTTGCTATGGTAGGATCACTGATTTCCCATAGTATCTATTTTATTCTATTATCTGCTCTGTGAGAAATGATCCTTTGATATCATTTTTCAGTCTGTATTTGTGGTCCTGTGGGATCCACATTTCGTATATCCGGTTTGAAAATTTTTGCCAGGATTATACTAGGGACATAATGATAAAAATAAGTTAAAAGTGCAAAAGAAAAAGCTAAATGTGAAGTTTAAAATAAAAAATGACCTAGCTAAAAAGAAATAAAAAATTTAAGAGTAAAACAATAATTTTTTCAAAAATTGTATTTAATAAGTAAAAGTGATGAATAAATGAATAAAAGGGGCAATATGATAATTTAGTGAATAAACAGTTCACAAATAAACTTTGTAAAATATAAGAACTAAAATATAATTTTGCATAAAAAGTTAAAATCAGGACCAATTGAAAATTTTGTATGCCAAATTTTAAATGTAAAGTGAAAATAAGAAAACTAATGGCAATTTTGTAATTAAGGTGTAAAAAGGGTATTTTTGGAATAAAATAAAAAATTAAGGACTGAATTGAAAAGTTTACCAAAGTATTAATACTGAATTGAAATGATCATTAAAAATACTGGAAATTGTATTTTGATAAAAAAAAATGTTTTTTTCATAATTGATGTAATTGTGCTTGTTGAAAATACTATGATTTATTGTCACCACTAAGCATATTTAATACTTATCACATAGTTATTACTGCGCGTAAGTTTCGAAAAATAAATAAAGCAATAGTACACAAATAAGCCACAGGAAAATAAGATAATTAGAAATTATATTTGTATTGATATGTACATATTTGTAAATGTTGAAGTAAAAAAATTGATATGTAATGGTACAATATTTGTATATATATAAATATGTGATTGGCATGTAATGGTTTGATTATGTATGTTTGATATGAAATTGAGAATGTGTGGATGTAAAGAATATTTTGTATTGAACTGTTGTGCCCCTGAGGGGCTGTAAAAATTATTTATTTTTAGGAGGCTAGCTAAGTTTATAGCTGTGATATTACTAGATTTTTGTAAAATGAATAGTAAAATTGGACAGTTATAGATCAACGACAAGTTGGTATGCAAACTTGGTTAATGGATAAGAATTGGGGATTATTGAATTAATTGGTTAAGTGTATGATTCTTAAAGAAAGAAAAGGAAAAAAAAATTCGGCTATTCGTTTAAATTTGCAAAACTGTAATAGTAAGGATGTTACATTTTGTGGTATCAAAGCAATGGTTTAGACGATTCTAAGATCAAATTGGGATTAAGTGATTGATTTATCTGTATATACATACCAATTGTTAGTGAAAATGTGTTATGAAATCTAATGTGTACTTGCTCCTTTTTGTTTTATAGTAAAAAGATGTCTTCTGATTGAGATAGGCAGGTGGGGGATAGTGAGAGTGAGGCTTTTATAGGCACTGGTCAACAGCAGACTTCTTCGCTAGTAGTACTACCTCCACACCCACAGCTAGACTTTTTTAATCTGATGGTAGATTATATTCAGCAAAGGCTGCAAGCAAGATAGGCACAACCTTTTTAAGCAATAGTACAGGTTTAGCCAACCTCATCCAGAAGAAAATCTATTCTACAGCAGTTAAAAAGTCTTGGAGCTGGGAACTTTCATGGGCGTGATCCATTGACACCTGCCGAAGCTGAAGAATGGCTTTTTAAAATAAAAAGATTGTTTGGGATTACAAATAGTTCAATAGAAGAAAAATTTGAGGGTATTTAGCTTTACTTTAGGGGCCAACATTTATCTGGTGGGATTCAATCAAGAGGCACACCCCAGTAGAACAGTTGAGTTGGAAATTTTTTGTGTCTCAATTTAAAAAGAAATACATTGGCTTAGAGTACAAGACAACGATACCTTATGATGGTTAAAACGGGGGAATAAGTCAGTGTCTAAGTATGAGCACGAGTTTGAGCACCTGAGTGACTATTTGGATGAGAGTCGATCCACAGAAGAGAAGTTATGTCAGAGATTTGAGAAAGGACTGCACATTGAGCTCAGATAAATCATTGGGACCCAGAAGTACCCTGATTTAAGAGCTATGGTTGAGGCTACCATTAAGTAAGAAATTATTCAAACAGAAAAGGCTGACAAAAGTCCCCGATTATAGCAATGGTAAGGAAGGTCAAGGTAAAAAGTCCAAAGGATCTCTAGCATCTCAAGGCCATCCACCAGTTGCTGCAGGCTGAGGTCAGGGCAATGCATCATGTGGCAAAGCTATAATTTCTTCAGCAGCCAGCACACCTCGAGATAGAGATAGTGGGATAGCGATAAACTGTGATCACTATGGCATGGTTCATCCTGGGGTGTGTAGATATTTAACTAGAACATATTTCAAGTGTGGATCTAGAGATTATTAGATTAGAGACTATTCTGTAGTACAGACTGCTTTAGCTACACCACCAACAACAGGTATTGGATCCTCTACACTAAAAGGTATGGTAGGGGAGCTATCCCCATCACTTCAGCTTCTAGACCAGCTGGGCAGTCATCTCAGGATCAGAGGTGAGCTGCAGGTCAGACCAATGCTGTCAGGACCAGAAAAGAGGAGGATGATACTCTAGATGTGATAGTAGGTAAATTTCTTTTGCTATCTGATCTGGTACATCTACACATTTCTACATTAGCACTGATTTAGCACGAGATAAAAGGATGAAAGACGCATGCTTAGATCAGGATATCTTGGTGAGTAATTCTCTGGGGCATAGTATGGTGGTGAATAAAGTATACAAATAGTGGCCTATTAGTGCTCAAGGACATATATTCTTGGCAAATTTGATTAAACTGTCGTTTTATGAGTTCGATGTGATTTTTGGGATGGATTGGTTATCCATTCACCAAACGACCGTTGACTGCAAAAGGAAAAAGGTTACTTTAAAGCTTGAAGAAGATCGAAAAATCACAGTTTTAAGTGAGAGAACTGACTTTTTGTTTGATGTGATTTCTGCTACAGTTGCCAAAAAACTTATTAGAAAAGGGTGCATAGCTTATTTGTGTTATGCAGTGGAGGCAATAAGAGATAGTCCAAAGGCGTCAGAAGTGCCAACTATCAGAGAGTTTTCTAATGTGTTCCCTGATGAGTTTTCAAGCTTACCACCTAACAGAAAAGTACAATTCTCTATTGATGTTGCTTCAAGCACTGCTCCAATCTCCATTGCTCTTTATAGAATGGCACCAGCATAATTGAAAGATTAAAGATTCAGTTATAGAAACTACTTGATAAGAGGTTTATTCGATTCGGTATTTTTTCCTAGAGAGCACCAGTCCTGTTTGTGAAGAAGAAAGATGGAATATTTAGGTTGTGCATTGAGTACAGACAGCTGAATAAAGTGACCAATAAGAATAAATACCCCCTTTCTCGTATTGAAGACTTATTTGATCAGCTAAAGGGAGCGGGTGTATTCTTAAAGATTGACCTGAGATCGGGTTATTATCAAATGAAAGTGAAAGAAATAGATGTGCCCAAGACTGTTTTTCGCACTAGATATGACCATTATGAGTTTTTGGTCATACCATTTGGACTCACAAATGCATCGGTCGCCTTCATAGATTTGATGAACATGGTCTTCCACCCTTATTTGGATCAGTTTGTGTTGGTCTTCATCGAGAACATCCTGATGTATTCCAAGATACCGTAAGAGCATGATAAGCATCTGAGGATTATTTTGCAAATATTGAGGGATAAGCAACTGTATGCCAAGTTCAGAAAATGTGATTTCTAGCTAAATGAGGTATCCTTTTTGGATCATGTTGTATCTGCAAAGGGAATAAAGGTGGATCCTTCAAAGATTTAAGCAAATTTTCAGTAAAAGCCACCTAAAAATGTTACAGAAGTGAGAAGTTTTTTGGATTTAACTGGATACTATAGGAGATTCATAAAGGGCTTTTTCACCATTGCAGTTCCTTTGACTTGACTGCTACAGAAGCATACTAAGTTTGTATGGACTGACAGATGCCAAGAATATTTTGAAAGCTTACAGGTATGCTGATAGAAGCTTTCATTCTTACTCAATTCGAGTCAGACAAAGATTTTGTGATTTACAGTGATACCTTCAGAAATGATTTAGACTACGTACTGATGCAAGAAGGCAAAGTGATTACTTATGTCTCTCGACAGCTTAAGATTTATGAAAAGAACTATCCTACTCATGATCTGGAGTTAGCAGATATTATTTTTGTATTGAAGATTTGAAGGCATTATCTATATGGAGAAAGATGTTACATTTATTCTAATCATAAGAGCTTAAAATATCTGCTTACTCAGAGGTAGCTCAACCTCAGACAGAGATGCTAGATGGAATTGATCAAAGATTTTGATTGCTTTATTGACTACCATCCAGGGAAAGCTAATATTGTGGTTGATACACTTAGCATGAAATTCATGTCAGGTAATATAAGTGCTTTTAAATGAATTTGTAGAAATGATTGATAAGTATTATTAACTAATAATAGTATTTGCAGCTCTTCGGGCTATGAATGTCAATTTAAGTTTGGCGCCAGATGGAGCTTTATTAGCTGAAATGTAAGTAAAGTCTGACTTTGTGCATCAGGTGAAAGTAGCTCGGAAGGAAGATAATCGATTGATTGCTATATTGAACAAGCTAAAAGATAACAGTGAATGAGACTATTCCTTAAGTGATGATGGAAGCCTTTGCTATAAGAAAAAATTTCGTGTTCCGAATCAAGAGGAACTGAAGAAAAGCATTATTACTGAAGCTTACCATAGTAGTTATGCCATGCATCCTGGAGGTAACAAGATGTACCAGAACTTGAACGCTTATTATTAAGGCCAGGTATAAAGCAAAATGTGACAGATTTTATAGGCAAATGTCTGATATATCAGTAAGTAAAGTAGAGTACTAGGTTCCTTTGGGACTGTTTCATCCCATTTTGATACCAGAGTATAAATGGGATAGGATAACTATAGATTTTATGACTTGATTACCTGTGACTCAAAGAAAACATGATGTTTATGGGTGATCATTGATAGGCTTAGCAAATCTACTCATTTTTTGCTAGTACGGATGGATTATCCTTTGATCAAGCTGACAAGAATCTACATCAATGAGATAGTAAGATTGCACGGAGTGCCATCATCCATTATTTCTGACAGGAATCCTAAATTTACCTTCCATTTTTGGAAAAATCTACAAGAAGCTATAGGTACGAGGCTCCACTTCAGCACAATATTGTTAGTGGTTATGCCCTAAGCCATACATTTGGTTCTTAATTTAATGTCATTTTATTTTATAAAATTAGGTTTTCTTTATGTTGGCATGTTAAAATATAATAATATTTGTAAATAATAATTTAATGTTATTTTGACTATCCCTAGTTATTTATCATTAAAGGAATAATGATAAATAAAACTAGTATGAGTTTGATTAATAATCATGGGATGATTATATATGGTGATATAAATCAAACTTGTAGGTACTCGTTAGAGAATAGAGTACTGGATAGATCCGCTATGAGACACTACATGGGTTAATGTCATTAGCAATCTCGTTATAATTATGTTATTAATCCTTAGATCTGAGATTATCATAGTATCATACATGAGGAGCATCATGTTTTAGCATAATCAAAGACTATCTTTAATCAGATAATAATAAAGGTTATTATTGAACATGATGAGAATTATATAGAGGATAATGAATAATCAAGATGAAATTTATCCCTCTCTTATAAGAGAGATATCTATTGAGCTCCTCAATAAATAAGATTGAGAAATGCATGGTCATGATCAAATGAATTGATGATGAGATTTGTAACACTCTTCTCGAAACAGTCCTTTTCGATGAGAAAAACTTAGCGGTAAACGGTAAATTTTTTTTACACCGAACAATTCGAGACACTTTAAATGCCTTTACATTAAATTCTGAATCATTCGACAGCCTTGTAAACAATTAAAACATATTCAAAGTAACTTCATGCTAAAAAATTACACTTAACACTCATCTATCAATAATCATAAATACAATCAAAATATAGTTCAATCTTTTACCTTCATGGTTTAAGTATATACATGTCAAAATACAACTCGATATAGTACTAATTTTTCTCTTCCGAACTGGCTCCACCTTGTACTATGCTCCCTCAACATCTTATAACATGCACGCAATAAACACTACGTGCTGAGCATTAGATATGCCCAGTGGTGACTACTAATCCAAGAATTTTCCAAAGTAAAGCATAATTACATAGATTAAGCTACTTTTACTTTTTTTTCATTAAACGTTTTCTTGTACTTCAGTCAATACTAGCATTATTATTAATTCATACTTTGAGGTTTTGTTTTCAATCTTTCAACTTTACTTTTCACTAACCTCTTAGGCAACACGCTATCAGTTTTACTTTTACCTTTACGTTATTCTTTACTATAACTTTCACTTTTACCTTTACTTTCGTTTTCTCTTTTTAGCCACAACGGTATAATTATCATTTCATTTAACAATGTATATTGATACTCATGTTTTAATAGTATCAATCTAAACTATTTAATTTCTTAATTTATTGTTCAATTATCCTATATGTATTCTAATTACACTTCTTAATATATATATATATATATATATATATATATATATTCTTTTAATTTTTTTTTTAAAATTTTAACTGATAAATACATTACTATTAAAATGCTTTTAAGCTTTAAATTGCAAAGTGATACCACTATTTTGGGGACACTTTGCAACCAAATCTCTATTTCCTTCTTTATACATGTACTTATGTTTAAATATTTGTTTAGAACTTATGTTTTTACTTTTTCCTCATTGAACAATATATCATTTTACTTTTTATTTGACTTTTTCTCTTAGAAATACACTATTTAAATTGTGAATTAAGTAGAGTAATCGTCTTTGTGAATAGTAACCATGTACGTAAATAGTAATCATATACATGAATAGTAACAAAGGAAAACGTAATAGATGGTTTTATGTAAGCTTGACTTAATCTTCATTTTTTATTTTATTCTTATAAAACCTCTCTTTTTCTTTTTTCTTATTAATCACACTTTTTGGCAAAATTTTACATATTTATTTCGATTTTGCATTTTCTTCCAAATGAAACATTTTTCGTTATAACCTTTTTATATTCAATGCATTTAAACAATATTGATTTAGTCATTACAATGCGTCCCTAGTGCAATATAACATGATTCTCAAAAAGGATACTCGGAACTAGATCCAAAGGTTCCACTGTAAGAGAAGTGATCTCTAAGGGACCATTTTTCAAAAAACATTTCACTTTCATTTTCACTGAAAACACTAAAGCCATGGAGATCAAAGATCCTACCCATAGCAAAACAAGTCGCCATGACTTGCACCGCGATACAGAGACGTTTCTATGGCTAGCCAATTATATCCTAAATAAGAATATCATCACCTGTTTATCGCTAAGGGCAAAATAATTAATTATATTTGCAATAATTTTATCATTTAAAAATCTTTACTTTCTTTCTTTTATTTCTTGATACCCTATATTTTTTTATCAAACACACTCTTTTAGTGCTTTTAACTATTCAAAACTTTTTGTCTTTTCTTTCACTTTATCTTTTCAAATTACTTTTGTGAATTATTCTTCAATAATTCACACAGGTACTTGGGGCTTTGCAATCTTTTATACAAATTATAAATTATGAATTTTGACATTATAATTCACAATTCTCTTTTATTCTTTTTTTGTATATTTTTTTTGCGAATTATTCTCTAATAATTCAATGATCGATTTTTTACGATTTTTTCCTTTTCTTTTTCTGTCTAAACTTTTCAATCATTCACTATGCCAACTTAAATTTTATCGACGAAGTATGTTATAATAATTTACTTTTTTTAATACTTTTATTGACTAATTTATTTTGATAAATTATTCACGCATTTATTTTACAACTTTTTACGCAATTATGAATTCTATTGGTATAATTTATTATTTGATGCCTCAAAAATGCATAATTTGACTTTTTCATTTCTTTTTATACTGAAGTAATTTACTTCGCGTTCGTTATAATTACATACTTATTTATTGAATTATTTCTTAATAATTCAAATTTATTTCAAAAATATTCTAATAAAGCATATAAATTTTATAAAAATTCGCGTATACATTATTTTATAATTTTCATCATTTTTACTCATTTTATGAATTATTTATCAATAATTCATTATTTTTATTATTTTCATGACTTAATTATTATTTCAAAAAATTTATCGGTTAACTTTTTTATTTTATTTTCATTGAATATAATTTAATTTCATATAAAATTCACCTTTTTCAACATTTTTGCACAATTATTCACTAATAATTCAATTAATTTCAATACACATATTAACATTAAAATTTCAATAAAATTCCAATAATTTCAATAAATCTCAATAAAATTTATTTATGCATTATTTATTATTTAGCATAATTTTTCACTAAAATAATCAATTATTTCCCACTATTTTACTATTTTCACTATAAACATAATCAATACATAGGCTTTAAAATTCCAAAATAAATTTCAATAATTCAGTAAAATTTTATGGGCACCATATATCATCTCTACACTTAATTTAGGCTAATATATATTATTTTCATCATCAATTAACAACTTTACCCATTTTTAACCTAATTACATAAATGAAATTAATTCAAAATAAAAGGGAAATCAAAGAATTTTGGAGTCACTTATAATTTTTTCCATGCTTATGAGTGCCTAAACTTCATTTTTCTTGCTTTTAGCCATGACAACTCTTTCCTCTTCACTTTTCACCCTTGATTTTTCTTGCTTCATTTGCTTCAATCAAAGATTAGAGGCTATATATTTGAACTATAGAGATGAAATTTCACTTCTCATGTTAGGATTACATGAGATTTTAATTGAAAAATTGAAGAAATAAGAGATAATTTTTTGGGAAGGTGGTTCAGCCACCAAATGAAAGGGAAGAGAGAGCTGAAAAAATCTGGAGAAATCTCAAAATTTTCAGCCTCTTATACTCTCCTTAATGGTCCTAAAGAATGGGCCTTGTCCAAATTAATTAAAAGACCCATTTAGGCCTTTTTAAAGTCCAATCCAATTTCTCTCTCTTCCTTACTTCAAATCACTTTTAAAATGATTTCATCATCTTTATCACCTCAAAAATAAGTAATATATAAATTTTTAGCTCAATCGGAGTCCGTTATCGATCCAATTCAGACTTATCGGTTCAATTTGACAACTGCCAATGTCGCCAAAAATTTTTATTTTCATCACCAAAATATTCTACATATAATTTTAGGCTTAACTGAAAATTTTTGAAATTTTTGAGGATCATTTACTATTTTTAAAGTTCTGGTCAAATTGTAGTTGACCGATTACTATTTAAACTGAAATCATTATTTTTCTCTTACTTATAAAGGTCAAATATCCTTAAAAATACTTCTAAAATTCTTAAAATATATTTAATAGACTTCATGAATATATTTGAGTCATTCAGAGACTATTTTTCGATTTAATGCATTTTTACCTATCCGATATTTTAATTTTCAAAGTCATCGTAACATTAATGTTTTATTACCATATGATTCTACATCACATTTAATGTAGATCTAAAAAATATGATAATTTTTAAAGATCATTTGTTATTTTTTTAAAGTTTCAAATAACCTCTCAATTAACACAAGCATCATTTTAACTAGAATTGTGACTTTTTCTTTATTTTTGACTTTTAATGGTCCATTTGATCTCATTTTCAATCCAAATTATATTTTTAGACTCCAGCTAACTTGCTCTTTCCAATGGTCCAATAAAATATTTTTCGACTTAGGGAGATATTATTCACCAGGGTGTCACTATTCACTTTCGAAAAGTACTATTTACAGCTGATCCGGTATTGAGGCCATTACAAGATCAATGTCATTTGATATTATCAGTTTACTTAGTGATCGAAAAATTATATGTTTGAACCATATAAGTTTGACATGGACCATGACTTATGTTTAAACAAGATATCATGTGACAAATGGATTATAACATGTTCTATTTGGTTAAAATCGAATTATCAATATTCATATTATTTGAGTAGTCATAATATCTTTTAGAGGCCGCTTATGACTTATGGACCCATGATGGGACTGGGGCCCACGGTCAATATAATATGAACCTATTGGATCGCACACATAGAATGTGATGAATGGACTAAGGGTTAATTCAGGCATTTCAAATTTTATTTTATAACAAATTAAAATTTAAAATAAATAATAAAATAAATAAATAACTAAATATTAATTAAGATTAATATTATAATTCATATTTTAAATAATAAATAAGGTATTTCTTATTTTATTAGGAGATATAGGCTCGAAATTATCTCTCTCTCTTCTTCAGGGTTAGGATACCTATATATACATATGATATGTAAGGTTTGTAATCCGAAGAGACACACTAAAAGTGAGACATCACTTTGAGAGAAAAGAAAAGAGAGAAAAACATTCTCTCTAACCCTAGCCGCCATAGAAGGGAGCTATCACCCCAAGTAAATTTGTTCGACGCGTTCGAGTGTGGATACCAGTAGAGGGTGTTCATTTCTCGTAAGGCAACATCTACAAGATAGTTTTCAGAAAAGAGGTTAGTAATCGTTACTCTCTCTCTCACAATTGGTTCAATCGGATCACATGGATCCTGATGGATTTCCTAATTTCGTTGCGTTTAGGTTTTTTATTTTTTTATTCGAAACCCAACAGTGGTATTAAAGCCATTTGCGAATTCAATTGATTCAATAATCGTGTTTTATATGTATGTGATGTATATAAAATCGATTATATGTGATATGAGGAATATGTTTGTCATTACATGATGAATCAATTCTATTTTGATATGAACGAAATAATTATGTTTGTATATGATATGAATGCAATAATTCTGTTTGTATATGATATGAACGAAATCAATTAGTTTATATGAGATATGAACACGATTGATTATTTGATAGTTATAATATTTCGTTCATTGGATATAAATTAATAGATGTTAATTTGATTAACATGTGTATGTCAATTCTGTTTTAATATGATTAAACAGATTGTCATGATATTATGGTGGTATTCTGTATTTATTGTGAATGTTTAATGTGATTAAATAACTGTTGATATGATTGGCAGAATCATTTTTCATGGATGTAGAATAGGGTTTTAGGGCAAAAAATTGTTAATGAGATTAACATTACCTCAAAGCTTTGAGGGGCGTTGCCCCTTCGGAACCCGTAAGGGGTGCTGCCCCTTAACTCTGCCCGTTAATCGGCTAGTGGGACCACCGTGTTATCTAATCATAGCACACGAAATATTGTTATAGTTATTATCCGCCAATAACAATACTTCAATTTTATGAGATTAGTTGATTTTAATAGATGTATGTATGATGTCTTTGCATGGTGCATAGCATGGCCAATTGAGATCCTTGTGATGGTGTTTTCTTTATTTATATTATTTATTCATTTTATGGATTTATAATTTTTAAATACGACATGCGTGTCGTTCTTTCGTTGTAATTTTATTTTACTAATAGTTTTAGTAGAATAGTATATTTCATTATTGTAATGAAGATGAAGGAATTTCATGAAGACTATGAAGGAGATCAATCCAATTCCATGATGATGGAGGTGCAAAATGAAAGCTGTTGATCAAGATCGGCTTATGTTTTTCACCTATGATTGACCTTTGATCTTCATATTGACTTATGAAGATCATATAGTTTTTGGCCATGCTATGACACGTTTTATATATTATACATATTATATCAGTATGTGATGCAATAAATAATTATATATGTGTATGATATACCATGTATGGGATGGTGCATGATATGTATATAAATAGACATCATAAGTTAAAATTAAAATTCCCTCGCCATAATTTTAAGTCTGATGCCATCCATAATTATAGCACTTGTCAAGACTAAGATCACCAAAATGTAGGTTCTGCCAAAGCGAAGTACATTAGGTTATCTTAGTAAGGCAAGATGGGTAATGGTGCTACCTATATGTTAAAAATATGGTTAGACTTAATTAGGCTATCAAAATGGTTTTGGGCCTAAAGCATTAGATGGGATTATAACATATAGGGACATATGATATCAAAATCCCATAAAAAATCTAAGAGTTACATGAGATTTAATTGGTAAGGAGTTATCTACCTAAATAACTTGATTCTAAGTGTCTTGCCAAAGCTGACTTAGAATTA
The DNA here is from genome assembly GCA_037975025.1 of Excoecaria agallocha. Lineage (NCBI taxonomy): Eukaryota > Viridiplantae > Streptophyta > Magnoliopsida > Malpighiales > Euphorbiaceae > Excoecaria > Excoecaria agallocha. The sequence continues at coordinate 7,915,454 of CM075814.1, read as the reverse complement.
AGTGAAATATGGACCTTAGCCCACTAAAATAATTACAATTACTGTAATTAATATTGAGGGTGAATATTTTAGTGGGAGTTTTAAGAAATATCCTAAATTAAAATTGGTACTCATATATATTTTCAATATTTGTAGATCAATGGGTTCAAATAACACTTTCACACTATTACTGCGATCAGTCCTTAAGAAGAAAAAGCTAAAAGAAGATAGCACTAACTTCCTTGACTAGTTTAAAAACTTGAGAATTATTCTCAAGCAAGAAAGGAAGCTATATGTGCTCAATGAGCCTGTTCCACCTACTGACTCCCAAAGGGCAGTCAAAGAAAAATAAAAGAAACATGCTGATGATTCGGTTGATGTGGGATGTCTTATATTGGCCATAATATGCCCAGAAATTTAGAAGGATCTGGAGCATATGGAGGCTTATGAGTTGAGCAATCATCTTAAACAGAAATTCCAACAACAGGCAAGGCAAGATAGGTATGAGACTACCAAAGCTTTGCATTCTTGTAAGATGGCTGAAGGTGCATCGGTGAGCACTCATGTTCTAAAAATGAAAGGCTACATCGATCACCTTGAAAGGATTGGATTTTTCATCACTCCAGAACTGGCCACGAATTTGATCCTTAACTCATTGCCAGATAGTTATAACCATTTTATTATGAACTATAATATGAATAATATGAAGAAATCCATTGTTGAGCTGCATGCGATGCTTAAAACAGCTGAGCAAAGCATCAAGAAAAAGGCCGAATCATATTCTCATAGTTAATAAAGGAAAGGGGATGAAAAATAAAGGCAAGGGTAAGGGTAAGGCTAGGGCAAAAGTTGTTGGCAAGCCTAAGGCACAAGCTGGAACCAAACCCAAGGTAAAAGCTTCAAAGGAGGGAGTTTGCTTCCATTGCAATGAACCTGGTCATTGAAAGAGGAATTGCAAGCTCTACTTGGAAGAATTGAACAAGAAGAAGAAGAGTAGTGAGACTACATCTTCAGGTATTTATGTTATAGAAATAAATTTATCTACTTCTACTTCCTAAGTATTTGATATTGGATGTGGATCTCACATTTGTTCAAATGTGCAGGGACTCAAAAAGAGTAGACAATAGAAAAAGGGCGAAGTTGACTTACAAGTTGGAAATGGAGCAAAAGTTGCTACTTTAGCTGTAGGGACTTATGAATTGACTTTGCCCAATGGGCTTTTGTTAGTTTTGAACAATTGCTTTTATGTTCCTACTTTGAGTAGGAATATTATTTCAGTTTCTTGTTTGGATGATGAAGGTTTTTCTTTTCTTATTAAGAATAAGAAATGTTTTATTTATTATGATGATATGCTTTATTGTATTGTAGATTCATATAGTGGCCTTTATCTCTTAAATCTAGAAATATCCAACAACCAGGATATCTATAACATGACTACAAAGAAATCTAAATCCAATGATTTGAATAAAATATATTTATGGCATTGTCACCTGGGTCACATAAATGAGAAACGCATATCAAAACTCCACCAAGTTGGATTTTTGGAATCATTTGATTTTGAATCATTTGACAATTGTGAATCTTGTTTATTAGGAAAAATGACAAAAGATCCCTTCACTGGATATAGTGAAAGGGCTATTGACTTATTGGGCCTTGTACATATTGATGTATGTGGTCCATTAAGCACAAATGCTAGGGGAGGATTTCAATACTTTATTACTTTTACTGATGATTTCAGTAGATATGGCTATGTCTATCTAATGAAATATAAACATAAATCTTTTGAAATGTTCAGAACTTTTCAAAATGAAGTTCAAAATCAACTTGGTAAAACTAGTAAAGCACTTTGATCTGATCAGGGTGGAGAATACTTGAGCTAAGAGTTTGATGATCATTTAAGAAATTATGGAATCGTTTCACAGTTAACTTCACCAGGGATGCCACAATGGAATGGTGCTTCTGAAAGAAGGAATCAAACTTTATTAGATATGATTCGATTGATGATGATTCAAACAAATCTTCCTATATCCTTTTGGGGTTATACATTACAAACAGTTGCATTTACTTTGAACCGAGTTCCATCTAAAGCAATTGAAAAGACATCATATGAGATATGGATAGGGAAAATTCCTGGTCTGTTTTTTCTAAATATTTGGGGCTGTGAGGCTTATGTAAAATGACAAGTCTCGGATAAACTAACACCAAATCTGATAAATACCGATTTGTGGGATATCCTAAAGAAACTAAAGGATACTACTTTTATAATCCCTCTGAGAATAAAGTGTTTTTTGCTCGAAATGGTGTCTTTCTAGAAAAGGAATTTATTTTTAAAAGAACCAGTAGGAATAAAGTAGAACTTGAAAAAGTTCGAGAACCACAAGATGGCACAGGACCATCAATGGAAACTCAACAAGTTCCACAAATAGTTGTGAAACCTGTGCAAGTTACACAAGAATTACGCAGATCTAATAGGACACGACATCAATCCAAGAGGTATGGATTTCTCGTTACAGATTGTTATAAAGTAATACTCATGGATCAAGATGAGACCACTACCTATCAAGATGTTATGTCGAGTTCAGACTCTAAAAAATGGCTAGAGGCCATGAAATCTGAAATGTAATCCATGTATGACAATCAAGTTTGAAACTTGATTGATCCACCTAAAGGAATTAAAACCATTGGGTGCAAATGGGTTTTCAAGAAAAAAACCAACATGGATGGAAAAGTGCATACCTTTAAGGCATAACTTTTTGCAAAAAGTTTCAAGCAAACTCATGGTATTGACTATGATAAAACTTTTTCACCAGTCGCAATGCTTAAATCAATAACAATTCTCATTGCCATTGTTGCATATTATGACTATGAGATATGGAAAATGGATGTCAAAAAAGCATTTCTTAATGAAAACTTACTTAAGGATGTGTATATGACATAACTTGAAGGTTTTGTTCATCCTGAGAATTCCAAGAAGGTACACAAGCTGCAAAGATCCATTTATGGATTAAAACAAGCTTCTTGGAGCTGGAACCTTCGTTTTAATGAAACAATCAAAGAGTTTGAATTTATCAAAAATGAAGATGAACCTTGTGTGTATAGGAAGGTTAGTGGAAATGCGGTAATGTTTCTTGTCTTGTATGTCGATGACATATTACTCATTGGGAATGATATTCCCACATTACAAAAGACCAAAGAATGGTTAGGGAAATCTTTTTCAATGAAAGATCTAGGCGAAGCTGCCTATATCCTTGGGATTAAGATCTATAGAGATAGATATAAAATAATAGTTGGTCTGAGTCAAAGTACCTATATAGATAAGGTGTTGAATAAGTTAAGCATGCAAAATTCTAAAAGAGGATTTTGCCCAATGTCTCATGGCATTACTCTTAGCAAGACTCAGTGTCCTATGACATCTGATGAGCAAGATTGTATGAGTATGATTACTTATGCCTCGGCTATAGGATCTATCATATATGCCATGTTATGTACTAGATCAGACGTTTCATATGTATTGAGCATGGCAAGTAGATACCAGTTAGACCCTGGTGAAAGTCACTAGATAGCAATTAAGAACATCCTTAAGTACTTGAGAAGAACTAAGGATGCATTCTTAGTATATGGAGGATTGGAAGATGAGCTAGTAATAAATGGTTACACAAATGCAAGCTTTCAATCTAACAAAGATGATTATAGATCGCAGCCTGGATATGTGTTTTTGTTGAATGGAGGTGCTGTTAGCTGGAAAAGTTCTAAACAAAGCACTGTTGCTGATTCTACAATAGAAGTTGAGTATATAGCAATATCAAATGCAGATAAGGAAATAGTATAGATCAAGAAATTTATTGCTGGACTGGAAGTAGTTTCTAGTATCACAAATCTTATAGACCTTTAGCATAGGCTAAAGAGCCTAGATCCCATCAAAGATCCAAACATATGCTCAGGCATTTTCATCTCATTCGAGAAATCATTGAAAGAGGAGATGTCAAAATATGCAGAGTACCAACAGATGACAATATTACTGATCCACTTACAAAGTCTCTCCCACAAGCCAAACATGATAATCATACTAGATCCATAGGTATGAAACACTTATGTGATTAGGCCTAGTGCAAGTGGAAAATTGTTAGTGGTTATGCCTTAGGCCATACATTTGGTTCTTAATGTAATGTTACATTTCATTTTATAAAATTAGATTTTTTTTATGTTGGCATGTTAGAATATAATAATATTTATAAATAACAATTTAATGTTATTTTGACTATCCCTAGTTATTTATCATTAAAGGAATAATGATAAACAAAACTAGTACGAGTTTGATTGATAATCATAGAATAATTATATATGGTGATATAAATCAAACTTGTAGGTACTCATTATAGAATAGAGTACTGGATAGACTCGCTATGAGATACTACATGGGTTAATGTCATTAGTGATCTCGTTATAGTTATGTTATTAATCCTTAGACCTGAGATTATCATAGTATCCTACATGAGGAACATCATGTTTTAGCATAATCAAATATTATCTTTAATCGGATAATAATAAAGTTTATGATTGGATATGATGAGAATCATGTAGAGAATAATGAATAATCAAGATGAAAGAAATGCATGGCCGTGCTCAAATGAATTCATGATGAGATCAATATCTTTTGATATTATCAGTCTACTTAGTGATCAAGAAATTATATGTTTGAACTATATAAGTTTGACGTGGATTGTGACTTATGTTTAAACAAGATATCGTATGAAAAAGGGATTATAACATGTTCTATTAGGTTAAAATTGAATTATCAATATTCATATTATTTAGATAGTCATAATATCTTGCTAAAGGCTGCTTATGACTTGTGGACCCATGATGGGACTAGAACCTACGACCAATATAATATAAATCTATTGGGTCGCACACATATAATGTGATGAATGGACTAAGGGTTAATTCGGGTATTTCGAATTTTATTTTATGACAAATTAAAATTTAAAATAAATAATGAAATAAATAAATACTAATCAATATTAATATTATAATTCATATTTTAAATAAGAAATAAGGTATTTCTTATTTTATTAGGAGATGTAGGTCCGAAATTATCTCTCTCTCTTCTTCAGGGTTAGGATACCTATATATACTTATGATATGTAAGGTTTGTAACCCTAAGAGACACACTAAAAGTGAGGCGTCACTTTAAGAGAAAAGAAAAGAGAGAAAAACGTTCTCTCTAACCCTAGCCGCCATATAAAGGAGCTAGCACTCCAGGCAAATTCGTTCGATGCATTCGAGTGTGGATACCGGTAGAGGATGTTTGTTTCTCGTAAGGCAACACCTATAAGATATTTTTCAGAAAAGAGGTTAGTAATCATTACTCTCTCACACAATTGATTCAATTGGATCGTATGGATCCTGGTGAGTTTTCTAATTTTGCTGCATTTAAGTTTTTTATTTTTTTATTCGAAACCCAACAAACATTTCATCCTTAGATAGATGGCCAATCCAAGCTGGTGATTCAGATTTTAGAAGACATGCTGTGATGTTATGTATAAGAGTTATGTAGTAGTTGAAAAAAGTATTTATCTTTAGCAGAGTTTGCCTACAACAACAGCTACCAGTCCAGCATAAAGATGGCTCCTTTTGAAGCTTTGTATAGAAGAAAGTGTAGAACTCTCTTATGTTGGACAAAACTGAGCGAAAAAAACTAGTAGGATCTGACTTGATCCTTGACTTAGAAGACAAGGTATGGATCATCAAGGGTAGATTAAAAGAAGTTATGGATCGTCAGAAGTCCTATGTTGACCTGAAGAGAAAGGATATAGAGTTCCAGATCGGAGATAGAATTTTCCTGAAAGTATCTCCATGGAAGAAGGTTCTAAGATTTGACAAAAAGGGCAAGGTCAATTCAAGATTTATTGACTTTTATGAGATACTTCAGCGAGTAGGTCCTATAGCTTACCGATTGAAGCTACCATCGAAGTTAAAGAAGATGCATAATGTGTTCCACGTGTCAATGCTCAAAAGGTACCGATCTGATCCTAACCATATGATCAAATCAGAGGAAATCCAAGTGCATGTTAATATGACCTATGAAGAAAGACTAGTGAGAATCCTAGCTAGAGAGGTCAGACAGCTTAGGAATAAACATGTTCCACTAGTAAAGGTTCTATGGCACCATCACAGTATGGAAGAAGCTACATGGAAAGTAGAAGCTGCTATGAGATAACAGTATGCTCTACTCTTCGATACAAGTAAATTTTGAGGATGAAATTTTTTTTAGTAGGGAAGAATTGTAATGGCCTAAACGTCAGGTCAACCGTGAATAGTATTTTTCGATAGTAAATAGTGCTTCCGGATTGAAAAGTACATCCAGAGGTGAAAAATATTTTATTTGACTATTAAAAAATATTGGTCACAGGAGATCCAGAATTGAAATTTGAAGTAAAATTGAGATCAAATTGACCTCCAAAAGTTAAAAATACAAAAAACGAAATGGTTCAGTTTTAGGTTAACTAGTTTGATCTAGATTTGATCAAACCTTTAAAAATAGTAAATAAAGTCTAAAAATTACCAGAAATTATAGATGTACCTAAAATAATGTGTAAAATATTTTGACTGCAAAAAGTAAATTTTTCGATAACACCGATAATTATCGGATCAATCTAATTGGATCAAAAATAGATTTCAATTGGGCTGAAATTTTATGTACAACATATTTTTGACATGATAAGAATGATGAAATTAAATTTGAAATGATTTGGAGTTGGAAAGTGAGAGAATTATGGGAAAGTGGCATTATGAGCTTGATTTTGGATTATTGAGCTTAAATTAGTGGGCTTGGATTGAGCGAAATCCCAACCCAATTCAGCCACTATAAAAACCTAATGGGAGAAGATTTTTTGGGCAGCTAATCTCATCTCATTAGCCACCATCCTCTTCCTTTGAGGCCGAACCACCATAGCCACCTTCTATCTCCATTTTCTTTAAGTTTTCTCTCATTTTCTCTCACAATCCAAGCAAATTAAATAAAGTTCTACCTCTTTAGATGAGTATTTAAACCTCTATCCCTTGATTAGAGGAAGAAAAGTATGAGAAATTAAGTTGTAAAGCTTAGGGTATCAAAGTAAGATAAGTGAAAAGCATGGTTTAAAATTGGTTTTAAGGTTCCTACTAGTATTTTTAGGTGCCTAGATTTCATTTATGGTGTTAATTTGAGCATTTAAGAACAAAAAGATAGTGTTTCTTATGATGAAGAATTCAGTTATAGTAGGTTCATAAGGAGAGAGACAAGCTTTCAAGGCCAAAGGGAAAGAAAAGGAAGTCTAGGCAAGCCTAAGCCAATGAGGAAGGTTAGTGGCTATTAAATCCTCCTATTTTCCTTAATTTTACATGATTTTCCTTTATGTAACTTAGGAAAAACTAAGAAAAATGCATTTGTAAATGAATTGACCTAAGAATAATAATTTAGGACCTTGAATATGCCTAGTAGTCAGCCTAATTTGAATTAAAAGTATGTGAAAGGTGGAGTTCATTTGATGGCCGAATGAATCCCTAAATAAAACTAATATGTTTTTGTATATTTTTTATGAATTAAGCCATAAAATGAACCAAGAAATGAAGTAATGTGTCCATGAATTTTTTCAAAATTTATGAAAATTATTTAAGTATTTTTTAGTATGGAATTTGATTATGTATAAAGTGAATTTGTTGAATTATTATGAAATCATTCATTAAACAAGTGAAAATGGTGAATTATTGTAAAATAATTCACAAACTGTGTAAAAAGTATTGAAAAAATATTTGATAGAATTTTTGAAGTGAAAAGGCTATTGGAACTGTTAAAAATTTGAAAAGTAAAGTGGAAATATGTGAATTTTTGTCCTTAGCAATAATCAGACGGTCAAAATCTAACTCAGGATATAATTGGCTAGCCATAAGGACACCTATTTCGCGGTGCAAGTCATGACAATTTATTTTGCTATGATAGGATCACTGATCTTCCATAGTATATGTTCTATTCTTTTATCTGCTCTGTAAGAAATGATCCTTTGAGGTCATTTCTCATTCTTTATTATGGCCCTGTGGGGTTCACGTTTCGTATATCCTATCTGAAAATTTCTGTCAAAATTGCACTAGGGGCATAATGATAAGAATATGTTAAAAGTGTAAAAAGGAAAGCTAAATGTGAAGTTTAAAATGAAAAATGACCTAATTGAAAAAAAAATAAAAAGTTTAGAGGTAAAAGGGTATTTTTCCCAAAAATTGTATTTAATAAGTAAAAGTGATAAAGAAATGAATAAAAAGGGTAATATGGTAATTTAGTGAATGAACAGTCCAAAAAGAAACTTTGTAAAGTATAAGGATTAAAATATAATTTTGCATAAAAAGTTAAAATAAAGATCAATTAAAAATTTTGTATGCCAACTTTTAAACGTAAAGTGAAAATAAGAAAACTAATGGCAATTTTATAATTAAAGTGTAAAAAGGGTATTTTTGAAAAAAAAATAAAAAATTAAGGACTGAATTGAAAATTTTATCAAAGTATTGATATTGAATTGAAATAATTGTTAAAAATACTGAAAATTGTATTTTGATAAGAAAAATTATTATTTTTGGCATATTTAATGTAATTGTGCTTGTTGTGAAATACTGTGATTTATAATCACCTCTGAGCATATTTAATGCTCAACATGTAGTTGTTATTGCATGCAGATTTCGAAGAATAGCTGGAGCAATAATACACAAATGAGCTAATTTTGCAGGAGAAATGAGATAATTAGCAATTATTTTTGTATTGGCATGCACATATTTGTAAATGTTGAAGTAAAAGAATTGATATGTAATGGTCCAATATTTGTATATATGTAAATATGTGATTGGCAGGTAATGATTTGATTATGTATGTTTGATATGAAATTGAGAATCTGTGGATGCAAAACACATTTTATATTGAACTGTTATATCCTTGAGGGACTGTAAAAATTATTTATTTTTCAGGAGGCTAGCTAAGTTTATAGTCGTTATATTACCAAATTTTTGTAAAATAAATAGTAAAATTAGATAGTTATAGGTCAACAACAAGTTGGTATGCAAACTTGATTAATGGATAAGAATTGGAGATTATTGAATCAATTGGTTAAGTGTATGATTTTTAAAGAAAAGACAAAAAATTTCGGTTAATCGCTTAAATCCGCAAAACTGTAATAGTAAGGGTGTTACAACAGCGGATAGAAAAGGGGTTTGTCTATAAACCGCTTGATATGGGCTCATTTTGATTGTTGAATGAAAATTGGTGTCTTATCAAAATTTAGCTAGGCTTAACCATTTGAGCCATTTAGTGAGTTTATGAAAACTCATGCACCTTAGATAATATTCTAAGCACTTATTGAACCTTTATGTCCACCCATTAGGCTAAGGGTGGTAAGCTGTGGTGAAATGCAATTTTATGCCCAATAACGTCATCAATTTCTACTGAAATCTTTCAATAAACAACTTATCCCTATTTGATACAATAGTGGCTAGCATGTCATGCAACTTGAAGACATTATCTAGGAAAACCTAGGCAACAGTGGTAGCAGTAAAAGGACGAGCTTAGGAAAGGAAATGACCCATCTTAGAGAATATGGTCACTACTAGCAGAATAGTATCATAGCCTCCTAACGTAGGTAACTTCTTAATAAAATCCCTAGAAATGTCAACCCAAGCTTGACTAAGGATGGGTAGAGGCTAAAGTAATCCAAGTGTTGCTACAGATTCGGCCTTACACCTCTATCAAGTGTCACACTTAGTGACCTATTCAACAATCTATTTTTGAATAACAGGGCAATAAAAAGTCTGTTAAAGCCTAGTTAGGGTATCTCTAATTTCAAAATAGCCTCCAAATAGTGAGTTATGGCAGAAATTAAGTAGTTGCTACCTAAGGGTTGTATAGGAACCAATATAGAGCATGCCTTTGTATTTAACTAACCCTTTAGGCGGTGTGTAACAGTTGGCTAGGCTATATGGGCAAATTGATAGCTATTAAATGATGGATTAGACCTTATCATCAGCAAAGTAAGATAAGAGAACTTCCTCAATCCAAGTAGGTGTACAGATTGTAATTGCTAGAAAGTTAGAGGTTTAGAGGCTTCAAACATCCTGGAGAGGGAATTAGCAGCCTTTTTTTAGTGCCCTCCTTGCAGAAAACAATATAATCCAGTTCAAGCGACTTAGTGATACCTCTCATCTAAATATATTTTTGCAGCCTTTATTCCAAAAGATATTTGATGCTTTCATGGTCAATTTTAATGGTGGAGCCTTGATCCAAGTAGTGCCTTCATTTAGTGATTGCATGAGTAATAACCAGTAGTTTTCTCTCATAAGCTAACAATTGTTGAACTCTAAAGCCAAGAGGTTTAAAAAGATGCAATAAAGTGATTATGTTGTAGGAGAAAACCACCTATGCCTATGTTGCTGGCATCACATTCTAAGGTGAAAGGTTGCTGGAAATTGGGCATGGCTAAGATGGGAGTTTGGGACATCAATTCTTTAAGATGGTCAAAGGTTGTCTAAGCTGCTGGAATCTAATAGAAGTTGTCCTTTTTTTAGTAGGTCAATGAGTGGCTTACTAACAATCTCATAGCTCCTGATAAATCTCATATAGTAGCCTATGCACCCGCAAAATTCCTTAAGGCTCTTCAAATTGTAAAGAACAAGCCAAGTAACCATGGCCTTAATCTTACTAAGGTCAGTCGCAACCCTTGCCCCAGAAATTACATGCTCTAAATAGAAGACTTGAAGCTATTCTATTTCATATTTAGACTTTTTTCCATACAGTTGATGGTTTATTAAGAGTTCAAGGATAATTTGAAGGCATGTTACACACTAGTCTGCAATAAGGCTTAAACTAGGATGTCATAAAAAGAAAAAAAACTTAGGATAAATTTTCTCAAATAGGGTTTTAAGATGAAATTCATAAAGGATTAAAATGTGGCAGGGGCATTCGTAAGCCCAAAGGGCATAACTAGGAACTCATAATGTCCTAAGTGAATTTTAAAAGTTGTCTTGGGTATGTTAGGGTTATGCATTTTGATTTGGTAGTATCCTACTCTTAAGTCCAACTTGGCAAAAATAGTTTCCCTATGTAACTTATCCATCAAATCCTCAACCAATGGAATAGGGAATTTATCCTTTATAGTAACTTTGTTCAATTCCCTATAGCTTATACAAAATCTTCATATGCCAATATCCTTCTTCTTTACCAAGAAGACAGAAGAAGCAAATGGGCTTGAACTTGGCTAGATGATGGAGTTGGCCAACGTCTCCTCAACCAGTCTCTCTATCTCATTTTTCTGGTGGTGAGAATATCTATAGGGTTATGCTTAAAAGGAATGGAGTGATCCTAGGTTCTTTGGGGCGATAAGGTGGTAGGAGTATTGAATACATCCTGTTATTGAGTGAGGAGTTGTTGTATTAGAAATGGAATATGGAAAATATGAGGTTTTAGATCTATTAGAATAGTTTGCATAGCTGTAATGTAAAAAAGTTTAGAAGTAAACCCTTGTCATCCATTCTGCATAAGCTTCCCCATAGACCTAGTAGATAGCATTTTTAATGAGGCCTGCTCATTGAATCCCTTTAAAATTAAAAGATTTCCATCATAAATGATAATAAGTGTTGGTTTGGCAAAATCAAAGGTGACTAGATTAAAGCATTTCATCTAATCAACTTTAAAGATAATATCATAGTTGCCTAGTTCAAAAACCCTGAAACTAAAGTAGAATTGGCAACTTTGCATGTACCAAATGCAATGGTTGCATTTGTCTTGGACTTGGATTCTTCTGCCATCTTTCATAATGACTGTAATAAAAGCTACTTTGATTATAGGTAGCTTCAAACCCTTAACCAACTTGGAGTCCACAAAGTTGTGGGTACGTCTACTGTCAATGAACATCATAATTGGCTTACCTTACAGCTGCCCTCTAATTTGAGGATTTTGTCACTCAGCCTCCCATCTATTGCATTTATTGAGAGTTAAACCTGCTCTAAGGTTGCTTCTTCTTCATTCGGGGGTGGCTCTTCTTCTTTTATTTCTTTCTCCTAGAGGTGTGCAGGGTCAGCAACTTCGTATCATTACATTTATGTCCTGGAAAGTATTTATCACCACATTTATGCCCCGAAAAGTATTTATCACGACACTTATAACCGCTACCAGGAATTCATTTTATGTAACGATTGTGGTTATTACTTTGAGTGGTTATGTTTAAGGTAGGATTAGTGGTTTTGGGGCTGTATTGATGAATTAAGGATTAGAGGTGTGGTAGGGCTTATTAGGGTTAAAAGTTATAGGGAATGTTCTTGATTTAGTGGCCTTTAAGTATTTTTCCTGAACCTTAGCTTGAGCTATAGTTGTATTCAAGTATCTAAGATTGAACATCCTTACCACACACTTGATCTCCTCTTTTAATCCCCCAATAAAGCTACTAACATAGTAGGGGTTAGTATGCCAGGGAAAGATTTTCCCCAATTTTAACTTAAGTTCTTCAAACCTATCCCGGTAAGCCTTAATAGTTGAGTTCTGCTTCAATTTTTGGAATTTTTCCACCACATTTAGGTCACCACCTTCTCTAAACCTAAAGTGTAAAGCTTCAACAAACTCCTCCCAAGTTACTTCTCTCTTGTTCCTACACCAATTCAAGTACTAGGTCTCAGCTTTCCCAACCAAGAATAGGCTAACTAAATCTACTTGCCTATCCACTGGTACTTCATAAATCTGGAAGTACTTTCTCATTTACCAATCCAAGACCTAGCATCCCCTCATTCAAAAGTGGGCAACTTATACTTAGGTAGGATTTTATTAAAATATGTAATGGCCTCAACACCGGTTCGGCCGTGAACAGTAAATTCCGATGGTGAATAGTGCACCCGGGCCGTAAAACGGACACGAAAGTGAAAAATATTTTATTTGACCATCGGGAATTATTGGTCATGGTGAGTCCGGGGTTGAAATTTGAAGTGAAATCGAGGTCAAATAGACCTCCGAAAGTCGAAAATACGAAAAAGGTAGCGAGTCAATTTCCCTAGTAGGGAATGTGACTTGATTTTGCATAAATTTTTTAAAATGGTAAATGAACTCTAAAAATTGCCATATTTTTCAGATCTTCATGAAATTTCATGTAGAATATTTTGGTATAAAGAAATGAATTTTTCGGCGATGTCAACAGTTGTCAAATCGAACCAGTTCGGTTGAATCGGACCAGTAATGGACTCCGATTGAGCCAAAATTTTGTGTACTACCTAATTTTGATGTGATAAGAATTATGGAATTGAAATTGGAGTGATTTGGAGTGAGAAAATGGGAGAAATAATTTTGGACTTTAAATTAGGTGTTAATGGGCTTTAACTAATTAACTAAGCCCATTAACCTAATTCAAGCCCATAACCCATCATATATAAAGGGTGAAAATTCTGGAACCAGCCAGCAAGTCATCTTCTTCCTCCTCTCTCCCTCTTGGCCGAACTCTCCCTCACCATTGTTGTTGGATTTTTCTTCATTTCTCTCTCCATTTCACACCAAATCAAGCCACCCAATAGGAATTTATGCCTCTCTAATTAAGTGTTGTGACCTCCTCTCTTCAAATCAAGGAAGGAAATCAAGAAAAATAAGGAGAGAGAGTTTAGGGTTTCATTTGAGGTAAGTGAAACCAATGGGTTAAAAATTTTTCTAAGGTACCTACTTATGTTTTTGGGTGCCTAGACTTCATTTATGATGTTATTTTTAGCATTTGAGGTTGAAAACTAGAGTTCTAATGGCTTGAAAATTCGACTTCCATAGGGAATCAAGGAGAATTGCAAGCTTCCAAGGCTAAAGGTAAGGAAAAGAAAGCTTAGACATCCTAGAGCAAGAAAGAAAGGTTAGTGACTAATAAATCTTAGTAATTTCTTTGATTCCAATTAAGTACCCTTTATGTAAGTTAGGGTTTATGTGATAAAATGATGATTTAATTGAAATTAATGATGATATAATGTAACTAGACCTTGAATAAGCATGTTTAAATGTCTAAATGATTTATTGAATATTGATATAACATACTTACCTTGATGGCCGAATTGAACCCTAAAGAAAACCTAAGTGTATTTTGTGAATTTTGATGAATTTAAGCTTTTAAATGATACTAGAAATGAAATAATATGCTTAGGAATTTTTATGGAATTTATTGAAATTAAATGAATATTTTAGAGAATAATTTCAATTATGTAAGTAATGGAAATATGGCATTTATATGAAATAAAATGCAATTTGATGAGAAAGTGAATGATTTTGGTGAATTATGGTAGAATAATTCACAATCTATGTGAAAGAATGGAAAGAAATAAATACGAGAAATTTTGAGTAATGAAAAAAATGAAAACGTTAAAGTTTAATTGCAATTTTTATGAAATTGTGCCCTTAGAATTAGTCTGGCAGTAAAAGCCTAGCTCAGGATATAATTGGCTAGCCATAGGGACATCTGTACCGCGGTGCAAGTCACGGCGACTTGCTTAGTTATGGTAGGATCACTGATTGCCATAGCTTCTGTTTGTACCTGGTATCTACTACATGGAAAAATGGTCGTTGAGATCATTTTTCAGTCTATATGTGGCCCATAAGGGTCCACGTCCCGAGTATCCAGTCTGAGAATTTCTGTCGGCACTGTACTAGGGGCATGAAATGAAATGAAAGTTATAATAAGTTAAAAGAAATGAAAATAATGATGAAAATGAAGTTTAAAGTGGAAAAAGGACTTAAATGAAAGAAAATGAAAGTTCAGGGGCAAAATGGTAATTTTGCCAAAATGGGTAATTAATAAGTAAAAATAAATGAGAAATGATTAACAAGGGCAAAATGGTAATTTTGGAGACCTAACAAGGTCAATAAGATAAGATATTATGGTACAGGGACTAAACCGTAATTTTACCCAAAAAGTAGTAAAATAAAGACTAAACAATGAATAATGGTGAAACTAGTGTAAAGAAAATGAAAATAAATGACTATAATGGCAAAATCGTAAATATTAAGACAAAAAGGACATTTTTGGAATTTAGCACAATTTTGAGGACTAAAAAGGAAAATTAGTCAACCGTTATGAAATAAATGAGAAAAAGTGTAAATAATGTGAAAAATCACTGTTTTCACTTGAACGCGATGAAAAATGGTTAATTGTACTTAATTATAAATTAATTGATTAAATAAAGTATATTAAAGAAATAAATATTGCAAAGAAATTATTAGGATTGTTAGACACCACTGGGCATAGTTTATGCTCAGCATGTAGTTCTACTGCATGCAGGTACAGAGCTGGAGGAGCAGTGATGCACAGAGTGAAGGAAAAGAAATTTTGTTATTTAGCACATTATGTAGACTTTGGCATGTATATAAATGACTAATATGTATAAATATTTGGATATGTAAAGATATATAAACAGATATATGTATGACTGTGATTATGAGTCGTTTTGAATTATTGGATGTTTGATGGAGATTTTGGAGAAATGGAATGATTGTTATAGAAGTGTTGTGCCTCTGAGAGACTGTGTGTTGTCTGATTTTTCAGGAGGCTAGTCAAAATATAGCCGTTATATTGCCGAAATTTTATTAAGTGAATAGTAACCCGAGACAGTTATAGGTCATCGAATACCTAAATAATCGCTAATATCGAATTTTGGTATTATTTAAATGTTAATTAAAATAAAAAAAAATTCGGTTTGCGTGCACTGTTCCGTATAATCGGAGTGATAAGGGTGTTACAATTTTATTGGTATCAGAGCAAAGGTTTAGACGGTTCTAAGATCGGAGTGGGTATTAATTGATTTGTCTATATATACATGCCAATTATGTTTGAGAAGTGAATGTTTTGGAACTAATGTGCATCTGCTCCTTTTTGTTTTATAGTGAAAAGATGTCTACTGACCGAGGACAACAGTCAGCTGACAGCAGGAGTGAGGCATCGAGTAATATTGGGCGAAAAGAGGCCCCACAACAGAACCCTCCTCCTGTAGCACCGCCTCCTTTCCCTCAGTCGGACTTCCTTGATTTGATGGCTGATTACATCCAGCAAAGACTGCAAGCAGCTCCAGCTCCGGCGCCGCCTCAACCTACAGTAGTACAGATTCAGCCAGCCCCGCTTAGGCGGAGACCTATCCTGGAACAATTAAAGAGATTGGGGGCAGAAGACTTTTCTAGCAGAGAACCTTTGACACCTGCAATGGCTGAAGAATGGCTATACAAGATAAAGAGATTGTTTGAGATAACCCACAGTCCACTGGAAGAAAAATTTGAAGGTGTTGTAGCATTACTTCAGGGTCCTGCATTCATTTGGTGGGATTCCGTCAGAAGACATACTCCTGCAGATCAGTTGAGTTGGGAGTATTTTGTGGACCAGTTTGAGAAGAAATACATTGGGTCCGAGTATAAGGCCACTATGCAAGAGGCTTTCTGGAGATTAAAACAGGGAAACAAGACAGTGGCAGAGTATGAAAGAGAATTTGAGCGATTGAGTGCTTACCTGGATGAAGGCCAGGCTACAGAGGAGAAATTATGTTACAGATTTAAGAGAGGCCTACATACTGAGCTTAAACAGATCATGGAGCTCAGAAGTATCCTACCTTACGTGCTATGGTGGAGGCAACCATAAAGTTAGAGACGACTCAGGCTGAGCAGGCTGAGAGACAGTCCCGATTTCAGCAAAAAAGGAAGCAGGGACAGTTCAGTGGTAAATGAAAGAAAGCAAAGGGATCTCAGGCATTTCAGGGGCAGTCACCTGTAGCAGCAGGCCGAGGTCAGGGTAGTGCATCTAGAGGCAGAGCTCCGACTGCTAGTGCTCCTCGGGACCGAGATAGTGATTCTGCAGTGGCTTGTGAGCACTGTGGTAAGTTTCACTCTGGAGAGTGCAGATTTCTGACAGGAGCCTGTTTCAGATGTGGATCCAGAGATCATCGGATCAGAGACTGTCCTGCTATGCAAAATACCTCAGTTAATTCACCAGCATCAGGTACAGGATCCTCAGCTCCTAGAGGTCGTGGTAGGGGAGCCGCCCCTCACACTTCAGCCTCCAGACCTGTTAGACAGACATCGCAGGGTTAAAGGAGAGTTTCGGGTCAGACCTATGCTGTCAGAGCACGTGAGGATGAGGACGCCCCAGATGTGATAGTTGGTACGTTTCTCTTGTTATCTGATTCGGTGCATGCATTAATTGATCCGGGTTCCACGCATTCTTACATTAGCACTACCTTAGCACGGGATAGAGGGATGAAAGAGGAATGCTTGGACCAGGATGTTTTGGTGAGCAATCCTCTGGGGCATAGTGTAGTGGTAGATAAAGTATACAGACAGTGTCCTGTTAGTGCTCAGGGACACATCTTTCTGGCAAACATGATCGCTTTGCCTTTCCATGAGTTCGACGTGATTCTGGGGATGGATTGGTTATCCGTCCACCAAGCGACTGTCGATTGCAGAAAGAAAAGAGTCACTTTAAAGCTTAGCGATGATCAAGAAGTTACAGTGGTAGGTGTGAGAACTGATTTTCTGTCCGATGTGATATCCACCACTGCTGCAAAAAGGTTGATTAGAAAAGGATGTGTGGCTTACCTGTGTTATGCAGTGGAATCAAAGAAAGTCAGTCCAAAGATGTCAGAAGTACCTACTGTCAGGGAGTTTCAGGATGTCTTTCCTGATGAATTGCCTGGTTTACCACCTGACAGGGAGGTAGAATTTTCTATTGATGTTGCTCCAGGTACCGTACCTATTTCCATTGCTCCCTATAGGATGGCACCTGCAGAGTTAAAAGAATTGAAAATTCAATTGCAAGAATTGTTAGATAAGGGGTTTATTAGGCCCAGTGTTTCTCCCTGGGGAGCGCCAGTCCTGTTTGTCAAGAAGAAAGATGGTACACTCAAGTTGTGCATTGACTATAGGCAACTGAATAAAGTTACCATTAAGAACAAGTATCCTCTCCCTCGCATTGAAGACTTGTTTGATCAGCTTAAGGGAGCCGGGGTTTTCTCGAAGATTGACTTGAGATCAGGCTATTATCAAATGGGAGTGAAAGAAGTAGATGTGCCGAAGACTGCTTTTCGTACCAGGTATGGCCACTATGAGTTTCTGGTTATGCCTTTTGGGCTTACGAATGCTCCAGCCGCCTTTATGGACTTGATGAATAGGGTTTTTCATCCCTATTTGGACCAGTTTGTAGTAGTTTTTATTGATGACATTCTGGTCTACTCTAAGACGCCGGAAGAACATGATAAGCATCTGAAGCTTGTTCTGCAAGTCTTAAGGGAAAAACAGTTATATGCTAAGTTTAGCAAATGTGACTTCTGGTTAAATGAGGTATCTTTTCTGGGTCATGTAATCTCGGCAGAAGGTATTAAAGTGGATCCTTCAAAGATTGATGCGATTATCCAATGGAAACCACCCAAGAATGTTACGGAAGTGAGGAGTTTTCTGGGTTTAGCCGAGTATTATAGGAGATTCATTAAAGGTTTTTCTACTATTGCAATACCTTTAACCCGATTACTACAGAAGAATGTTAGATTTGTGTGGACTGATGCTTGTCAGAAATGTTTTGAAAGACTTAAAAGTATGTTGACTGAAGCTCCAATTCTTACTCAACCTGAATCGGGTAAGGATTTTGTGGTTTATAGCGATGCATCCAGGAATGGATTAGGGTGTGTTTTGATGCAGGAAGGCAGGGTGATTGCATATGCCTCCCGACAGTTGAAACCACATGAGAGGAACTATCCTACCCATGATCTGGAGTTGGCAGCCATTGTTCTTGCGCTAAAAATTTTGAGACATTATTTATATGGCGAGAGATGCTATATCTACTCAGATCATAAGAGTTTAAAATACCTTCTCACTCAGAAAGAGCTTAACCTTCGACAAAGGCGCTGGTTGGAATTGATCAAGGATTATGATTGCTACATCGATTACCACCCAGGAAAAGCTAATGTAGTAGCTGATGCACTTAGCAGGAAATTTATGTCAGGTGATGTAAATACCCTCAAGTAATTAGTACAAGTGATTTTTTTGCTTTAGTAATTGATTGTTTTGTTTGCAGCTCTCCGAGCTATGAATGTCCATTTAAGTTTAGCTTCAAATGGAGCCCTGGTAGCTAAATTACAAGTAAAGCCTGACTTTGTGCATCAAGTTAAGACTGCTCAGAAAGAAGATGATCGGTTGATGAGCATTAAGAATAGACTTCAGAATGGCAGTGTAGAGAATTATTCCTTGAGTGATGATGGGAGCCTTTATTTTAAGCAAAGGCTTTGTGTTCCAAACCAGGAAGAGTTGAAGAAAGGTATTCTAACTGAAGCACATCATAGCAGTTATGCAATGCATCCTGGAGGCAATAAAATGTATCAAGATTTGAAAGCTTTCTATTGGTGGCTAGGTATGAAGCGAGATGTGATAGAATTTGTAAGTAAATGTCTGATCTGTCAGCAAGTAAAAGCTGAGCACCAAGTTCCTTCAGGGTTGTTGCATCCTTTGTTAGTACCAGAGTGGAAATGGGACCGAGTGACCATGGATTTTGTGACAGGCTTGCCACTGACTCAGAAGAAACATGACGCCATCTGGGTGATTATAGATCGACTTACCAAGTCAGCTCACTTTTTGCCAGTACGGATGGACTATCCTTTGTCTAAACTGGCGGAATTGTACATTAATGAGATAGTAAGATTGCATGAAGTGCCATCTTCCATTGTTTCTGACAGGGATCCGAGGTTTACTTCTCGATTCTGGCACAGTTTTCAAGATGCTTTGGGTACGAGGCTTCACTTTAGTACAGCCTTTCACCCTCAGACAGATGGCCAGTCCGAGAGAGTGATCCAGGTTTTGGAGGATATGCTCAGATGTTGCATTCTAGAGTTTGGATCCAGTTGGAAAAAGCATTTACCTTTGGCAGAGTTTGCATATAATAACAGTCACCACTCCAGCTTGAAAATGGCTCCTTTTGAAGCATTGTATGGTAGGAAGTGCAGAACTCCTCTATGTTGGACCGAATTGAGTGAAAGGAAGTTAGTAGGTTCTGATTTGATCCGTGATTCTGAAGAGAAAGTTCGAGTCATTAATGTTAGATTGAAAGAAGCTGCGGATCGTCAGAAGTCTTATGCTGATTTGAAGAGGAAAGACATAGAGTTTCAGGTGGGAGATCGAGTTTTCCTGAAAGTATCTCCGTGGAGAAAGATCTTAAGATTTGGAAAGAAGGGAAAGTTAAGTCCTAGATTTATTGGCCCTTATGAGATACTTCAGCGAGTGGGTCCCGTAGCGTATCGATTAAAGTTGCCTTCTGAACTAGAAAAGATACATGACGTGTTCCACGTGTCTATGCTCCGTAGATATAGATCGGATCCTAGTCACGTGATTACACAGGAAGAGATTCAAGTGGCTGATGACATGACGTATGAAGAGAAACCAGTGAAAATTTTAGCAAGAGAAATCTGTCAACTCAGAAATAAGCAGGTTCCATTAGTGAAGGTACTATGGCACCATCATAATGTTGAAGAAACTACTTGGGAACCAGAAGCCACTATGAGATATCAATATCCCCACCTCTTCAATACAGGTAAATTTCGAGGACGAAATTTCTTTTAGTAGGAGAGAATTGTAATGGCCTCAACACCGGTCTGGCCGTGAACAGTAAATTTTGATGGTGAATAGTGCACCCGGGCCGTAAAACGGACCCGAAAGTAAAAAATATTTTATTTGACCATCGGGAAGTATTGGTCATGGTGAGTCCGGGGTTGAAATTTGAAGTAAAATCGAGGTCAAATAGACCTCCGAAAGTCGAAAAAGGTAGCGAGTCAATTTCCCTAGTAGGGAATGTGACTTGATTTTGCATAAATTTTTAAAAATAGTAAATGAACTCCAAAAATTGCCATATTTTTCAGATCTTCATGAAATTTCATGTAGAATATTTTGGTATAAAGAAATGAATTTTTCGGCGATGTCGACAGTTGTCGAATCGGACCAGTAACGGACTCCGATTGAGCCAAAATTTTGTGTACTACCTAATTTTGATGTGATAAGAATTATGGAATTGAAATTGGAGTAATTTGGAGTGAGAAAATGGGAGAAATAATTTTGGGCTTTAAATTAGGTGTTAATGGGCTTTAACTAATTAACTAAGCCCATTAACCTAATTCAAACCCACAAAGCCCATAACCCATCATATATAAAGGGTGAAAATTCTGGAACCAGCCAGCAAGTCATCTTCTTCCTCCTCTCTCCCTCTTGGCCGAACTCTCCCTCACCATTGTTGTTGGATTTTTCTTCATTTCTCTCTCCATTTCACACCAAATCAAGCCACCCAATAGGAATTTTTGCCTCTCTAATTAAGTGTTATGACCTCCTCTCTTCAAATCAAGGAAGGAAATCAAGAAAAATAAGGAGAGAGAGTTTAGGGTTTCATTTGAGGTAAGTGAAACCAATGGGTTAAAAGTTTTTCTAAGGTGCCTACTTATGTTTTTGGGTGCCTAGACTTCATTTATGATGTTATTTTTAGCATTTGAGGTTGAAAAACTAGAGTTCTAATGGCTTGAAAATTCGGCTTCCATAGGGAATCAAGGAGAATTGCAAGCTTCCAAGGCTAAAGGCAAGAAAAATGAAGCTTAGGCATCCTAGAGCAAGAAAGGAAGGTTAGTGACTAATAAATCTTAGTAATTTCTTTGATTTCAATTAAGTACCCTTTATATAAGTTAGGGTTTATGTGATAAAATGATGATTTAATTGAAATTAATGATGATATAATGTAACTAGACCTTGAATAAGCATGTTTAAATGTCTAAATGATTTATTGAATATTGATATAACATACTTACCTTGATGGCCGAATTGAACCCTAAAGAAAACCTAAGTGTATTTTGTGAATTTTGATGAATTTAAGCTTTTAAATGATACTAGAAATGAAATAATATGCTTAGAAATTTTTATGGAATTTATTGAAATTAAATGAATATTTTAGAGAATAATTTCAATTATGTAAGTAATGAAAATATGGCATTTATATGAAATAAAATGCAATTTGATGAGAAAGTGAATGATTTTGGTGAATTATTGTAGAATAATTCACAATCTATGTGAAAGAATGGAAAGAAATAAATACGAGAAATTTCGAGTAATGAAAAAAAATGAAAACGTTAAAGTTTGATTGCAATTTTTATGAAATTGTGCCCTTAGAATTAGTCTGGCAGTAAAAGCCTAGCTCAGGATATAATTAGCTAGCCATAGGGACATCTGTACCGCGGTGCAAGTCACAGCGACTTGCTTAGTTATGGTAGGATCACTGATTGCCATAACTTCTGTTTGTACCTGGTATTTGCTACGTGGAAAAATAGTCGTTGAGATTATTTTTCAGTCTATATGTGGCCCATGGGGGTCCACGTCCCGAATATCTAGTCTGAGAATTTCTGTCGATACTGTACTAGGGGCATAAAATGAAATGAAAGTTATAATAAGTTAAAAGAAATGAAAAGAATGATGAAAATGAAGTTTAAAGTGGAAAAATTACTTAAATGAAAGAAAATGAAAGTTCAGGGGCAAAATGGTAATTTTGCCAAAATGGGTAATTAATAAGTAAAAATAAATGAGAAATGATTAATAAGGGCAAAATGGTAATTTTGGAGACCTAACAAGGTCAATAAGATAAGATATTATGGTACAGGGACTAAACCGTAATTTTACCCAAAAAGTAGTAAAATAAAGACTAAACAATGAATAATGGTGAAACTAGTGTAAAGAAAATGAAAATAAATGACTATAATGGCAAAATCGTAAATATTAAGACAAAAAGGACATTTTTGGAATTTAGCACAATTTTGAGGACTAAAAAGGAAAATTAGTCAACCGTTATGAAATAAATGAGAAAAAGTGTAAATAATGTGAAAAACCACTGTTTTCACTTGAACGCGATGAAAAATGGTTAATTGTACTTAATTAGAAATTAATTGATTAAATAAAGTATATTAAAGAAATAAATATTGCAAAGAAAGTATTAGGATTGTTAGACACCACTGGACATAGTTTATGCTCAGCATGTAGTTCTACTGCATGCAGGTACAGAGCTGGAGAAACAGTGATGCACAGAGTGAAGGAAAAGAAATTTTGTTATTTAGCACATTATGTAGACTTTGGTATGTATATAAATGACTAATATGTATAAATATTTGGATATGTAAAGATATATAAACAGATATATGTATGACTGTGATTATGAGTCGTTTTGAATTATTGGATGTTTGATGGAGATTTTGGAGAAATGGAATGATTGTTATAGAAGTGTTGTGCCGCTGAGAGGCTGTGTGTTGTCTGATTTTTCAGGAGGCTAGTCAAAATATAGCCGTTATATTGCCGAAATTTTATTAAGTAAATAGTAACCCAGGACAGTTATAGGTCATCGAATACCTAAATAATCGGTAATATCGAATTTTGGTATTATTTAAATGTTAATTAAAAGAAGAAAAAAAATTTCGATTTGCGTGCACTGTTCCGTATAATCGGAGTGATAAGGGTGTTACAAAATAAGTTCTTCACATTAGCCTTAACTGGGAAACTTCCCTATTTATTAATTTGGGCAAGAACCCTTTACCCACATTAGGCATATCTTAGGTTTATTTACCCCTATCACTACTGCTAGCAAGTGAGGCATTTTGGGGGGGGGTGAAAACAGGGGTGGTATGGGTATGGATTAATGGATTACCTTAGATAAGCTGAGCCAAATAAGCAACGGACCTCTAGTTTTCAAGTCTGAGCTCGTCATATTGGCCTTAATACTTCTTTTGATCAGTCCTCAGGTTGATTTGTTCCTGTTGCATCTCCTGGACCTGAAACTATAAAATCCCAAACTTAGCTTCTAGTTGTTGTAGATAGTAGCCCCTTTCTTCTCCAATCTACAATCCAGGCTACGTAGGTGCTCTTTAACCTCATCTATGGAAGCTGCAGATTCTTTAGTAGTGCCTCCCTTTGCCTTCTTGGTAGTGGCATTCTTACTCATTCTTAAGGAATCATGGCTGACTTTGATACCAGTTGTTAGGATTAATCCCAACAATTGATTAATGGCAATTAGTGGGTAAGAAACTCAATGGAGTTTAAAGAGAAATTGGAGAAGTAGAAAGGAAGAAAAAAGAAAGAGAAAATAAATCAGGCAAAAGGCAGATTTGGGAGAGGGAAAAGAGAGAAAAGAGGGAATATCCAGATTTATATTAATCATTGTGGTCTCATAAGAGACATGGCAGCTATATAAGAGAAAAGGAGTAGGCGGTCATGCAATGATGACAAATGCACATGCAATCCATGCTCCTCCAAAAATAAAAAATTTTGTAATAGCAAATCTAGTACCAACTACCTTACCAACTATAATTAAAATAACATAATTAACAGAATGACAACTCAAATTGACATTTTTAGCCTTCCTCCTACACATAACAATTGTTCATCCATTCACCGAGTGATGTGTATTGTTTAATCAATTTGTTTATGTTAACTGATAGTGCGTAGCACTCGATGTATGGGTGCATGGAATTTTTGCCCGTAAGAAATGATACTTCAAATATGAATTAGCATACTGCGTCCACTAAAACATAGATTTACCGCTTCCAGAGAAATATAGATTTAGGGCATTTGGTTGAGTTTTTTGAGCTGGTTATTAGTCTTTTTGCACTAATCAAAGTTTTTGGTAAATCTTTTCAACCGGCCATCGGTAGTTGATTTTTATCCGATTAGTTGTTTTTTCAAATGTTTAATTTTGGAATATTTTCTCATTAGTTAATAGCTGATTTTTTTTTTATTTTGTATTTAGACTAGAATAACTTTTTATAAATTATATTTTTTTCAATTATTTACATCAATATTTTTTTTATAAATAATAATAATAATAACAAATAAATTATGTGCTCACACATATAAATATAATATTATATATGAGAAAATATTATATGTGCATGCACACAATATAAAAACAATAACAATTATTAAATTTTTATAATATTTTTTGTATAAGTCATGGGTATGGTGGTATCAACGATTGGCAATGGCTATCAGCTGTTAGTTAACACAAACAGACAAACTGTTAAACGAAATGAATTATTAGTATCATTGGTTGATGTGGGAGGATAAAAGAGAGCATGAGCTTGAACAGTTTCTGGTACATTTTAGAAAACTTGTTTATTTGAGCTAGGAGATGCTTTAAAATTTATATAAATATGATTGCCAGAACAAATTAAAAAAAAAAAGAAAAAAGAATAATCGCTGTTAATAAAATAAGCCAAATAGATTGACTTTTCATTCTCTAGCCAATCTTATCAAATAAAACATAATTTGAGAAGGATTGATTTAAAGTTGTGAATATTTAATTAATAATTCAACTTGTAAATAACTATCCTTCTGGAAAGTTCATTAATGGGCCCATGTTTTGTTTATTGGTACAATTGGGCTTCTCCTTAATGCGTAATGTTGAAACTCATCAACTTCTTATTCAGATATTTATCGCAACACCAAGTAGCAAATTCGTTCTACGCCATCACTCAATTGGGCTTATTTTCTCTCTTATAGGCCTTCTTATTAACATGGCACTGTCCGCTTTGCATCCAAATTTCACCATCATGCACGCTTGCCTATAGCTTTTATTTCTCACTAATTTTCTTCCATCAGTTAATCAGTTTATCGATTTTGAATTAACAACTCTGCGGTTAACCATTAATTCGATTTACATCATTCCTCTGTAAAACAATGAATCCTTTTAGTAATTTTGAGAATGATTTATTGATTTTGTTTTTTTTTTATGACTAAGTAATAGTAATATATATTTTTGTTGATGAGAGTAGAAGATGTGGGGGATCATTTTAATTTAATGTTTTAAAACAAGGACAACAAAACAAGCTTGGCGCTGGATTAAGGGAAATTAAAACTATATTATTGCTCAATAATATAATAATCCAAACTGTATCAAAGGATCTGCCGACAAAACAAAAAACATCATCGTAATCTTGCAGCTAATCTTGACACGAGAGAAAAAGATACCATTTTTGTCAAAATACTGTTCAATAATCGTTCCTACTTCCTAATCATTGAACCATGCCATGAAAATGAAATTGCACCTTCAAGAAGCCTTTTTGAACTATCCAATGTATAGATGTTGACCCCATCCACCCTTCTCTTTGACATTATTTAACCAACTGCATTAAATATATATTTTTTTTATTTTTTACAGAAAATTCATTTTTACATTTCTATTTCTTTCCACAATTATGTGACACAAAAATTTCAAATAGATAATAAAACCTGATGCAGAGTGATACTTTTTGTCGGCCCCAGATTTATTGTCTATTATATAAGTCTAATCTATCAAATCACCTCCCATTTTGATTTTGCTATTGCTTTTTTAATGTACAGAAAAAAATAATTGCCCATTAATTATTTTGTTAGGGCATCCAATCTAGATTTGGAATGACGTACCATTTGGACTTGGAACTTCTTTTTCGTATGAATATGATTGCCAAAAACCTTTTCTTGGGTTCAATTTAGACCATTTGATGAAAAATAAAAAAAAACACTAATTTTTTATCCAACGGCCTACATTTGCTGGTGTACCGACAGACTTACTCATGTACTACTACAATAAAAAATTTGTAATAATTAAAATCATTTTCAAAAAAAGTATAAAGGCAAAGGTTCTTTTTAATTAAAAAAAAATAAAAAAGGAAGCAAAATGGTCGAGACATAAAAGTTACATGGATTTTGACTAAATGTTACAAAAAAGAAAAAATCTTGTACAAATAACTAAAATATCTATGTTACCCTTTATTTATTTTTTATATAATATTTTATATTAAATTGATATTTTTTTATTTTAAGATATATATATATATATATATCATATCTATATAATTCAAAAATTTTTAAATTATCATTCTTAGAAATTCAAATATAACATGACATTATCCCAATTAAATTTTTTCTCAATTATTTTAATTTCAATTGATACCTTATTTACCACGATCCATGGTGCAATATTCAACAAATAAATATTTTTTCTTAAAATAGTCAATTGATACCTTATATATATAAATATATGAAATACACACTCCTCTATTACTTGCTTAATTAATACAAATTCTATCTTTTTTAAAGTTAATTTAGATGCCGGTTTTTTTTAAATGTATTATTTTTGTAAAATTTTCATAATAGCTAATTATCTCTAAACAAATAATAAATATATAAAAAACAACAAATCATTTTAAAATATCATATTTCAGTTAAGGTTATTTTTTACCATATATTTTTTGTTTTAAACATTTATATATTTATATATAGAGTTTTGTGGTTAAAATTGTTCTAATGAAGATGCGTATTATATTTACAAATATGTTAATAAACTTATTAATTAATTATAAGTTGTTTCATTTTCAATGAATCTCAATCTATGAAAATTTCAAGATTTGCTGTCTTTTTCATTCTTTTTAATTAGACTTTGGATTCCATTTTTTAAGCCATAATTTCAGGTATACAGTCTTGTAATTAACATTGTTCAAGTCATTTTTTTTTTTTTTAAATGGAAGTCTTTCAACTTCGGTCGAACTCAAACATGACTGACCAAACTAACTTGCAATTGGATCCATTTTTCTATTATTCTTACGCAAATTTGTTCATATTAATTCCGATAATAACGGCCTATTACAATGTTTTGTTCACCTAATTAAACTATAATCAAAACATAAAATTTTAAAGTACAATCTTACTTACATCTAACAATAAAATTCGAGGGTACTAACGTTAGAGTATGCCTTTGAAATTGAATCTCTTGCGAAGGTGATTTAGCCTAATTAAGTAATTATGCATGAAATTCTTAAAATTTAAATTACCAGAGAATAAAAGAGTAGATATTTATTTGCCGATTGGACCATTTAATTTTATTTTCAGATAGTCATTATCAAAATTACCAATTTCCCTCTTAAAATATCAACTGAGTATTAATTTTTTTCTTCCAAATGTTGCCCTTTTCCTCGGTATTTTAAGTGTAATTAAATATTTCTCACGTGATTATTTTCTATTTTAATTTATTAAAAAATTATTTTCTATGGAGACTTCATGATCCATTGCAAGCATTTGTGGGGCAAGAAAAGTAAATATATCATGGTTATTGTAAAAATAATTAAATTTTATTAATATGCAAATAAATAAAAATAAGAAAATTCTCTACTTAATACAGTAAATTAGTTGTAAATAAGAGACTAATGACTTAGCACCCAAAACTTATAGGCAATCCCACGATGCATCTAGCTAGCCCTCTTAGCCTCACCATGCATATTTGTTTTAAGAAAATTAAATAATTATGATTATGCTGTAAAATCGCATTTTCGAAAAAAAACTCACACCCACCAAAATTTATATCATAATAATATATTAAATTTTTTTATAAAACAAAAATATTCATACTATTTATAATTATCTTGTAATACTGATCATAGGGAACATTTTATAAGCTGCCACGTAAGCATGTTTGATATAATATCTTACAAAATTATCAATGATTTTGCATATAGCATGAGATGTGAGTGCCAAGTAATTAAATAATTTCTAATTGAACATTATAGGTGGGATATGAATGGGATATAATTAAAATATATCTTTATACAGTGGCGGAGCTAGGACCTCAAGATCAGCGAAAGCACACGTTATAATTTTAGTATAAAAAAATTAAAAATTAAAAATACATAAATTATATTATAACAGTATATTTCATTTAAAATTGATAAAAGATAATATTTAAAATCAAATAAAAATATAATTTTTACAATTGATCTCAATGCAATTTCATATTTTAAAACCATTATATAGTTAATTCAATGCCAATACTGTCAAAATTAACAAAAAAAATATTTCATTTTAATTAATTATCACTGAAATTATCTATTTTTTTAAATTTTATTCAAGATCAATATTGAAATACACATTCAACTTATTAAAACCTAAATAATATATAAACTAATAAAAAATTAATTAATATTAAAAGTTACAAAAAAAGTAAAATTTTTCTACCAATTGCCGATTGAAGTGATAAAACATACTTATTAATCATATTTTAAATTTGAAAATCTTAAAAAAATTATAATAAAAAGAAGCAAAAATGAAAAAAAAAAGTGCGCATAAAACTGAAAATTAAAAAAAAATGAAAAATGTATTTGGCTCTTTGCCGTGAACTTAAGTTGTTAAATAAGTTGACATTTATTTTTATATTTTTAAAAAAAATTAACGTAATTTTATTTTTGGACACATGACATAATATTTGAATTTTATCATTTATTTGATTTTATATTTCAATAGATTTGCATTATTCTATTTTAATTTTTATAATTTAATTAAAAAAAATTATATAATCATTATTGAATTAAAATTTGAGAGGGGATACCTAAAATAAATTAGGAGATTTCTAGTATGTATGTGTATATATAGAGGTGGCAAATGGATGGGTTTGGTGGGTTTGGGTTGGGTCATTAATGGATGGATCATTAATGGGTTGGGTCATTAATGGGTCAAAAAATATGGGTCATTAATGGGTTGGATCATTAATGGGTTGGATTGATTTGGGTCGACCCATGGAGTTGAATCAATTTTAAATGTTTATTTTTAAAAACATATCCAAATAGATTGGATTGATTTAGATCGATCCATGAATTTAATATAATTAATTTTAAATTAATAATTAATTAATTAATAAATTCGGTAATAATAAAATTCAATTGAAAATATAATATAAATAATAAGTTAAAATATAAAAAAAATATTTCATTAATAATAAAAATACGTACAAATATTGAATATACAATTACAAATAGTAAAAATTAATCTAACAAAATAAAAATAATATGATAATCTATTTTCCGCCTTCAACTGATGATAAATCCACATTTTGATTTGATCTTGAAAATTTAATATCTTTACCCATGCTATCTTGAGACTCCACCTCAGCTGCAATAATATTAATATTTAGTATATATATATATATACACACACACACACACGTAAATAAAAAGTGTATTAATTTTACCTTCAAATCCAAATAACCAACTACGAGTAGTAATTAAAGCCTCTGCATTTTCAGGTAACATAGATGCCCGCCATTTGTTGAGAATTCTTCCTCCCATACTAAATGCTGATTCTGAAGCAACTGTAGTAATGGGAATCGTGAAAATATCTCTAGCCATTAGTGAAAGGGTAGGATATTTCATTTCATTGTCTTTCCACCAAGATAGCACATCAAATTGTAGAATTCTACTCAGCCTTGCATCATTCAAATATATATCTAATTCAGATTTATCTTCAAAACTGTTCACAAGACAATCGAATTCCTACAAATAAAAAAATGACCTTAATAATAAAATTATAAATAAATATAAAATTATCATTACAAATCACATATTGTAAAAAAAAATAGAAAAAAGAGACACACCTTCATAAGATCATCATCCACGCTTGGTCTCCTTTCGGTTGATGCCTCTGAAGTTGGATTATTACTTGCATATGATGCAAAAAGATCATACAACTTATCTTTAATTTCGTTGCATTCATATTTAGCCACACTCTCATCTCCAAATAACTTTTTATAAGAAAATGTTACAAAATCCAACTTATAACGAGGATCCATAATAACAGCAAAAGACAAGATAGCACTATAGGAGTCCCAATACTTCTCAAACTTATCCAACATCAAAGTAGTCATATTTTGAATACATTGATCTTCACTTCTTGCCCCCTCTAACAACAAGAGATGAATTTTTAATACATTATAAAAGTATAGATTTGAGGTAGGATAACGAGTTCCCGAGAAAAGATTAGTAATATCTCGAAAAGGCTTCAAAATATTACATATTTTTCCAACTAAACTCCATTGATCATCAGTTAGATTCCAAATAAATTCTAATGCAAATAACCATGAAAACTAAGTTGATCTCTCAATAGTTCTTGCATGTTGTCATTATTCCTTGCATTGTCTAAAGTAATAGTAAATATCTTCTTCTCTATTCCCCAAAATTTTAACTTGTCATAAACTTTTTCATACAATAGAGAAGCAGTATGTGGAGGAGAAAAATGACAAAAGTTTAATATTTTGCAGCATAAATTCCAATCTTTATCCACATAATGAGCAGTTAAGCAAAGATAACCCTTAGAAATGCATGAGGTCCATATATCACAGGTTAAGCATATCCTACCAGGTACTTCACCCAAAGCTTTTTTAAGAATATCCGATTCCCTCTTATGTATTTTTAAACAATATGCTTTTGCTGTATTCCTACATATCGGTCTCACATCTTGGTTCAAGTATGTATGAATACTTCTATTTGCTTCATGTTCAGCAAAAGTAAAAGTGTATCCATGCCTAATTATAGCTAAGGCTACACGCTCTTTATATACGTCTTGGTCTATCTTGAACTTTATTTCATCAGATACCACATCATCAAATTTAGGACATACCTTTAAATGTCGTCTTAAATTAGAAGTTCCAGATGTAGGATCAGCGATATATTCTTTTGAACAATGCTTGCATTTTGCTCTTGATTTTCCATCATTATTTTGACTTACTGGTAGGAAGTTGAATTCATTCCATATAGAAGACTGCCGTCGTCTTTTGGAAGTAGTTTCGGTAGAAGTATCGATACTCTCATCCACACTACCAACACTAGGATCCATTTCATAAATAACTGTAAAAGAAGAAAAACAAAAATAAGCATGATCCAAAATGATAATAATAAAAATAATCCATTCTAATTCAGCAACTATTCATCTAAAAAGAGCAGAGCAATCCATTGACCATTATCCATCACCACATCATTAACTTTCCATTCTTAAATACCGTCGGGAATGTTAAAATAAGCCATATCAACATTGAAGAACAGAAAAGGATCCAGTCACTCTGCAATTTCAAAATTCATAGAAGAAAAGTATGGAACAGTTACAATTGAAGAAGTTCCTAAAAGCACCATTGTCTGTTATTAGCTCACATATGTAGGCATGTATATATATACGAATACTGAAACATATGTCGTGTTAAATTAAAGACAATTCTGATTCAAACCTTCATCAGTTCCACTAAGACTTGTCTACACCCGCACAACTGCATACGTAGTGCTTGTTCAGGTTAGCTATCTGATTATCAATTTACCTAAGCTATCTCATGAGTACATTTACTTCTTATGCCATCTACAAGGAAAGGAGACCTTAGTAAAAATGCTTAAAATTATTCAGCTAGGACTTTGAACAAACAACTCAAAGGTTATTCCAACCATAGCAATAAAAAGATGTCTGCTCCTGAAAGAAACCCACCTTGAGCATACAATATATGAAACGAAAACTAAATTCACCATTGAATGAGATTTAAACCCACTTAAAACCATTAACACATATTTTATTACCTAGCATTGTTAATATGCGATTTAGGCGTTCATTTGGCCCTTCTTTCATTTCTAATTGTTATTCGACAGCATAGTTATTGGGAATTGTTACTGTTATTGTTAACCATTCTTGATTCTCTTCCATTTTGTTTAGGTTTGTGGTTTATCTTCTTCATTTTTAGTTGAATATGCTACGGTTCATGGATTACCCAAGAAAAAGAAAGTGGAAGCAGAGAAAATAAGTTTACCATTCAGAAGAAGGCCGCAAGCAGCGGAGAGATTCTTAAGGTGGCAGAGAAACAGAAATGGAAGCCGCTAGAGAAATTGGTTGAGGAGCAGATGCCGGAGACAGGATGAGGTTGAAAACGAGGCGAGGGGGAGAGGAGAAGCAAGGTTGGAATTTTAGATCTGTTAGGGATTCGAGTCACAGAAGCCAGAAGGGGAGAGTAATTAAAACGCAGCGTATTAGTGTGTAGGGGGTGTGCTTAAAACGCAGCGTATCAATGAAAATATCTCTCCCTTCTCAGCTTCTCCCTGTGTTCTTTATGTCATCTCTAATTCTTCTGCAATTCAATTCCCATGGTTGTATTATCACGTTTTCAGCTGGGCATGGGATCAATGAGAATATGCTATTTGACTTCTGCTTTGATTGGGCATGAGATCTGTATTATCTCTAATTAAGATCTGTATAAAGGATTTTATATAAACCCAATGGGTAATGATCCAATGGGTTGAAAAATATAATGGGTCAATTTTGGGTTGACCCAATGGGTATTGGGTTGGGTTGGATTGGGTTGAAAAATAAAATGGGTCAATTTTGGGTTGACACAATGGGTATTTATATGGATTGAATTGGGTTTGGGTCAAAATTTTTTGGGTAAATTTGGGTCGACTCATGGATTTGGGTCAATTTTGCCAGGTCTATGTATATATATATATATATAAAAAAGAAATTCCAAACTGGAGGGTGTGCCTGTGCACAGCTTCACTGAAGTGTGGCTCCGCCACTGAATTATATACACTGAGAACGAGTTATGAGAACTTCCAAATATAACTTTCTATATGTGTTTATTTCCATCTAAAATTGTATATTTCTTGATAAATGTGACTTCTAAACTACTGATAATTATGCTTCCAAATTCAGGAAGCTTTCTATTTAGGACTTTAAATTTTTTAAATGTGAAGTTTTACTTACACATGTCTATTTTTTTTTATTTTTAGTTAAAAAAATTTGTTATAAAATTTGATTTTTTTTATCTTTATTTATGACCCAATATATTTATAATCTCTAAAATTTTAATCAAATTATAATTTCATTCATTTATAATCCAACCAAATTATCCATTCATCTATATTTTGCAATATTTCATGCGATAGCAGAATCTAATCAACTAAACTAACAAAAAGAAAGTACGGTAAGCAAATATATTGTAATTTTTTCCATAAATATATTATAATTTATACTATTTAAATATTCATTTATTTTAAAAAAATATTCATAATATAAATTATGCAATACGCATTTTATTGATTAAAGTGTATCACTAATATTAGGTACATTTAATTAAATATATTGATAATTTAATTAAAATTCATATACCAATCGTGTTTTAAGAATTGTCGGGTAATAATAAACAGGTTTGAGATAATTAGATTTTCATTATATTCGGATATCTATATATTTATTCGGATTTAAGTAAAATAATTTTTACGGATCTGTAATTACCAGAAAATTTGCAATAGTTGAATTACAAAGATTTTTGTTATATAAATTAAAACCGGAAGATTTTTATGTTAAGATAAATAGCTTTATTCTTACAAAATTATAATTGAGCAACCAATTGAACAAATTAGCTGCTGATTTTTAGATAAATTAAATATACAAGGCTAAAAGTGTAATTATCAGGTTTTATTTTTCTTTTTTGGTATTTACAGTTCTACGAATACTGGAACAACTCCGACACCTAAGCTAGGAAACTAGAAAAAGGGTCGTACGCAACAGACAAAAATCGAAACCGCGTGGGTCCCACATGCTGACAAAATCCTTCCCCTCGTGGACTTTTGAGCGCACTGTCGCAGTTTCTCTTGGGCCCCACTTTCCTGCCTCCAACCTAAATCTCTTGCGTCTTTCTAACAAACCAATTTCTCTAATCTTCTGGCATTTAACGTGATGCACACGATCCAATTCTAAATACGACATGAACAAATTTTGCCACGTGGTTCAATAAAAGAGCGCGTGTATTTGGCCGAGGATGTGCTTTAAGGTAAAAGTTGGATTAAAAATCAGTGAATCACGAAAAGCAAAACAATTGGGCCCACCTTTAGAAAACCGCCCACCTGATGTGGAAACTGCTCTGACAGTAATTCCCGCCAAAATTAAATACTATAGAAACAGTTTCCAATTTCTGTTTGTTGAGAGCTGTTGCCTTTTATACACAATTAATATTTTTTTAAAATATTTTTCTAATATGCTTTTTTTAATTATTAATATTTTTACTAATAAGAAATTCATTACTAATTTACTTTTAAAATATTAATTTAATTGCTACTTAATTGATAGAATGGGATTCGATATATGCGTTGCTCGCGCATCCGACTTGTATTATCATAAAGATGCAACACTGAATTATGACTCCTGTTGTGCTGAATTATTGCTCCCGTTGTTATTTACTTCATGTTCTTTTTTATCGATCTCTTTTAAATAAAATTTAAATTTTATTTATCTATTATTTTTAAATTTTTAATATAATTTAATTTATTTTTTAATTATTTTTTTTAATAAAATTATAATCAATCAAATTTAATAATTTAATTTTAATCACGTAATTTAATACTAAATTTAAGTCTATTTATTATTTCTTAATTTTAGTAAAAATAACAAAAATGACGGATAAAAAATAACAGAATGAGTAATTTTTTTTGATAAACATTTAATTATAAATAAAATATTTTATCAAAGTAGACACACAAAACTAAAAAATATAGTTTTGTTGTGTATTTAATTAGATGAATTTCTCTATTGATTATTTACTTTATTACTTAATTAATTTTTTAAATTAATTTGATTTTTAAATTTATTTGTTTGCTATATAGACAAAGTTTTTATCTATAAATATTCCTAGTGTTATTGTTTTAGACATATAATAATATAATAGCATATTTCTTATTTCTTATTTTTCTTTATATTTTATTCTGATTTTAGTTTTATTTATAATACGTTATCAGAAGTCGGTGGTTTATAACAACCCAGATTGAAAGAATCAAGAATTATAATTTACAAGATTAAACGTTAAGTAAATTTAATTCATAAATTTTGAATTATTTTAATTCTCATTAGTTAATGAGATTAATTAAGTATTGAGTAATTGTACCCTACAATAAATAATTTTAAAAATTTTAATATACGAAATTATTAAGAAAAAATGAGAATAGCATTTTTCATTGCCAAGAATATTAACATGATTTTAGTAATTTATTTTGCATAATTTTAAATTGATCCTTATTTAATTATATTTTAAGCATTATATTATATATGATGAATATATTTTATGTAAAGCCATATTTGCTTTACAAGTTACTATATGTGTATTGTTGTTATGTATAATACAATTTTTTGAAGACTCCATAAAAGTTATAATGCAATTATTTGTATATAATTTGTTATGAAATATACTATTTTTTCAATATGCCCCGCATAAATTTATTTTTAAAAAATATTC
The DNA here is from genome assembly GCA_037975025.1 of Excoecaria agallocha. Classification (NCBI taxonomy): domain Eukaryota; kingdom Viridiplantae; phylum Streptophyta; class Magnoliopsida; order Malpighiales; family Euphorbiaceae; genus Excoecaria; species Excoecaria agallocha. Next base: position 7,879,362 of record CM075814.1, on the reverse strand, counting down.
GCTGAAATATATATCATTTTGAGACTAAAAAAGAAATACTCGAGATCCACTTTGTATAAGATTAGTAATATATTTTTTATAATTTGATTTTATTTTGATATAAATATTAGTAAACTCGAAGTTTACTAATAGATACAAATATTAGTAACCTGAAGTTTACTAATTATTGTACAAATATTAGTAATCGATTGTTTATCAATTATACAAACATCAGTAAACATGAAGTTTATTGATTAAGTGATACTAATATCAATAAATTCAAAGTTTATTAATTATAGTAAAATTAAAAATTGAAACAAATACTAATAAACATGAAGTTTATTAACTGTTACAAATATTAGTAAATACGAAATTTATTAACTATTTGATATTAATATTAATAAACTTGATATTTATCAATTAATATAATAAAAATAGTAAATCTGAAGTTTACTAATTAACAATTGATTATTTGACATGACCGATTTGACCATTTTGAATCGATTATAATGCATAATTATTGATAATTTACATATTTATTAAAGAACCATAAATTTTTTTAATTCAACTTAAAAAATTATCGTAATATATTTATTTTCAATAAATATTACTCAAATATCACTAGCTAATAAAATGGTTGAATTTCCTTTATTCTGGAATGAATAAAGATAATATATATAGGTCCACTATCCACCATGTGAACCATTCAAATAATTTATAATTTTTGAAAGATGCATCAATAAAATGTTCACATGTGTATTTATTATCAACTCACAACCTGTAGTTTGTGAGATTATTCAAATTAAGTGCACAACTTTCAGATTATACAATCAAGACATTTTTCTTGATAATGCTAGCTAGTGATCACATGTCGTGGCTAAAAAATTATTATAAGCCTCCTGTACATATTCATAATATAAGGTCTAGCAAAAAAATGTTTACTAAATGCTTTTGGTTAATTGTTAGATATTTTTATGAGAACAATAGTATCATTTTATATATGAATATATAATACTGATGTAAGCAATACTTACATGCATTATGCCAATAAATATCATAAAATTTATCAATTGTAATTTTAGTTGAAAATTGCATTTTGATTAATAGTTTTCCTAATATCAGGGAAAGAAAACAGCTAAAATAAATAAATAAATAAATACATTATGTATATTTTAGATCCTCATATCATGAATCTAAAGTTCAAAATATTAGTTAATTATGATCCTAATGTATTTGTTAGTGTGTAAAGATTAATTAAATCTCATATGTTGTAACACCCTTACTATTACAGATCTACAGATTAAAGCGATTGGTTGAATTTTTTTTCTTTTCTTATCTTAAAAATTATATACTAATCCCCATAATTTCTTAATTACTAATACTTATCCGTTAATCAAGTTTATAAGTCTCACTCATCGCGGATCTATAACTGTCCCATTTTACTGTTCATTTTACAAAAATTCGACAATATAATGGTTATAATCTTAATAAATCTCCTGAAAATCAAATAAGTATACAGTCTCTCAGAGGCACAACAGTTTATATACAATATATACTCTTCTCATACATACACACATTCTTAATTGTCAAACCAAACTACTCAATCAAACCATTATATGCCATTCATATACTTACATATACACATAGATTACTGTATTATTACAAATCAATTCTTTTACTTCAATATTTACAATAATATACATGTCAATACAAAAATCACTACTATTTCACTCCTGTTCCTTCAAAATTTCCTTCCATGTTTATTAATGCTCCAGATCTTTTACAGTACCTGCACGCAGTAAATTTTACGTGCTGAGCATTAAATATGTCCAGTGGTGACTAAAAACCGAGATATTTTCCAAACATGTATAATTGCATTAATTATGCAAAATTATTAGTTTTTCTTATCAAAATATAATTTTCATTATTTTTAACAGTCATTTTATTTCAATTCAATATCAATATTTTGGTAAACTTTTCACTTTAGTCTTTAATTTTTCATTTTATTACAAAAATGATCTTTTTACACTTTAATTACAAATTTTCCATTAGCTTTCTTATTTTCACTTCACATTTTATTTTTGGCATACAAAACTACTAATTAATCCTTATTTTAACTTTTTATGCAAAATTATATTTTAGTCATTTTACTTCTTAAAAGCTTATTTGTGGGCTATTTATTCATTAAATTACCATTTTACCATTTTTATTCATATCTTAATCACTTTTACTCATTAAGTATAACTTTTGAAAAAATTACCGTTTTGCCCCTAAATCTTTTATTTCTTTTCAATTAGTTCATTTTTCATCCTAACTTTCATTTTTAGCTTTCTTTCACACTTTTAGCTTATTTCTATCATTATGCTCCTAGTACAATCCCGATAGAAATTTTCAGATTGGATATATAGGATGTGGATCCCACAGGACCACAATATAGACTGAGAAATGATCCCAAATGATCATTTCTCATAGAGCATATAATATAACATAACAAATACTATGGAGGATCAGTGATTCTACCATAACAAAATAAGTCGTCATGACTTGTACCGCGGATAGGTGTCCCTATGGCTAGTCAATTATATCCTGAACTAGATTTTGACTGTCTGACTATTGCTAAGGGCAAAAATTCACTTAATTTCAAATCATTTTTCAGATTTTTAACAGTTTCATTTATTTTTTTAATACAATAAATTTGTCAGTTGACTTTTTTTAGTATTTTTACATATTTTGTAAATTATTCCATAATAATTCACCATTTTCTCATCAAATTATGAATTATTTCACAATAATTCAATAATTTTATTTGTTACATAAGTAAATTTCTTCTAAAAAATATTCAATTAATTTTCATAAATTCTACAAAAATTTATGGACACATTATTTCATTTCTATAGTTATTTTATGGCTTAATTTTATTAAAATGCACAAAATACACTTTAATTTCCTTTAAGTATCAATTCGGCCACCAAAAGAAAGTTGCCTTACATATGCTTTTAAATCAAATTAAGCTTTCTAATAGGCTTATTCAATATCCTATTTTAATATTCTAATGTAAATTTCAATTATACATATTTTTCCTAAATTTTTTCTAAATTGCATAAAGGAAAATTATGCAAAATTAAGGAAAATAGGAGAATTTATTAGCCACTAACCTTTCTCCTTGGCTTATGCTTGCCTAGGCTTCCTTTTTCTTCCCTTTTGCCTTGAAAGCTTGTCCCCCATCTTGTGCACCTACCATAGCCAACATTTTCATCAATCAAAATCCTAATTTTTTGATCTCAAATACTCAAAATAACACCATAAATAGATTTTAGATACCCTAAAATGCTTGTAGGCACCTTAAAATTAAATTAAACTCTTGATTTTTACTTACCTCACTTCGACACCTTAAGATTTTCACTTATTTTTTTCTTACTTAACTTCCTCTAATAAAATAATAGAGGCTCAAATAATCTTCTCGGGAGATCAATCACCGCTTATGATGCTTGGATTTAAAGAAAAAGAGAGAGAAATTTGAAGAAATCTTGAGAGAGAGAAAGAAAAAGAGAATGATTGGGCCATTAAAGGGAAGAGAGGAGCTGAAGGAGATGAGATTAACTCTCATAAATATCTGCTCCCCTTTTCTTTTATAGTGGCCTTGATGCAAAGCCCAACCCAAATTAATTAGTTTAGGCTCAATGATCTAAAATCAAGCCCATTATACCATTTTTCTGTAATTTTCTTCCTTTTCAAATCTAAATCATTCTAAAATTGATTGCATAATTCTTATCATATCAAAAATAGATTGTACACAAAATTTCAACCCAATCGGAGTCAGTTACTGGTTCCGATACAATCAAATCGATCCAATTTAATTATTACCGGTGTTATCAAAAAATTTAATTTTTACAACCAAAATATTATACACATCATTTTAGGAACATATAAAATTTTTAGTAATTTTTAGACTTGTTTTTCTATTTTTAAAAGTTCGATCAAACCTATATCAACCTAGTTAACCTATAAATTGAACCACTCCGTTTTTCGTATTTTTGATTTTTGGAGGCCTATTCAACTTCAATTTCACTTCAAATTTCAAATCCAGACTAACTATGATCAACATTTTTTATGGTCAAATAAAATATTTTTCACATCCGGATGTACTTTTCAGTTCGAAAGCATTGTTCACTATTGGAAAAATACTATTCATGCCTGATCTGGCGTTCAAGCCATTACATATGTACTAGCTGCAAATGCTCCAATAATGTCCCAGTAGGATAATTTGCCTTATAGGGTAAATTATTCGGTTCCAAATAAAAATAAAATTTGCAAATGAAAATGAGCAAATAAATCTATATGGTCATATTCGGTTCCAAATAAAAATAAAATTTGCAAATGATAAGAATTATGGAATTAATTTTAAAGTAATTTAAATTTGGGGAGTGAGAGAAATACAAAAAAAATGATATAATGGACTTTATTTTGGGCTTTTGGGCCTAAATTAGTAGACTTGGGTTGGACCAAAGCTCAACCCATTCAGCCACTATAAAAGTTTATTGGGAGATGATATTTTGAGCAGCCAACCTTATCTCTTCAGCCTTCATCTCCTTCTTGCTTTGGCCAAACCACCATTATTCCTTTTTTTTTCCATTTTCTTCAAGTTTTTTCTTTCTTTCTCTCTTAATCCAAGCATATTAAGCAAAATTGTACCTCTTTAGATGATTTTTAAGCCTTTATTCTTTGATTAGAGGAAGATAAGTAAAAGAAATCAAGTGAAAAAAGTTTAGGATATCAAAATGAGGTAAAAGAAAATTATGATTTTAATTTTATTTTAAGGTAATTACAATTATTTTTGGATGCCTAGAGTTCATTTATATGGTTAATTTAAGCATTTGAAAACAAAAAATTAGTGTTTCTTATGTTAAAGAATTCGGCCATGGTAGGTTCTCCAAGTGAGGTGCAAGCTTCTAAGGTAAAAGGTAAGAAAAATGAAGCCTAAAGGAGCCTAAGCTAGTGAAAAAAAAGTTAGTGGCTATTAAATCCTTCTATTTTCCTTAAATTGGCATGATTTTCCATTATGTAACTTAGAAAAAATTAGGAAAAATGAATGTATAATTGAAATTGACCTTAGAATAATGAATTAGGATATTGAATATGCCTATTGGAAAGCTTAAATTGATTTAAATGAATGTGTAAGGTGAACTTCCTTTGGTGGCTGAATGGTTACCTAAAGAAAACTAAAGCATACTTTGTATATTTTTGATAAATTAAGCCATAAAATGAACTTAGAAATGAATTAATGTGTCCATTATTTTTTTTGGAATTTATGAAAATTATTTAGGTATTTTTGAGAATAGAATTTAATTATATACCAAGTGTATTTGTTGAATTATTGTGAAATAATTCATTAAATAAGTAAAAAATTGTGAATTATTATGAAATAATTCACAAACTGTGCAAAAGTAATGAAAAAGTTAACTGGTAGATCTACTGTAATAAAAAAGCTATTGAAACTGTAAAAAATCTGAAAAGTAAAGTGAAATGAAGTGAATATTGCCCTTAATAATAGTTAAGTGGTTAAAATCTAGCTCATAATATAATTGGCTAGCTATAGGGATACCTATACCGCGATTTAAGTCATGACAACTTACTTTGCTATGATATGATCACTTATCTCCCAAGGTATTTGCTCTGTTTTGTGGGAAATAATCATTTGGGATCATTTCTCAGTCTATATTGTGATCTTGTGGGGTTCATATTCTGTACATGCTATTTGAAAATTTCTGTCGGGATTGTACTAGGAGTATAATGATAAGAATAAGTTAAAAATGTAAAAACAAAGCTAAAAATGAAGTATATAATGAAAAATAACCTAATTGAAAATAAATAAAAAATTTATGGGTAAAATGGTAATTTTTTAAATATTATATGTAATAAGTAAAAGTGATAAAGAAAGGAATAAAAATGGTACAGTGGTAATTTAGTGATCAAACAGTCTAAAAATGAACTTTTAAGAAGTGAGAGAACTAAAATGTAATTTTACATAAAATGTTAAAATAAGAATCAATTGAAAATTTTGTGTGCCAAAAATTGAATGTGAAGTGAAAATAAGTGAACTAATGGCAATCTTGTAATTAAAATGTAAAAAGGGTAATTTTGTAATAAAATAAAAAATAAATGATTTAATTCAAAAGTTTACCAAAGTATTGGCATTGAATTGAGTTGGCTGTTAGAATATTGAAAATTATATTTTTGATAAGAAAAATTGATGATTTTGCATAATTAATGCAATTATTCTTGTATGGGGAATACTATATTTTTTAGTTATCACTTGACATATTTAATGTTCAGCACGTAAGATTTACTGTTTGTAGGTACCGATGATAGTGTGGAGCAATAGTACACGACAGGAGCAATTTTGAAGGAAAGGATAAAATATAAATATTTTGTAGTATGGCATGTATATATTTGTTTAACTGGATTTTAAATAAGTAGTGATCTGTATATGAACAGTAATGTTTATGTATGGGTAAATATGTATATTTGACAGAAAGTGATTTGAATGGTGTGAATGGATATGAGAATGTATGGTGATATATATGTGTATTCTGTTAATAAACTGTTGTGCCTTTGAGGAGTTGTGAAATTGTTTATTTTTCAAGGAGGTAGACAAGTTTATATCCATTATATTGCCGGATTTTTGTAAAATAAATAGTAAATTTGGACAATTATAGGTCAGTAACAAGTTGAATTTGTTAACATAAATAATGGATAAGAATTAGTAATTAATGAATTATTTGATTAAGTGTATGATTATTAAGATAAGAAAAAAAAATTCCGACTAATCGCTTAAATTCCAAGGACTATAATAGTAAAAATGTTATAATTGGTTATTTCGTTTATTACTTGATTTATTTTCTAAATCAATTTGCTTCCTAAAATTATTTGTTTCCTATATAGACAAAGTATTTATCTATAAATACTCCCAGTATTATTATTTTAGACACGCAATAATATAACAAAGAAATCATATTTATCTGTATTTTGTTATGATTTTACTTTTATTTATAATAAATTTCACATTTAATTTTTATTGTATGTGATGATTGTGCACAAATCTAAATCTTTGAATTATATACGCGAACTCATGCATATATGGTGGTTAATTGAATTTCTTTGTAGGAAATAGCAAATGTCCCAATATAAAACTTGCAAAACTACAATTTATATGTGTGAAGGAATAATAAAATTCTAAAAACTAAACCATGCGTTTAATAACACTAATTACAGGTTGAAATACACATCATTGCTTATAATTAAGGATGTCTACACGAAATGCCAAGGTACAGTATGCAATTAGTTTCTTTCTTAAATATACATGTATCCATTTATGTATCGAGATAATAATCAACTATTACGTAAAATACGTTATTGATTTAAAAATGTGGAATTAATTATAAAATATTTTACCAACATTTTTAACAAATTATGACTTTATCTATAACTAGATATATTGATCTATTTTAGACTATAACTTTTTTTTTAATTATGCATAATTAATTTCAAATTTGATATTTTTTTAATCATCATTTTATTGTATTCAATTGAATTATTATTATTATTATCTTTAAGTATTGTAACAAGTTTTATTCGAAATTAATATTGTTTCATTGCTGTGATTCTTTTGAATTTTAATTGGCTTGAGGTTTTTAAATATTAATTCGTTCATGGCAGACATTGTCTACTAATTTATGCCATATATATATAGCATTTTTTCATAAAAAGAAAATGTAAGATGGGGTAGCTACTCCTCAACAAATAAAGTTCATTGACTTTTGTGTACTAATTTATGTTATTTTTGAAAAAATTATTAAAAAGTTTTCATTTAAAAGAAATTGTAACATCAGCTATCTAATCTTTAACTAATAAAGTTCAGATGCATTATTTATAGTTCGGAAACCTTTATATCACTAGAATAAAGATGAAGGACAAAAATCCCTTAATTTCTCCTAAAACAATAAATCACACACCTTTCACTCTTAGAGCTTCTAAAGTGAATTCATGATAAAAGGTATTGCTGGCAAACGGCTCCGGTTATAAGCTGATTAAGATTTTGTGGGTCGCAAATTGATCGAGTAGATACATCAATTTTAAATAGGTTACATTTTACCATATTATTTTTTATTAAATAAAAATTTATATATATTAAATAAAAAAATTGTTTATATTTACACCAAATAAAAAGTCATAAAATTTAAAAATGTGATCCAAACTAATTGCATAATAGATCTGATCAATCGAGTCATTTGATAAATTAAAATGGATCGAATAATAAATAATTATTGATAAATCCGATCGAATTTCATTTAAAAAATATGTATCGAATTTACGAGATTGAATCGAATTTCGATAGATATATTAAAAGGTACAATTAAATAAAAATACATTAAAATTTAATATAAGAGTCCGATAAGATAATATTTAATTCAGTATAGAGTTCACAAAATTTCAGTGCCGGTTTAGCTATTTGCTTCAGCAATCAGTAGTTCAGAAAACAAAAGCTGAATACGAGTGTTTATTAAACTAGAACTCTCTCAGCTTTTCAAAGTATATATATAGGTTTGATTTTTTTCGATTTTGGACTTCTCAGAATAAACCGAACTTCATATTTAAAATCAAATTGAAAATTAAAAAAAATAATTGAATAGATCAAATTGCCCATAGTTTAATTTGATATTTCCGATTTTGGACAACTATACATAAATATATTTACATTATATATCAATATATTATAAATTATATACTATATTTTAAAATTTAAAATACATATAATTTATTTTTGAAAAAAAAATAACAATGATATTAATACATGATATTATAGTAAAAAATTCGATTATCCCTAGATCGATCCTTACTCAACCATTATTTTTCAAAACGAGCTGAAAATCAAATTATTTTTTAAGGGATTCGAATCAAATTTTAAATAAAATTGGTAAGTACTGTAGCTGGAAATATTTTTCAAAAAAACTTTAAAGTAAATAAAAAATCATTAAACCATCATCACTTTTAATTTTTTTAACCATTTTAGAGAGTAAGGATGGGCATGAATTGTTTAATCATTTAATAACTTATTTTTTTAAATTCAATTTATTAATATTGATTTTTTAAAATTAAAATATAAGTTCAGCTCACTAAAAATCAATTAACTGCCCAATGTAGTCGATTAATTGTTAAAAAATTAAATATATATACTTATGTTATTCTTTATAAATAAAATCCGCATCTAATTAAACTGATTATTGGTATGAAACTTTTTTAACTAACTATTGAAGGCTTTTTTAATTATTTTTTGAGGTTAAAAGTGCAATTAACTCTCTAAATTTTGATTAAAAAAGTAATTAATTGACAAAAAATAGCTAAAATAAAAAATCTGTCAATTTTGGAGTAATAATATTTTAATTTATAATTTTTTAAAAAATATTGCATTTAAATAAATATTAAAAAATTAATTTTTTTTATTAATTTTAAAGGGTTAATATGCAATTTTACCTCTAAATTTTTCAAATAGAGCAATATTATCTCTATAATTTACTTGCTTTCAATGTTCTCCCGAATATTTGAAAAAATTTACAATATTTTTTCTGAACTAAAAGTACCATCTAATTGATCGAAAATGATCAATGTGCAATTTTTTTCCGAAATTTTTCAAAAATAGCAATATTATTTTTAAAGTTTACTTTGCATAATATTTTTCTGAATATTTAAAAAAATGTGATCTACTTGTCATTTTATTTGTGTATACGCAAACGGTCAACTAATAATTTTCAGTCAATTAGACAATATTGTTAGCTCGAAGGAAATATTGTATATTTTTTTAAATATCTGAAAGAATATTACAATTAGTTAAATTTTAATTTTAGAGGTAATATTTTTTTTTTAAATTTTAGGAGCAAAATTATAAGTTAAGGCAATTTTAAAAGTTGAATATTTTTTTTTTCTTGATATCTGAAAATAAGGAGTACAGAGTAGAGAGCAAAAAGATAAGTGAAGAAAGAAGATGAGTAAAGGAATTCCTATTGGTCACACTCACTCTCTTATGTGGTTATTCTCAACTATAGTTTATAGCAACGAGTTCACATTGAGTTAAATCGCTCTCTCTCTCTCTCTCTCTCTCTCTCTCTCTCTTCTCTGGCAGGGTTGTATATTAGCTGTCATTAAGAACAGTATCATATATTAATATTTATTATTTAAGAATGTTTTTCTTTTTCTTCATACATTTTAAATTCATTTTTCTTTTTCTTTTTTATTTTTCTTTTTTATTTTTTCATATCCATTATATATTATTCTTCCAAACGCCTTCTCCGCTCTCCCTCTCCTCTTGCTTTTTCCCTTCCCCAAGTCCTTTGCCGCTTGAGCTTCCATTGTTCATCATCCACCTCCTTTACCCGTGTACCATTTTATCTCTCAGCAGAATTTAGTGATTTTCTTTTTCCTTTTTACATTGTTTTTGAAATTGGAGTTGTGATTGAAGCGATTCTCTGGTGATCCGTGTTGCTTTAATTAGCTCTACTAAGACTTCACTTCTTGAACGTAAAAGTTTTCAACTTTAAAGACGCAAGAAGAGACAAGTTTTAGCATAAAGTTTCAGCCTTTTTCTTCCATATAGTGGACGACAAAGGGGGAAAGAGAGAGAGAGGCTTTTGGGTTCTTTTGTGTGTTGACAAAAACCTCGTTTAAAGCCATTTTTGTTGGCTTTCACTTTATTTTTGTTGAATTTTGAGGGATTTCTGAACTGGGTTTACTCTGGATTCTCACTATAAGGTTACAGATTTTTAAAATTTTTTCAGCTCCTCTGCCAATGCAGTCTCTGATTTCACGGTGAGTTCTCAAGCTTGCTTATTTTCCTTCATAACTTACTGAATTTCTTATTTTGGTAACCCAAATGACCAAAAAAGTTTATTTCTTTATTTCAATTACTAAACAATTCGAGTAAAGTTCGTTCCTTTCTGTTTTTGGATTGACTATTACGTTGGCTTTTCTCTTGGGTGTTGTGGGTTTAGATTATAACTCTCTTTCTCTGAATGTATGTATGCTGTGGAGAATATAGCAGTTTTAGTTACATTAATATCAATTCAATATATTGTTTGGTGTTAAATTGAATATTAGAAGATGGGTAGAGTATCTCAGCAAATTGGATGCATCAATGTACCCTTCACGCATGGATACCTTTACGATTTTGGGCCCACAAGGAATCTTGTATTAAATTTAAGCTTGTTCTTCATCACAATGACATAATCAATACAATACTATTAGATAATTAATTATGTTTGATATGTAATTTAAACCCTTGGTTTTGTTTATGTGATTTTGAGTGACTATTTAATTCATGGGTTCTTGTCCCTAATAAAAAAATTTAATGGATAATAAGGATTTATTAATAAAGATATAGTTGGATTAATGCATTATTTATTTATTATATAATTTTGTGATTGTGGAACTTATGTCTTTTTGTTGAGCGTACAATTAATTTATTATAGTGATATTATTTTTAATCAGGTAGCTGTGTATGTATTGTCAAGTAGACGCATATATTAATATCTGGATGAGCTTCTAGCCGGGGGTTAAACTCTGACTAAATCAGTGCATTTTTTCTTTTTGGTTTTTTCATGAAATGAACATCAATTATGCTACGAATTTGTCCATGCGGTGTCGTGTGCTTTTTTCAATTAATATTTTATGGTGTAATGATATTGGCATTTAGCTCAGTTTTAGGTTCATTATTTGTGATCTACCTTAGATGCTTCCTTTAATCAAAATCAACCTATTGGATGGTCAGCCATGCTTATCTTTTGCTTTGGGTGTCATCACGTTCGTGTTTTTCTTCTATCTGTCTGTATGCTTAGCCATTGCAGTCATTTAGCTTTGTGACTTGGTCACTATACACAGCACTTATTTTGACCGGATTTATGAATAAATTAATGAATCAATCCAATCACAACTGTTATCTATTTAAGTACATGGAAGTTTGTGATTGGGTTGGTTCGTGAATTTAGTTTTGGAATCCCAATTAGTTACCTTCACTTATATACAGGTTAAGTGAAAGTGTTCCTCTGAAATAGAATTAAGCTCTTTGTTGAGATCTTTGCTACTCTGAAATTTATGTTCAGTCAATCTTGTTGATACAGTTGAGAGATGTAAAACCGTTCTCGGATCCTTATCTAAGAGTATATGCTTTTAAGTTGAGTTTTCTTTTGATGTGGTATCACAGCCTCTTCAACCAAAATGCGCAAAGTCAAAAAACTTGCCGCTTTAATTAAAATTCAGCTGAAGGTAAAATGGTTTTTGAGATGGTGCAGTAGAGAAGTAAATTGTTTTTGAAACCCTGGTTAACAAGCTTGAGCTTTCTGCTTCAACCATCCATGTTGCTCTAAAACAGAATATTTGTTTCATGTGGAATGGATGATATCTGCTGATCAAAATTTTCGACAGTTCTGATTTTGGTTTCTCTCTTAAGCTGCTTAATGAATCTTAATTCATGCCTTGGTCTGAGTCCTGATTGTAAATCTTGATCTTACTGCCATTTATATGCAGGGAAAATAAGCAATAGAGGTATAAAAGATGATGGAAAACAAAAGAAGTCCCTGTGCTGTGGACCAAAGCAGTCTCACTACCCTTGCAACCAAACGTCATAAAGCTGACATTCCTATGTCCACAAAGGTTTTATCCAGCACTCTTAACTTCCCTTTTTATACATTTATACTGCTGGGATACAGATTATTGAGATTAGCACTGTACTTTAGGTCCTCAGTTATATGTTCTTTTTGTCCAATAAATTTGTAAAATTGATAGGACCAGTTTCATGTTTCATATAGAAGATAGGCAGCACCTAGGTGATGGAATGTAATTAATGAATAGTGGGAGCAGAGTAGACATATTTTTTTGAAAGTATTTTTATGACATTGAAACATGCATAAAAATTGGCTATTTATGGTTCATAATTATGTGACTTATTTTATTCTGTAAAATCATATCATAGCTGCTCAATTGTGCTTCTTATTTGACTCTTGGGAATAGGAGAGGAAAGAGAAGCTTGGTGAGAAGATTGTAGCTCTGCAGCAGCTTGTTTCCCCATATGGGAAGGTATGGATAGGCAACTGTTTGTTAATTTATGGGAAACTATATTGTGATAAAAAAAATGCATTACTTGATCACTTGCATGCACTTATTTTACCTATTGGATTTTAGCGTTGGAAATTCAAGCTCTTGTTTCATGCATTATCTTTAAATTAAAACCCATCCATTTCAACTGCCATTTTATAGCCTTCTTTTATTTTGAGCAGACAGATACTGCATCTGTCCTTCTGGAGGCAATGGACTACATACGATTTCTTCACGAACAAGTTAAGGTTCGGCCTTCTTTTGCTTGTTTACTTTCCTTATCTTAGTTTTCTACTTGTTTAAGTCATACTCTAGCTGATTTTCATGCAGTTGAATGAAATTTAATCTGAAGTTAATAACATTTGGCAGCTCATCGTGTAATTTATTTTTGAGCATATCATATGCTCTGATAATTAATTCTGGTGCAAAAACCATTGTCTTTATTGTTGGTAGCATTATGCAGTCACGTATCAAAGTATTTGGACTTGTTTTGTCATATGATCTGGAAACTATCTTATGGAGTGGACTACCTTTTCTATGACTTAAAAAACACTAGAAAAAAAATTCCACCTCTCCTGTTGGTTATGGCCTACAGTATGGCCGAGTCTCAATAACAGAATAACCAATTCTTAGTTGTCTGGTTTGTCTGGTAATTTAATAAAACTCTTTCCTAGTCCAAAATATTAAATTAAAAAGAAAAGGACAAAGATAGATCGCCTGCAATGTTCTCACATAGGATGTGCATGTGCTTCATGGTATTGAGGATATTGATTGATAAACATTTTGGAATTCAGACCTTTGGGTATGCCAGTAGTTTTGTTTTCCGGTTTTGGCATAATTTTGACTCTAGAGCTCTCACCATTGGCCTTGTTTGGGTTGTTTCAGGTGTTAAGTGCTCCATACCTCCAAGCTACAACGGCAGCTCAGATGCAGGTGAATATGAACAGGATATTTTATAACATAATAAATTTGAATATGCTGCTTTACCAGAATTAATCAAATTGTTACATGCTTTCATCATCCGAGGAAAAATATCTGTTAAAAGAGTTCCAATTGCTTGCCATACATTATGAAAATTTTTCATGCGACACGACGGTGAGTTGAGGTTTTCTAAAATATCAGAATTTCCAGTTTGTTGAAGTCTTACTGACGTATGCAGCAATGGTTTTAGTGCATGTAGCTTAAGAAGAAGAGTTTCACTTCAATCATCTTATACCAATTATTACTATCGAACCTTGAATTGTTTACAAAAGCTAGTGCATTTTCCATGCTGGATCCTAAAGGGTTAAATTAAATGTGCAGGAATTAGAGCAATACAGTCTAAGAAATAGAGGTTTATGTCTTGTTCCAATCTCTTGCACGGTAGGAATTGCTCGAAGCAACGGTGCAGATCTTTGGGCTCCCATCAAGACCACTTCTCCTAAATTTTGAGAAGGATTTTTAACACAAACTTATAGTTAAACAAAACCTTGGAGGTGTAAGAGTAACAAACATATAATGAGAGAAGCACAAAACTTCTTGTCAGGCAGAAGCAAAAGTTGCAGCAGCTGAAAAGGGCTTGTAATTGGTATGGTTTTAATCTTTCTATCAGCTCTATAGCCTCAAATGGTATATTTGCTGTTCTGATTTGGATGTAGCCATTGTAGTATGGTATGTGTAGCTCTTCTGATTAGGAAAAAAATGTATATTTGTAAACCTCAATTGTATAATGATCCTAACAAAGGATTAATTAATTATATGGGGGATGGTTCTTGCTTCATTTCATTTATTTGCTGAGATTTTTTTTTCACATGCAGAAAAAAAGGAAATGAATAAAAAATAATATCTTGAAGTGGGTTGAAATTATATTCAATCATTGACATGTGACACATTTATTAAAGAAGTTATAGGGTCGGGCAGTCAGAATGTTGCAGTTTCGTCTATTTTGAAATTAGACTCAGCTTTTAGATGGCCACTTGCAGGAAAATCAAGTGCTCAGAGCAGCAATTGTTTACCAACCACCAGTCTTTTTTCACACTAAAAGCAACCATTCCTAAGATTTTGATAATTTATTCCTAAATAATCCTTGGTATAAATTATTTTGGGAATGAAATTAAATTTTAATAAGTTATTATCTAAATAAAAATTGTGATCATAATGAAAGCATTCTTTTTATAATTTTCTTTTTGTCACGGAAGCAACAATTCTTGGCCAGAAATTCCGTACAGTTAGCTAGTAGAACTGAGTACATTCTAGTTGGGAAGACATGAATGCCTGGTGCACAGCGAGTAGCATGGTTAGCTAAACAATCAAGAGGAGCATTTTTCTTTTAGGTATAAATGTAGGAGGGCAAATCAATAAATTTTATGAGTAATTAAGTAATTTTTATGGAATAGTTAATTTAGTTACTTTCAGTATTTTTTATGAATTTTCTATTTTGTTTACTAATGATAGAAAAAGCTATTACACAGCTGTATTAATGTGGTTATTAGAGGAAAGAGAGTGCATACTCCCTCGTCCTCTAGTGTAGCTAATCATTGGCTGATTTCCTTATTTTGTAACGGGATCTTCTTGTGGGGTGATTGTCAGATTATTGAATACAAATTTTATCTTCTCTCTTTCTCACACTCTCTCTTTCCCTCTCTCATTTCTCCTATGTTCTTCTTTTTTTATTTTCAGTATTGACCTTAAAAGCCCTCCATTTTTGGAAATTAAATTAAAAAATTATTCATCTATCATTTAAGTTAGGATTTATTTCTAACAAATTGGTATCAGAGTCCCATTCAATCCATTTTTACTTTGCTGCAGTACGGGAAAAAATCCAAATACCTAGAAAACTTCAACCTCCATTGAAGAATTGAAGGAGCAACTAAAATCTCTCAACTCAAGAGTTGAAGAGCAGAGAGAAGTTTATCTCCTTCAGATGGAATCCAGACTCAGGAACATGGAGATCAATATGAATGGCTTCCAGCTGGATTACTGGCAAAGGATGGAAGGATTAATACTGGAGTAGAACAACCTGAAGCTTGAACTCAAGCAGAAGAATCGAAAATCTGTGGCTTATTTAACACAAGTTATCTAAGGACTTCAACTCCCAAATGCATCTAATGCCCCAACCATCACCCAAACCCAGTCAAGTAGCAGCAGTAATAAAGGTAAGGATCCATAAGTTTTCATTACTGAAACTCCTAGATTTGGTAGGGGAATTTTGCCAACCCCAAATGAACAAACCAATATAGGAAAACCTTACTTCAACAACTACTACCTAAATGTGACTTGTAGTTTTTGAAGGGGAAGGGAGAAAAACATGGGTTAGTAAATGTAGGAAGTACTTTCAGATTTTTGAAATATTACTTGACAGGCAGGTAGACCTTACTAATTTGTTTTTACAAGGTAGAACAAAATCCTAGTTTCTAAATTGGAGCAAGGATAATTAAGGAATAGCATAGGAGGAATTTTCTAAAGCTTTATATTGGAGATTCAAAGAGGTGAATGAGCATAATGCAGTAAAGGAATTCTAAAGAATTAGGTAGAATGCTACTATAGAAGTCTATGTAGACAAGTTTGAGGAGCTTAAGCTTAGAATGCAAAAGCTCTATCCTCAACATAGTGAGTCCTATTATGTGTCTTGTTTCATTGGAGGGTTAAAAGATGATATAAGGAATATTGTCCAAATGTTTAAACCCCAAGATCTATACACTGCAATAGAGTAAGCCAGATTACAGGAGATCCACCTAGAAGCTAATAAACCTAAAGCGCCTATAAAATCTTATCCACCCTTTGAACCTTGGGAATTCAATAACGACTTTAATAACCATACTTCGAAGCCAACCTCAAACACCTCCAACTAGCCTAGCTTAACACCATCAATGACCAAACCATCTAATGCTTAACAAAATACTGAAGCTATTACTAATACTTCCAAGTACACCAAACAATTTCAAAATTTGAAACCTGGTTCATGCTACAAGTGTGGTGATCGCTATTTTTTTGATCACTAATGTTCTACCAAGAAACTTATTGTAACACCTTATACCCGATCATTTAAAATACTCGAATATTGGATGTCGCACTCAGATTTAGGCTCCTTTAATAAGGGTCAATAAATTTATATTAAAAGATTGTATTATCTGGCAATTTACTATTTATTATACAAAAATTTTGGCAAAACTTTCCCTAAAATTCTTAAAAATCCCCTGAAAAGAATTCACTTAAAATGCTTCTATTCAAGTCTATCTTACCCTCCATCCTCTGTTCAAACTCCAACACAAATAGTTGCCCTTCCTCCGACATTTTAAAACCTCAAAATTTAACCAAAAGCTTAAGCATAGTACATTTAATTTTTCTAATGTTTTAAATCTAATATACAATACTAGTATCCATGTATATTTACATAAGATTTACATCTCCAAAACATAATGTACATGCCAAATATTGTAAAGAAGGTAAAAAGAACCAAGGAGCATCCACCTCAAAATCCTTGTA
Organism: Excoecaria agallocha; assembly: GCA_037975025.1. Lineage (NCBI taxonomy): Eukaryota > Viridiplantae > Streptophyta > Magnoliopsida > Malpighiales > Euphorbiaceae > Excoecaria > Excoecaria agallocha. Next base: position 7,861,779 of record CM075814.1, on the reverse strand, counting down.
CTTCTTTGGTGTGACTCAAATTTTGATGTAGATCCGTAATCAACTTTCCTCAAAAATTTCTTCAAACCTATGCACGAAAATAAAATCACGCGTTAAGTTTATTGCTTAGTGTTATTCAAGCAATTCTATTTTTTCAACCATATGAAATATTCAAATAAAACATACTTGAAATTTACATAAATCAAATATAACCAATTTCGTTACCTTTAAGTAAAGCAATCATATATTTATTGTAAGAAATCTAAACATATATAATCCGCATTCCCATTCATTTTTCTCTAAGTCAAAGTTTGATTAATATTATAATCCAAAGGATAACTAGTTAATTATTTACAAATTAAGAATCTCAATTTAATTAAATAGGTACCTAATATTTATGTTTTGTATTTGCACCAAGTAAAATTCAGTGAAATTGTATGACGAGCTAGATAAAAGAAAATCAAATACGGGATCGAATTCTCAGAAGCATTCGGTCCATTAATATTTTCTTTATTTCAACATTCATAATAGTATTATTGATTATATATGTGTGTGTGTGTGTGTGTGTGTGGATCGATCTCTAAGAGCCATTCAATCCGGTAATCATATTAAGGTGCAATATTGCTAAACTTCCCTAATTAGCATGTGACCTTATTCTATTACTCCAATTTCTATCTAATTTTACTAAGGGCAAATGTAGTAACTTTAAAATTTTTCAAATTAGGCATATAATAGTATTGCCAATTATTACTCATTCAATAGTTAACTACATTCATGTCTAAGTTTTGCATCTAGCATGCTTTCGTCGTTACCCATTTAAGTTTCTTATCAAATTATAACTTACTATGACATCTTTACTGCTCAGTAATTAATTGACAAATCACATGTCTTTTACTAATTAAATATAAAATATTTTATTAACATGTACACCTCTTTTATTAATAATTAATCCTCTACTTATTCATTTATGTAATTAACCATCATAATATTTTATTTTTATATTTATATTATTACCTAATCTAGAAAAAAATTGGGTCGGTCCGATTATTATTTGGGTGAATAAAATGTGGAACGTTACATTTCTTTTCCTCTAAAATAGAAATTTCATCCTCGAAATTTACCCGTGTTAAATAACTCCAGATAATTTTTTCTCATGATGTCCTCCGATTTCTAAGTGGCCTCTTTCACCTTGTGATTCCTCAATAGTATTTTTACTAGTGGCACTGATTTTTTTCTTAGTTGCTTGGTTTCTCTTGCTAAGATTTGCACTGGCCTCTCTTTATAAGTCAAATCCGATCGAACCTCAATATCCTTCAATGTCATGATATGTGATGGATCAGATCGGTATATTCTTAACATCAACATATGGAAGATATTATGAATCCTTCCTAATTCTTATGGTAAATCCAGTCTATAGGCTACTGGTTTCACTCCTTCAATGATTTCAAAAGTACCAATGAATCTCAAAGCTAATTTGCCCTTTTTACCAAACTAAAGTATCTTTTTCAAGGAGAAACCTTCAAGAAAACTTTATCACTAATTGCATATTTAATATCTCTCCTCTTCAAATTCACATATGACTTTTGGTGATCGGAAGCAGCCTTTAATTTTTCTTTAGTAATCTTCACTTTATCCTTTGTTTTTCTTATAAGCTTTAAACCTTAAAGTGTACTTTCTATGAGTTTTATCGAGCATAAGGATGTCCTACATTTCCTGCCATAAAGTGCTTCATAGGGCACCATCTATATACTGGCTTGATAGCTGTTGTTATATGCAAATTTGATCAAGGGAAGGTACCTATCCCAACTTCCCTCAGAGTTAATGACACATCTTCTGAGCATGTCTTTCAATACTTAAATTACTCTTTCAGACTATCTGTCTGAGGATGAAAAGCTATACTATATTTGCACATAGTACCCAAAGCCTCTTATAATTTCTTCCAAAAGGATGAAGTAAATTTTATATCGTGATCGGATATGATAGAGGATAGCATGCTATGTAACTACACTATCTCATTGATATACTATTCTGCCAACTTTGAAAGTTGATAGTCAATTCTAACAGGAAAAAAGTGAGCTGACTTGGTCAACTTATCTACAATTACCCATATGGCATTATATCGCTTCCTGATTTATGGCAAACCAACCACAAAATTCATCGTGATCTAATCCCATTTCCACTTAGGTATTGCTATTGGTTAAAGTATACCCGAGGGAACTTGATGTTCTGCTTTGATCCATTAACACGTTAGACATTTAGAAACATATTATGCAATATCTCTTTTCATATCTGGCCACCAATAGTGTATTTTTAAGTCTTAATATATTTTTGTGCTTCCTGGATGCATGGCATATGAGCTGCTATGAGCTTTTTTTATGATGTTCTGCTTCAGTTCATCCATATTAGAGATACAAATTTTATCTTTAAAGCACAAACAATCATCACTTTTGATCAATGTTATTAAAATCGGACCGGATAAAGAACCAACAAAACTGGAGGTTCGTGGTTCGATCGGTTCAATTAAATTTTTTTATTTATTTTTAAAATATTATTATTTAATATAATTTTATAAATACTACTATATAAAAATTAAAAAAAATATTCATCAAATATTAAATATATGTCACAAATATCCTAATAATAAGTTACAAAATATAATTTTAATTTTATTACTAAAAGTGCTTAATTATGAATTTTTAAATATCATATGTTAGAAATATAAAAATATAATCATATCATAAAAAAGTTTCTTGTTTAGATGGAGTACTAATGAAGCAACTACAAAATACATTGACCTTGCATATATGGGTATAATTATATTTAATTACAATGAATTCAAATAGATAATAAGTATATTAAATTATTATGTGACATTTTTAGAATTTAAAATATTAATTTTTCAAATAAATAAATAATAAAAATTTACAAATATATATATATATATATATATATATATATATATATATATATATATATATATATATATATATATATATATATATATATATATATATATATATATATATATATATATATATATATATATATATATATATATATATATATATCAAACATTAAATATATGTCACAAATATCTTAATAATAAGTTACAAAATATAATTTCAATTTTATTATTACAAGTGTTTAATTATGAATTTTTAAATATCATATGTTAGAAATATAAAAATATAATCATATAATGAAAAAAATTTATTGTTTAGATAGAGTACTAATGAAGCAAATATAGAAAATATTGACCTTACATATATGAGTATAATTATATTTAATTACAATGAGCTCAAATATATAATAATAAATATATTAAATTATTATGTGATATTTTTAAAACTTAAAATACTATTTTTTCAAATAAATAATTAATGAAAATTTACAAATATATATATGTGTGTGTGTGCGTGTGAAAATATACAAAAAATTATGATTTTCTACACATTTTAACCAAAAATTTGGTTTTATCCTGTTTTTCGATTTATCGATTCAACCCGATTTTTTTCGATTCAATTCGATTTTTTGCTAATCCAGTTTTTAGTTGTTGAACCAACCGGTTAGCCTACCAGTTCGTGATTTAACCAGTTCAACTAGGCGGTCCGATATGATTTTAATAACATTGCTTTTGATTGCATATTCACTATCTTTCCTTCTTGGATTTGTGTAATAATGGAGGTTAAATTTTCATCTTTTGCCTGTACTTTCTTAATTTGCTGCACCAATTTGGGTTTGAGTCTCAATTCAGCTACTAGAGCACCGTCATTAGTTATAGATAATTTAACGTTTATAGCTCTTAAAGCTGAAGAAAAGTATTTGAAACTATTATTTATACATACTTTACTATATAATACATTTAATAGTTTAATTCAGTTATTTAAGACATACCTGATAATGATTTTCTGCTAAGAGCATCCGCCATTACATTTGCTTTACCTAGACTATAGTCAATAACACAATCATAATCTTTTTATCAACTCTATCCATATTTTTTTTCTTAGATTCAATTCTTTCTGGGTAGGCAAATACTTGAAACTTTTGTGGTCTATGTAAATATAGCATTTTTTCATATAAATAATGTCTCTAAATCTTCAAGGTAAAGGCTATAACTGCTAGCTCAAGATCATAGATCAGGTAATTTCTTTTATGGGTCTTAAGTTGCCTTAAAGCATAGGCAATTATCTTTTCCTCTTGCATGAGTACACATCCAAGCCCATTATGCAAAGCATCACTATAAATCATAAAGTCCTTACCCGGCTCAAGTTGTGTAAGAACAGGTGCTTCAGTTAATATGGCTTTTAACTTCTTGAAACTTTCCTGACATTTGTTGCTCCACATGAATTTCACATTCTTTTAAAGTTGTTTAGTCATAGGTGTTGCGATAATAGAAAATCCTTTTACAAATCTTCTATAATATCCAACCAACCCTAAGAAACTCCTGATTTCTATAACATTTTTTGGTGACTTTCACTCTAAACTTGTTTCTATCTTCTTGACGTGGACTCTAATCCCATCAGCTGATATCACATGACATAAAAAAAAACTTTATCAAGCCAAAATTCACATTTGCTAAATGTGGCATAAAGATGTTTCTCCCTTAAGGTCTGCAGAACAATCCTCAGATGCTCATCATGCTCCTCCTAATTCTTAAAATAAATCAAGATATCATCAATAAAGACGATGATAAATTGATCCAAATAAGGATAAAATATGCTATTAATGAGATTCATAAATGCTGCTGGGGCATTTGTGAACCCAAAAGGCATCACTAAAAATTCATAATGTGCATATCGGGTTTAGAAAGATGTATTAAGAACATTTGCTTCCCTTACCCTCAACTAATAATAACCTAACTTCAGATCGATTTTAAGGAAAATACCTACACCTTTGAGATCAACAAACAAATCATCTATTCTAGGTAGTGGATAATTATTTTTCACAGTTACCTTATTTAATTGCCTGTAATCTATGCAAAGTCTGAGAGACCCATCTTTTATCTTGATAAATAACATCGGTGTACCCCAAAGAGACACGTTAGGATGTATAAAATCTTTTTCAAGAAGTTTTTGATGTTGGATTTTTAATTCTTTAAGTTTTGTAGATGTCATATGATATGGTGTAATTGAGATTGGTGCAGTACCAGCCTGTAGATTAATGAAAAATTCCACTTCCCTTTCTGGTGGTAACCCTGGTAGCTTGTCAGGAAAAATATCCTGGATGGCGAACAGTTGGTATGTCTTGAATTTTTTGATTATCCCTTTTTGCTTCAAGCACACAAGCTAAGTAGGCTGTGCACCTCTTTTTGATAAGCTTCTTTGCTATTGTGGCTGATATAACATTTGAAATAAAATTTATCCTTTCTCTAACAACTGTGATCTCATTATTATCAGGTGTTCTAAGAGTTATTCTTTTTAAATGATAATCTACCATTACATGATGTCTATATAATCAATCCATCCTAAGAATCATATCAAACTCACGGAAAGGTAATCCAATCAGATTACCTAAAAATTCATATCCTTATATTTTTATAGGCTTTATTAACTACCACACTATGATCCAAATGATTCGTAACTATAATTTCATGTTCAAGGGTGTCAGCATGCAATCTTTTATCACCAGGTAAAGGAATGCATATGTATGAATAAGTAAATCCCAGTTCAATCAATGTATGTACAGGCATATCAAAAATAGTAAAAGCACCCACAATCACATCTGGAGCATCCTTTTCATTTTGAGCTTGCATGGTGTAGGCATGTACTAAAGTGCGAGTGTCAGGCCTTTCAACTATCTCTGATAGACCCTATATCCATGGCACTAAAACCAACCCCTCTATCTCTACCTCTACCTCTAAAATCCCCAGGAGTTGCTCTCTCTTATTGACTAGATGCTGGATATTATCTACCAAGACAATCTCTCTGAAGATGTTCCATAGACCTATATCGAAGACAAGCCCTTATCTTCCTCTAACACTGACCTCCATGTCTTTTTTCACAGTGCTCACATGGAAAAATTTCTCCTCTGCTTGATCCACCTGCTGTACTGGCCATAGATAAGGCCGACTGCCTTGACCTAAAGAATAATCTTTGACCTTGCCCTGATTGACGGGAGGATGTCTGTGATGGTGCTTAAGTCTGGGATCCTGCCCCTTTTTGCTTTTTACTTGCTGAGGAAGATGAACTAACTTATCCTTGACCCTTATTTTATTTACTTTTGTTTCTCCATTTTTGTTCTTCTATATTATTCTTTTCAATATGTAAAGCTGCCTTTACCAACTCTCTATAGTCTCTCATTTGTGGTACTACCAGGAGCTTCTTAATTTCGTGGTGGAGACCCATTTCAAATCTCTAACACCCATTTTCCATGGTAGGAATAAATCGCTTAGCATAGGCATTCAGTCTATCAAACTCCTTTTCATACTCTGCCACTGATCTGGGTTCCTATTTTAAATGTAGGAAGGCATCTCTCATCTTTTTTATATAGGCTTTTTCCATATACTTGTCTCTAAATCAAGATGTAAAGTATTCCCAATTAAGATTTTAAGGCGCGATAAATCTTTTTGTGGATTCCAACCATTAATATGTTGGTCCCTATAGTAAACCATTTGCACACTCCAATTTTTCTTTTGGTGTGAGATGCAAAAGGTCAAAAATCCTTTTGATCTTAATCAACCAAAATTCAGCATCTGGAGCAGTGACCAATGACTCTCTTTTGAAGTCCTCTGCTCCTATTTTCTTACTTTTTCCAATATAAGCCTCTGTGGTGGAAGGGGTGGCTGAGGCTGTGGCTATGCAGGAGGTACAGTAGTTATTTGTTGTCTCATGAGTTTCATCATTGTCGTAAAGAATTCTATCGAATTTGGTGTTTATTGGGTGGCAGGTGGTAGTACGGGCTGAGTTGGCTGCTCTTCTGCACCCCTATCCACATCACTAGTTGAAGCGTGGCTTTCTCTTTCTTCGGTACTTCCTCTCGAGCTTGACTCCATCCTTTTATCTATAACAAATAATAATAATAGATCTACATCAAAGTCACAACACAATCACATCATTCACTTGGCATTTACACAAATTTTCTTTTTAATTGTTTGATTACATGATCCAGAATTGCCTAAACCGAGCTCTAATACCACTACATGTAACATTTTATACCTAGTCAGTTAAAAAACTTGAATATTGGATGTCAGACTCAGGATTAGGCTCCTTTAATGAGGGTTAATAAATTTATATTAAAAGATTATATTATCTGGCAATTTACTATTTATTATATAAAAATTTCGACAGAATTTTTCTTAAAATTCTTGAAAACCCCCTAAAAAGAATTCACTTAAAATGCTTATATTCAAGTCTATCCTATCATCCATCCTCCGTTCAAACTCCAACACAAACAGTTGCCTTTCCTTTGACGTTTTAAAACCTTAAAACAACCAAAAGCTTAAGCACAATACATTTATTTTTTTAATGTTTTAAATATAATATACAATACTAGTATCCATGCATGTTTACATAAGATTTACATCTCCAAAACATAATGTACATGCCAAAATATTATAAATAAGGTAAAAAGAACCAAGGCACATCCATCTTAAAATCCTTGCATTTTTCTAGTGTGACTCAAATTTTGATGTAAATCCGCTATTAACTTTCCTCAAAAAATTTTCAAGCCTACGCACGAAAATAAAATCACGCGCTAAGCATATTGCTTAGTGGTGTTCAAGCAATTCTATTTTTCTAACCATATGAAACATTTAAATAAAACATTCTTGAAATTTAGATAAATCAAATATAACCAATTTCATTACCTTTGAGTTAAACAATCATACATCTATTGTAAGAAATCTAAACATATATAATCCGCATTCCCGTTCATTTTTCTCTAAGTCAAAGTTTGATTAATATTATAATCCAAAGGATAACTAGTTAATTATTTTCAACTTAAGAATCTCAATTTAATTAAATAGGTGCATAATATTTATGTTTTGTATTTGCCCCAAGTAAAATTCAGCAAAATTGTATGACGAGCTGGATAAATAGGAATCAAGTATGGGATCGAGTTCTCAGAACCATTCGATCCATTAACATTTTCTTTATTTCAACATTCATAATCTATATATGTGTGTGTGTGTGTGGATCGAGCTTTTGGAGTCATTCAGCCCACGACTCAAATTAATCACATCCATCGGAAGAGCTCTCGAAGCCATTCAATCTGGCAATCACATTAAGGCGCAGTATTGCTAAACATCCCTAATATGCCAACCTTATCTTATTACTCCAATTTCTGTCTAATTTTACTAAGGGCAAATATGATAACTTTTAAATTTTTCTAATTAGGCATATAGTAGTATTGCCAATTATTACTCATTCAATAGTTAACTACATTCATGTCTAAGTTTTGCATCTAGCATGCGTTCATCGTTACCCATTTAAGCTTCTTATCAAATTGTAGCTTACTATAACATCTTTACGGCTCAATAATTAATTGAAAAGCACATGTCTTTTACTAATTAAATATAAAACATTTTATTAACATGTACACCTCTTTTATTAATAATTATATTTTAACTTATAAATCATCTACTTATTCGTTTATGTAATTAACCATCACAATATTTAAATTCAGCTTCCCTTTCAAACATAAGGCGTACTTTACCGAAATTTTAAATTTCTTCAAGAACTAAGGAACATAATGGTTTTATATCCTTATTATAACCAAATTAAAACTTTATTATAATTATTTTGACTATCTTATGGTCATACTTTATTTATACTAATTAGGTGGTATACCTATTAGTCTTTAGGTTCACAGTTATATGTATAATTTCTATTTAGCTTCAACTTAATATTTTAAATTTAACTTTAATAAAATCAACTTTAACTCAAAAATCTCAAGATACATAAAGCATAATTATAGGGAAACATAAATTTGCTTGAATATTTACAAGTTTTGTTGTTAATTTCTCCAACTATTCTTCCCAAAAGCTTCAACCCACCTTCATTTTTACATTTCTTTCTCTTTCGTCAGCATCTCACCTTCTTTTCTTCAAAATTCCATAAAATCAACACAAATCCTCCATCAATTACATGTTAATACATAATTTATAGCAATTTCTAAACATTTACTTACATAAATCTTCAATTAACCCATGATAAATAAATTTTCCCCAATTTATAAAATCCTTAAATCTGGAAAATTTTGTCTATTCTCCAAAATCTCCCCACAATTCATTAAATAAATGACTAATGAAGCTTACCTTATGAATCAATAGAGGAGCTATGGCCCAAATATAAGAGGGAGGTGAGGAATTCGGAGCAAGGAAGAGAGGGCGGGCTGCTTTCTTTGCCCAACAAAATAGAAAAAGGAGGGAGAAGGGAGAGGAAGCCGAAGGAAACTCTTGTTGGCAAGGAGCAACGATGCGACAACAGCGGGAGGCGACAGGCTAACGTGATAGGATTGAGAAGGAGAGGAAAAGAGAAAGGAAGAAGAGAGGTAGAGGGAAATGGGGGAAAAGGAACCTGATGGTTCCAGCAAAAAGAAGGGGAAAACAAATAAGATAAAATGACATAGTTTTGGCAAAGTTCTCTTTTGGTCCCTCAATTTTACACAACTTAACATTTAAGCCCAAATCTTTTTCTTTTGTGCAATTAAGCCCCCATAGTTTAACTTATAATTATTTTTATATTTACATTATTACCTAATCTGGAAAAAATTGGGTCAGTCCGATTATTATTCGGGTGAATAAAATATGGGGCATTACACTTATGGCTATTCAAGCTACTATTGAAGCAAAAACTGAAGCAGAGGAAGATTGGCAAGATGTTGGAGAATTGGAGAATGAACTTGAGCATATAAGACTATCCCTCATTGGACTTGATGGTGGTCTTAGTGATAATACCATTTAAGTTAAAAGGGAAGTTAGCTAGAAGGGCTATTATGAATCTCATAAATAGTGGTAACACTTATAATTTTTCGAATACTAAGGTGGCCAAAACCCTCAACCTTTCTATCACTCCTGACCTTTTAGTCATTGTTACAGTGGTTGATGGTAGGAAAATTATAGTGCAAGGTAAATGTAACAATTGCACTTGGGCAATGCAAGGCAAGCAATTTCAATTTGACTTTAGGGTCCTGGAACTTGAGGATTATGATATTCTCTTGTGAGTTGATTGGATGAGGTGTCACTTCCCAATTACCTTTGACTTCAATTTGAATAATCTCATTATTAACCATGAGGGGCAACAACTAGAATTACAAAAGTTGAATGAGCATGCCACCCTGAAGATGATGTCTCCCAAGAGTTTGAATAAGCTAGTACTAATTGGTTGGAAAGGTATCACCACAAGGCTCTTTATCATAACAGTAACTCCAACACAAAATCAACCCTTATGCCCTGACACTATCGATCATTCAACTCCTATCCCAATACAAAAATTCTTACAGAAATTCTCTGGCATTCTCCAAATTCCTAAGGGTCTACCTCCTTATTACATAAACCATCCAAAAAAGCTACTTGAGAAGATGCCACATGTCTTTAACACCAGTCCCTGAGTTTTATCATTCTTGGGGACAATAATTTTCTCAAGGAAAGTGTATTATTAGGTATAAACGTAGAAGGGCAAATTGGTAAATTTTATGGGGTAATTAAGTAATTTTTATGAGATAGTTAATCTAGTTATTTCAAATGTTCTTTATAAACTTTCTGTATTGTTTTCTGTATTGTTTTCTAATGTTAGAAAAATCTGTTGCACAACTGTATTAGCAAAGTTGTTAGAGGAAAGAGAGTGTGCATGCTCCCTTGTCCTCAAGTGCAGCCAATCATTAGCTGATTCCCTTATTTTGTAATGGGATCTCCTTGTGAGGGACCATTAAATTATTGGGCACAGATTTTATTTTCTCTTTCTCCCACTCTCTCTCTCTCCTTCTTATTTCTCCTTTGATCTTCTTTTTCTATTTTCTATACTGACCTTAAAAATACCTTCATTTCTAGAAATTAAATCCAGAAATTATTCATTTATCATCTAAGTTAGAGTTTATTCCTAGCATGTTCTCCCTATGGATAGGCAGAATTATGACCTCCCAATCTTTTTCCAAAGCATCGTAGCAGACAAAATAGATGAATAGGCTTAGAAAGAGCATGATAATTGAGAAGATCGGCAACGACTCTATGATCCACTTCAAGGATTATTCTTCTAAAGCCACAATCCCCCAAACTAAGGAGAGAATGTTGAAGCTAGACGCCAGATTTTATTCGGCTGGTTCCAATTACCATTCTATAAGCCGTTTTAATGCTAAAATCCCTCTTTTTACTCCAATTCCTAACGCCTAAATCCTCAAAATTTTATTCATTTAGTGGACAGCTTAAACTAACTGGGTCAATAGACAAGATACCAGTATAAATACTCACTAAAGCTTGAGGCTGAATTAGAACTGCACTAGAGATATGCCCCGGAGACCAGTTTAAATCCCTCAAAGTTTGTCACCCACAGGAACATCAAAGGAGGCTGCCCCCCATTCATCTTGCTTATTTAGCATATATAAAAGGGAAAAAAAGCCTGATATCAATGGTCAATTCTTCTTGAAGTTGATTCTCTCCATGTTCAAATAAAAATTAAGATTAAGATACACAACTCCAAAGAGAGATTGACAATGCTACAGACCATTCTGTTACTAGGAAGCAGCCTTAACCTTCTCCCGCAGGAACTGCAACACATGTTCTCGTTTCCAATTGTCAACTCTGCACCAATAAGATATGGAAGTGAGAAGATGTACATACCGTCTAACAGTAAAACAGAAATCCATTATTGACTGACCAATAAAAATGAAAGGTTTAATTCTAGTACAAGTGCTGCTATTTTCTTCAAATGATGCAAAATAAAGTTTATTTACATTCCTTTCTACCTTCAGGACATGTCATTTTCAATTTTAAATGCTTCTGAAAGGCAATCTTCTTTTCATCAGATATTATTGCTGTTCTACATACTCCACCAGGAGCATATCAGATAGCAGCCAACATCGGATCTAGGATTGTTGCACGAAGTGCAGAAACTAAAGCGACTCCATTTAGGTTGCATAATTTAGGTCCTGAATTTGAACCTCATGAAAGCTGTGGGTACACAGAGGTGCAGAAGCAACGGTGTGGGGTTTGCATGAAACTTGCAATTGGCACAAAGATGCAGCTAATTTAAAGGTGCAGGAACCAGTGTATTACGAAGATACATTGGGTGAAGAAAACGTTTTCACAATTCCACTCAGCCACATTAAGTGAATCAGTAATCCAGATTCCTATTCGTCTATTTAACCATTGTTATGCATGAATACAAGTTACTGAATGAAAAGATGAAGCTTACCTGATGGTTTCTTTATGTTGACCCTCATTATCCAGCATAATCAATTTTGGTGGAGAATTGAAAACATATTGAACTTTAACAGTAGGAAATTTGTCCTTCTCCTCTTCTATAAACCCAACGATTTCAGGATAAAATACTAATTTCCGCATGCAAACCTCCAGCTTTGCACCAGCATAAGTAATCTGCAATTGCACAGATCTAGATTATTTTATAATCAAGAAGAAGACATCCATATCCAAGAACTTCATTTAAAATCCCATACTCTTATTTTCTTATTCTATTATAGCATTAGATGGACGCTAGAGTTTCTATATTACAATTAAGAAGACATGCTATTCAGAATTAAACCATACACGTAACTAAAAAAAATCACTTTTTGCATAATTACTAAACATACATAAGTTCTAATTAGTTCTATGAATCTAATGTTTGACTGAAATTCAAGGGTTCAAAAATTTTACTGCATCTCTAAAATGGCTAATTAGAAATTTCAAATATAATGAACAAGAATGCAATCTCCAACAGATGGGGGCATGTGTACAGAATTTGTAAAACCATTTAAGCTCAACCTTTTGAACTCAGTATTTCAATCTAGAAGGTTGTTTCAGATATATATATATATATATACACATATATATAAGTAAAATAGAAGACTTAGGAACCCATATTTATCAAACTGTAGATATGTTTAGATTTTCCTCTCAGATCTATACAATAGATGATGGATCTTTCCAGCAAAATTATGAGTGCCAGAAATGCAAGGAATGAATGAGAAAAAAGTTGATCGGTAACTCATAATACAAAGTTGTGCTTGACAACACCATTGTTATCCTGTAACATAATACAAACCTTGCTCATGGAGTCATCAGAGTCCTCAGTGCAGCACTTCAAACAGTCAGACACCAACTCTGCAACCAAAACTTCAACCTTAGAGCAGTGGTATCCATTAAAAGAATTTGAATCTAGTGAAATGTCTAAATACTTGGACATCTATATCAATCTAAAATTTGGAGCTTGGTTACAACAGCAAGACGTGATGTCTCCTCAAGTTGTAATTTCCTGCTTCAAAATTAGACCTTGAATGTCAGATAATTTCCCTCGAATGTGTTATGCAGTCTGCATGCTGAATTTTATGCCAGTGTAACTCAGAGCTCAACAAGTAAGAAAAAAGAGGGAAAATCAAATGAATCTTCCTTCATGGGTAAGCATAACAATGCCTACAGTCAGACTAAAGAACCAGACTAAAACAGAAAAGGAAAGCCATCTTGCTGGATGTAGCCACACTCATGCAAATACAGTTAGAACTCAATAAATTATAGTTGAAGTTCATAGGGCTTTTAGTTTTGTATGCTCAAGTGACATGACCTGAATATTCAAAAGACAGAAAAATAAAACCTTTTCTGTCAGATCTAATGCTCCATGCAACACATTTCACAGAAAAACAAAGAAATGGTTTAAAATGAGACAACACTTTTCAAAAGCTATGATCAAGCACACTGATCATACATTGCTTGTAGAATTGGAGCATATGTCCATAAAAGCAAGGCATAAGGTTCGAGTAAACTTTGCATCTATAGCAATATCATGAAACATTGCAAATTATCATGCAAGTATTACATAAAGGTAGTAAAGATGCAATATTGGCTTACATTCTCAACCCTATGTTAACAAGAGCCACAAATGAGTGCATTAATAAATATATGAACACCAATTTGTTGTCAATAGCATACATCTGAAAAAATCAAGGCATTGCGATGCCTAATGATGACTTAAAAGCTTTAATGGCTTTTCAAACTTAAAAAGAGACCATGTTAGCAGCCCTCAATTAAGATGGTATCGGTCTGCAACGGCAAACATGTTTGCCCATAGATGGATGAATTGAGGGGTGAGGGTGGGGGTGGGTGTGTAGGAAGATCATAGCATCCTTTTCCTCAGGAAACTCATTCAAGCCATCATTCATTTCAACATTAGAAGAGAAGCACCTAAGAAGTCCAGAAACTGAAAACCTTTAGTTAGGAACTCTTGGCCCATATAATGAATTCTAACATCAATCCACAAAAGCAAAAGAAGAAATAGTTCTGGAGCAGTCATGAGTTAAAGAAAAGGAAACTTCTGCAGTGGAACATATTTTTCAAGGAAACCAATACAAACTCTACCCTTGGATGTGCTTGATTTCATTTTCAACACAAATCAAATGCTGCATTGATCCATAAAACTGCTATCAGATACAAGAGTACTAGGAAAACTGATCTTCACTTGATCACTTCTTTTTGATATGGTTGCTGATCATGCTTTCAATATTTAAACTTTCAGTAATCAGAGTCGAGAAAATACTAATCATATGGGTCACAAGTAAAGGGTAAGCATAGATAAACACTAAGATTCCTTAATCATGACCTAGAGGTTGCAAGAAATACTCATTACAAGAATTATATAAATTTTCCCTTGATTGATATTTTATTGCTTGGTGCCTTGGGCTCAAATTCACAGCATATGTAGACTTTAGCTAGGATAATAAGGCACTTTCAAAAAAAAAAAAAAGAAAAGAAAAGAAAGTGAGAAAGCCTTACATTTAGAGATTTCCGACAAGAGCTTCTAAATAAGGATCTATATACTTGTATTGTTATGAAATGATAAATCATCTTTGAAAGGTGTCACCAAAGATAAAATGTCCATCACATGAATTTGGAAAAGAAAAGCATTTAGAAGGCAGGTTAAAATCAAAATGTGTCATTTCCATGATTCCGTTTCTAGAATCAACAATAGAAATTAAAATAATAAAAACCAGAGAAAACTAGAACTCCCAGCAGGCAGCTGTCTTATAAGGATAATAGTAACATCATCTTAACAAATAATGACAATTCCAGAATAGCATGATGGAAAGTAATTAAACTGCACTGCTCTGTAAATTAGAATACCACTTAATCTAATAGGGTATAAAATTTTAAGTAAAAAATAAATAAAGCAATTTCCAAAAAAAATATGGGCTTAATTCATCCCACCTCCTATATTAAAATCACGGCCACCATTACAAACGTTGCAAAACAGAGAATATGTCAAACCAAACAGTCTAAAATAAGAACCTCGAAAAATCAAACATTTCAGAGTCAATTATAATGAAAAATTCTTTACAATGTCCACCTAAATCAACAATCCAGCATTATTTCGCTAATAGCAACATAATTTATTGATAAAGTTTCATGTAGTCAACCAAATTGGACACCGCAGATGGCTCGGAACCAACATAATAAAATCCGAAAATGGAGGAGGGTAATAAAAAAAGGGGAAAAATCCGTCGAATTTAAGCTAATTCTGAAAAGAAAAAAAAAAAGAGGAGGTTGTTAATTACCTTGGTCCTTGACATACTCGGCGAAAGTGCTGCAATCGGAGCAAAGAGCAAGACCGGTAAAACCCAGATCCTCGCATTCTCTTGAGCTAAGTTGCTCTTTTGATGATACAATCGGCAGAATAGCGCTGACCCAGAACAACGCCAAGCAATATCTATGCAAGCTCATCTTGTTGCCTCTTCTATGAAATTCAGGCGATTGAATCTCTCTGTTTCACGGAAGGAGTACTCTGAAGGACTCCAATCCGATTCATATACTTATTGAGGGCCTGACAACGATGTCGTTTAAGAAAAGTGCTCTATACGACACCGTCTGTTTCCTACTATTTTTAATTTAAAGAATAAATAAGATTTTGATTTGCATTAACGTGTTGTTAAATGAATTGATTTGCTCTTAACATTTATTTTGAAGTTAATTTTTCACTGATATTTCGATATCGAGTACAAAATTTTTTTATTTATGTTCACTTAATATTTCAATTTTATACTTTTACCATAATTTAATTTTTTTTATAATGTATTTTTTCTTTGAAACTAACTGCGTCTAAAATCTGTGAAATTATTTTAAAATACTGTTACAAAATTTTTAATACCAACTAAAGTGAATATACTCTATATTAAAAAAAAATTTAACTGAAGTGAAATTATAGAGTTACACAATATAAATAGAAAATAATTTTAAAATTTCTGAATAGCTATATAATTTCACTTAAAATATTTAGAAAGTTTCAAGTATAAAGCAAGTCTGTCTTAATTGATATTAGAGATTTGAATGAAATATTTTAAAGTAATTTTATAAGCATTGAACATAATTTAAAAGGATAAAAAAAATTTTAAAAAGAAAAAATTAAATTGAATTTTTAAAAGAAAATCACCTTAAAAAATATCAATGGCAAATCAACTCTTATAATAAAACGTTGAAGTTAAATTAGATTTTTTTTTTTCCTTTTGATTTAATGAAAATCATTGCACTTTAAAATAAAATTAAAAAAAAGAAAATTGATATAAACTCTCTTCGTATTCGGGTGAGTCAACGACTTGTTTAAAATAAACTGACAATGAATTCATCATCAGTAGAAGAAGATTGTTTTAAAAATTGATTTAGGATTTGATGTTTAGTGAATTAAAAGATAAATAAAAATGTAAGAGAAATATGTTATCTGGGTTGCAGTTTCAATTTGCAATAAGTTTAGATGTTATTATTTGTGGTGGGTAAGGCTTAAGGTTCTTTGTGAATTGGGCTAAGCAATAAGCCCAAATTAATGAAATGAATTGGGCTAAGAGATAAACCCCAAACTAATAAAAAAATAATTTAACTTTGAATGTTTGTCCAACCCATTATAGTGGAATGTTGGGATGGGAGGAAATGGGCCTTAAACCCACTTTTTCTTCATTTGTTTCACCCAATTCATACCTAAAAAACTACATAACCGACACAGTTAACCTCGGAATATTCATCCAACCATTATAATTTAGTCTAATTATTGATAGGGATGATCGCGGGGCGGGGCGGGGGCGGGGAGTGCCTTCCCACCTATTGCCCCACGCAAGGGTGGGGCACGGATCAATAGTATTTTGGGGAAAAAATTGCTCCCGTCCCCGTGGGCCGCAGGGATCCCTGTTGATGCGGATCCCCGTCCCCGCATAAAAAATATTTTTATTTTTTTTAAAAATTTATTAATAACTAAAATATAATATTTAATAATTAATTATAATTGAAATATAATATTTAATAATTAAAAATATAAATTCAATTACAAATCAAACTAATATAAATTTTAACGATTGATAAAACTAAAATTAAATATAATTTAAAACTAAATTATATAAATATAATTAAATTTAGTAATTAAATTTTGGGGACGGGGAAATTTCGGGGCAGGGACCACAATCCCAGTCCCTGCCTCGAATTCTAAGTCAGAAAATACTTTTCTCCCGTCCTCGTCCCCAAGGAGGAATTTTTCGGGAATTCTCCGTCCCATTCAGGGACAGGGATTCCCCGCCCTGTGATCATCTCTAATTACTGACACTTCATAAAAAAAAAGCGAAAAATCTTTTCTATAAATATGTTCTCTCTTTGTCAGACAATTAATAAAATCATTAGTTACTTACAAGCAAGATGTTTTGACTAGTTACTTTCTTATTTACGATAGTTCATATTTTTTTATTTTTAAATTGGTATTTTTTACCTATCTAATGATAAAAAAGTAAAACGTATCATTAATTGAAAATCAAGGTAGATTTTCTCGATCTAAAATAAGAAAACTCTACCGATTTAGATTTCATATCAAAAATCACATCTAATAAAAAAAATGTTAGCTTTTGATTTGAATAAACTTCCACCTCGTGATTCCGATTTGAATAAATTACCCCAATTGAGAAGATAGATAAAGTTCTTGATAAAAAAGAAATTCAACGAGCATTGGAAGAGGAAATTCAACAAGCAATGAAAGATATGTTAGAAATTTATCTTCCAAACTTCAGTCCCCTCACCGGCATCATCTTCACAAGAATACTGTCTCCTCCACCTCCATCGTCGCTTCCTCCACGATAACACAAGGACACTATCTCTCTCCACCTTTGCCATCAACATCCGATTCCTATAGAAAATGTCGATTTGGGAAAAAATGTCGATTTGATTAGAGTGTGAATAAGAAAATGTGAAAAAAGCAAAAATGTGTAGTATGAGAAGAAGAAAGCATGAAAAAGGCAGAAATGTGTAGTGTTAGAAGAAAGGAGAGTGAAAAAAGGCAAAGTGGAGTGTGAAAAAAAGCAAATTGGGAAAGTTATACTCCACCACAAAAGGAAAAGTGCGACATGCTTTTTTTAGTTTAATTAGGAGAATAGTATTCCACCAAAAGACAACTTTTTTTTTAATTCACAAGAATAAAAGTCAAATATTTTATGCAAATTATTACTAGTTGTAACATAATTATTTTAATAGAAACAAAATATTTTAGTATAAAGATATTCCAAAATAAGATTTTACTATTAGATATAATGCCTTTAAAATGTCAGACAATAGGCTTATGAAATAAAAAGTTGCCAAGAGTCAAAATGTAACATGTTGGTCAAAATCAAAATTTGTTGCATCAACATTGAGATTTAGTAATTGAATTTGTGCTTCTTCTTTTTCATTATCAACTTTAACTTCATATTGCATTGCACTCATATTTAAATCTATTTCTAAAAGCATATGCTAAGTTTTTATATATAGACTATTATATTTGGTGAGTTAAATTCAACTTTCTAACAATTTTATTTATACAACATATTTTGGTTGGAATTTAAAAATTTATTTGGGTGGGAAAATTTTGAATTAATCTTGAAAATTTTGGTATGCATAGATTAAATTTTCAATGAAAAACAAAAGTTTATATTGAGGAAAATTATACTCCTTCAGTTCTTTTTTATTTATTACTTTTGAGTGAAATTCATATTCTATTTATCCGTCATTTTTAAACTTTTAATGCAATTTAATTTGCTTTTTTAATTTATTTTTCTTTCTCAATAAAGTTAGAACCAATCAAATTCGATAATTTAGTATCGATCACGTAATTTAATACTAAATTTAAGCCTATTTATTATTTCTTAATCTTGAAAAAATTAACAAAAGTGACTAATAAAAAAAAGGAGGGAGTATTTAGTCAAATAGTAACGAAATTTTGTCTTGGCAAGGTAAGAATATAAATGTTGTAATGCCAATGTGGAGTATTATAATTCATTAAAAATGCATTTGACATTACTTTTGAAAAGATAAAAAGCTGATTATTGGATAAAAGCTTATTATGGGATCAAAATATATATTTGGTAAATTTTAATTTTAGAAAAATCAATTTCATGAAAAGTAAAAAAACCTTATGTTAGAAAAAATTAGAAATTGAAGCTTTTCGGGGAAGCTGAATTTTAGCTTTGCAAGGTAGCTAACTTAAAATTTTTTCTGAACAAAAATATTTCTTATTTTATTTCATAATGACAAGTGTATCTAATATAGAAAGACTAATTTTCTCTTTTTTCTTGTCCTGTCACACAAAATCATCTGACATAAAAATAATTTCACTCTTATTTTCTTCTTCTCTTTCTTTTATCATCCAAAATCATTAGAAGTCAAACGAACAAAGCTTTTTCAATTCATATTGCTTTTTGGACAAAATAAAGGTAATTATTATTTTTCCTTTCTTATACCAATTTTTCATGGAAAATTGTTTTCAATTTAGATTTTTTTTTTGCTTGATATCTGCTAATGCGATGATGGGTTTTTTTTTGTGTGCCTTAGAAGAATCCAATATTAGTGATGCAATGAAGGGTTAATTCTTGATAAACAAATATTATTTTGCGGTGCCACTATTTTTAATTATGTGGCTATATAGATCATAGCAGAAACCCAGACAAATATCTACCAAAAAGAAAAATAAACAATCAATAAAAAATAAAATAGATAATCTTCAGTATGTGCAAGTACGTGTGTGTGCGTGCATGCGCACGCGTGTGTGTATATATATATAAACAAAAGCTAAAAAGTTTGAAATTATAAGAACAAAACTTGTAGTATGTGTATGTGTGTGAATGTGTGTGTGTGTGTATAAAAGAACAAAAGCTAAAACTTGTTCTACGATGAAAGACTTTTCTTCTTAGCTTGACAAATGACAAACTGAGACCGAAAAATATTATATCAGGGCTTAGCTTTTTCTTTGTAAGTAAACTTTCATCTTCTAAAGGTTACAAAGTCACTTAGCTCTTTGATTTTCCTTCTATGAGATTGAAGTTGTTGTTCTACTTGTCTTTAAAGAATGTTTTTATGATAGGTTCTTTCATTTTTTTTCTTATATAGATCTTGACTATCTTAATTTTCGACAATAGATTAGGGAAAGAATTCGGCCTTTACTTACAATTGTTAACATGCTGCCTTGTAGAAGCAGATAGATTTTTTTATGTAGTTTTACTTTTAGGCTATTAAAATTAGAAAGTATCTTTTTTATTTTTATTATTATTAAATTAAATATTGGTATAATTATAAAATCTATCTTTTTAGTGTTATTATTATTATTATTATTATTATTATTATTATTATTATTATTATTATTATTATTATTATTATTAGTTTTTGTGCTCTTTTCGTATTGTTGATATTTGAAAATGGCCAAACCCTATTCTAAGAATGCACTGAAGCCTGTAACTCCCTTTAGCTCTTGGCTCACTCTGCATAACCAAGTCTTAGTTGAAAAATTTTGAACAATTTATCTGCTAGGAATGTATTTAATATTCATATGCTAGGTATTAATTAAAATTTAATTTAATTATTGTAGATGTCAGAAATCCAATCTGTTCAAGAAGAGAAGAAAAAATAATAAAAGATGTATGGAATGATAATATGATATTATTTTATTGTGACATATATATCCAAGCTATTCATAAAGGCATGCGAAGTGGGACTCATTTTACAAAAGAATGATGAAAATATGTTAGAACAAACTTTTGCAAAGAAAGTGGTTGTGAATATGATAAAATTCAATTAAAGAATAAGTGTGATTTCATGAAAAGAGATTAGAAGATATGGAAAGATTTGAAAGGTAAGGAAACGAGATTAGGATGTGATGAAACGAAGCAAACTATTAATGCTACTTCCGAATGGTGGGATGAGAAAATTAAGGTTAGTTCTAAATTAATAATAATTATATAATTAACAAATTCATGAAGTTAAATTCATTATTCATGTATGTTATTTTTGAATATAATATGTTATAGATTATGCCTGGAGTTTCAAAGTATAGGTCTTAAACCTAAATTTGAAGAAAGGTTAGACATAATGTTTGGATATACTATTGCTATTGGAGAATTTGCTTGGATACCTTCATCAATGTCAGAGCCAAAAAATATTAATGTTGATATTCATGCATCTAAAAAGAGACTTATATCATTAGAAGACATTGATGAGTCAATAGAGGAAGATTTTGATCAAAGCTTATATGAATGCATGGCTAGTGGTAATGGCTCACCAAATGTTACAAATCTTGATGACATATGATCAATTGATGGAGGAAGGATAAAAAACAAGCAAAAAAGAGACATTAAATGTAGTTCACAAGCAAAAATAGATAAGAGTGAAAGAAAAAATAGAAAAATTCGAGGAGGTGCAGCTAAATTAAGAGAAAATATATCAAGATTAGTAGCTAGTGTTGAAAGTAGGAGTAGTTTGACTTCTAAAAGAACATATTTGCCTAATATTGTTACTGGTAGTGAACTTTATTATTTTTCTTCCTATATTTTTGAGCAAAGTCAAAGAGAGAAGGTTATGTCTTAATGTATTCAATTGAAGAAAAAATGAGATGGCTTAAGTTTCAGTATTAAATATTCAAAAGTAAAGGGCCGTGATGCGCAATAATATGTTTCGATTGTTATTAACTCATATACTTTTTATATTTATCTTTAATAACTATTTCTTTATTGTGAATGATTTCATTTTTATATTCATTTGATTATATATATATATATATATTTATTTATTTATTTTTGTGTCACCATATATTTCTTTGGATTGTCATGTATAACGATATTTTTTATATTTTTTTCTAGATATGGATGATGGCTATTATAATGATGATTTGATAGTGATGAAGAAGAATTCTTATCAATTATCACATGTGTAACCACAAAAATAGGGGAGTATTATGCATTAGTTATATATATATAGTGTTAATATATTCAGAATGAGAAAATATGTAGTTTTCCAATTAATTTATGATTTACAATTCAATATTTATGGATTGAAACATTGTAAAAATATGTCAATAATTGAAAAAATATGCATTTTCCTTTACATACTTGCTCAATGAGCATCTAATAGGTATGCTCAAGAGCGTTTTCAGCATTCATGCAAAACTATTAGTAGAGTTTTTTGAGAATTTTTAGATGTTTGTTGTCTTTTAGCAAAAGACTTAATAAAGCCTAAATGCACTAAATTTCATGAAATTCCATCATAAATTCTACATGACAGTAGATACATGCCTTATTTTAAGGTAATACTTATAGATATTATAATTTTATTTCATAAAATTTGAAAAATGTTGTGTGTGTGTATTTTAGGATTGCATAGGAGCTATTGATGGTACACATGTACTGGCGCATATAAGTTTAGAAAATCAAATACCCTTTTATAGAAAGGAAAAGAATAGAAACACAAAATATCATGGTTGCTTGCAATTTTGATATCCAATTTACATTTGGATTAGCTGGATGGAAAGGAACGACACATGAGGCACGCATATTCTTTCATGCAATCAACAAAAAAGAATTAAATTTTTCAAAGCCACCTCATGGTAATATTCAATTTAATTATTTTATGTCAATTCATAAATTTTTTTTATTATTCTATATAGCTAAAACCTTTCTTTTTAAAAAAAATATAGGAAAATATTATTTGTTAGATGCGGGTAATCCACAAATGAGAGAATATCTACGACCTTACAAAAGGGTAAGATATCGTCTTCCTAATTTTTAGCATAGTGAACCTACAAAGGGATATGAACAAATCTTTAATAGTGCTCACTCATCACTTAGAAGTCTTTAATAGTGCTCATTCAGAGTTTGGGAGCAAATATGAAAAATTTTACGTGACATGTGTAACACCCCAAAATATTATGACTCGAAAAGAATTTATGATCATCAAATTAAGCTCTATTTTTGGACAATTAAAAAATATATTAATAAAAAAGAGGTCTAAAAATAATGTAAATTAGATTGGAATTCAAATAATTTGAAAGGATTAAAAGAAATTAAAGTTATTGGGGACCTAAATGTAAGAGTTTAAGGAATGATTTAAAAGGGAATTATAGAGGGACTCAATGGAAAATTAGTAGGACTAAAATAAAATTTGGCCACCAAAAATCTATTCTTTTTGCCTTCTTTTCTCTCTCCCTGTAGACCTGCCAAACCTTTTTTTTTCATTCCCCTCTTTAGCCACCGACGCCACCAACAACCATCGCCTCCCTTCCAGCCACCAGCAGTTACCGACCAGCTCCTTCTCTTTCCAGCATGCACAGATTAGCCAGCCTTTCACTCTCTTCTTCTTTCTTCCTCACACGTCTTGCTGCCATCACCCCTTGAATGGCGGCCAAGAGGTATGTCTTACATCCTTTAAAAAGAGAGAGAGAGAGAGAAAGAATGGCAATAGCACTAATTTGGGGGGGGGGGTTAGGGATTTTATTTAAATTTTCTTAATTTTATCATTTATTTAGGAGAATAACCTTATATTAAGTTAAATTGCAAGTTTATTATTGAAATATCTTCCTAATTTGTATAAACTATCCTAATTTGAGTTATTTGGTTTAAATACAAGATTGAACTTAACCTTAAGGAGTACTTTTGGAAGAGTGGAATTGATTTTTGCCATCTATTGAGGTTTGGAACCACTAAACTTATTATTTTTTATTAATTGATTTAATGTTTAGACTTAAGACATATGTTATGACATAAATTTGGTGATATCTATTTAAAAATCATGAAATTGATTATATGATAAAATCAATTGAAGTAAATTGAGAGTGAAAAACTATTTAGTTGTAGAAACTCTTTTATTTATATAGAAATATTTATGCCTAAGTGGTCAGGTTGGTAAAAATTCAGTGAGAATATGTGATATTATGAAATTCATATTAAATTATGTGCCTTATTTGAACTATTTAATTTTAAATTATATTTAATTTGAGCATAATTGGTATCGTTTTATTGTTTTTCTAAAATATGATATGTGTGTGTGTGTGTGTGTGTGATTTATTATATGGTGGAATTTAAAGGTTGATGAGAAAAGTGTTAAATGCCTTTAGTAAAGGATAGGAATTCCTAGATAGGATACGGTTAGCTGGCCATAAGGATGAAAATTCAATTTGGTGTGATGGATGGTAGATGGTGTATTGGATGGTATGATGGTGCGAAGGATAGTGGTGTGTTGGGCGGGATGACAGTGGTGTTATATCTATTGTGATTTATACTGTAAGTTAATGAGGACCTACATAAAAAATGTGTATTGTGCCCAACTTGGGTCCTCAGACCTAAAAAGGCCTTAGTCCCTGCATATCCCTAGGATAAATTCCATTGATTACTTTAGGCAGGACAGTACATCTTTTAAAATTAAGTAAATTTAAATGTCAAATTGTGGTGAAAATTTAATATGTTTTGAGAATATGGTTGATGAATAGAGTGTGTTCGCCTGTATGACTATGAATTCACATTAAATTAATTAATTAATTATCTACTTTTCTCTTTCTTTCTTTATATATATATATATATATATATATATATATATATATATATATATATATATATATATATATATATATATATATATATATATATATATATATATATATATATATATATATATATATATATATATATATATATCAAAACCATAATTTAAGAATTTTGAATAAAGTTTTGATATGAAAATGGAAAAATAAATTTAGTGGTTGCCACTAAGTATTAAGCTTAGCGCGTAAAATTTTTTGTTTCTACGCGTAGGTATACATAATTTTTTTTGGACACTTAACAAATCGGGGATGTAGCAAAAAGTAGAGAGGATTCCTTCTACTTTAGGATGGATGATTTGGCTTGAAAGTTTCTTTTGTTATGACATTTTGGCAGATTAGATATTTATAGGGATTTTCATGGCTTCTTGTGATAATTTTTGTATTAAAGGAGTTATATTATTATTGTAATTGTATTGTAAAGATGGTTGATGAATTTTTACTTTTGTAAGTGAAACAAAAAAAATTAAAATGTTTAATTTCATATATATATATATATATATATATATATATATATATATATATATATATATATATATTATGATTGAAATTATTGTTGCTTGTGATGGATTGAAGAGGTTAGGATAAAATTTGTATTATTTGGTTGTCAAAGGAGTTGAGAATCATGCTGAACATTATAGAAGTGCAAATTATTTTATTGTAAACAAAAGGATAGAGGACCATATAGTAAAAACTCAATCCGTTTTTCTGCAGAAGTCTTGACAGTACGAAATTTTCTATGAATTACAATATTAAGATAAATTAGATTTTAAGAAAGTTATTCAGGGTATCATTCGGTAATCGACCTTTTATTTGAGTCGAATATTGAGTGTTACATTTAATGGTATCAAAGCCTAAGTTTTGGCGGTCCTAGACCTAGATTGGAGTAAAGAGAATAATAAATTGGAGAAATATGCTTCGTGTGTCTATTAAATGATCTTTCTTGATATGGGTAAATTCTTTTTATAAAGCATGAACATTTGGGTGGGGCGAAGTACATAAAAACATATATGATGCATGTGTGTTTACATAAATTGCATATGACCAGCATTGAGCGTACACACTCTCATTTGCACATACACATTCATAAATTGTTTATTAAAAAAGAAATTGCATGTTTATAAAGGATTTGACAGGTTATGCATTGAGCATATTAAAGGAATATAAAAATTTGATTTCTTTGGTGTAAATGGAACGTGAATAAATTGTCAAATTATGAGTATATGGAATTTGGAGGTTTGAGAAGTAATACATATATCTTATGAAGATCCATTTTCGTCTATTATTTCAGATTGGCTATGGAATCAGATTCGAGTAGGGCTAGCAAGAAAAGGTGGAGAGTTATGCCTCAATCACCATCAAGGGTACTGCAAGGATAGGTTCCCCATTAGGGACCCTACCTGCCTTAACTATTCCACTTACCCCACCAGTTTCACCTATACCTCAAGCTCAAATGAAATTTTATCAAGCTATAATGGAGTCATTCAGGAAGATGACAGAGGTTATGCCCCACTACCAGCCCTAGCCACCACCTCCTCCGTAGGGGGTAATTTTGAGCGAATGAAAAAGTTAGGAGTAGCAGATTTCTATGAAGATGCATCTATTACTCCTCAAATAGCTGAAGAATGGCTTTAGAAGGTAAAGAGAATTTTTAATCGTATGAAAATTTCTCCTGAGGAGAAATTAAATTGTGTGGGCTTTTTGCTTTAAGGGTAAGCTTATGAGTGGTGGTTAGCTATCTCCAGAGATATACCTGATCTGGATCCCACTTAGGATTTCTTTTTGGACCAATTTGAGAAAAGATATGTTGAAGTCCAATATAAAAAGCCATGAAAAAAGCTTTTCTTTATCTTAAACAGGGGGTAGGTTCGTGATTGAATATTTGAGAGAGTTTGATAGACTAAACCACTATGCTTCAGAACTTACTACTACACAAGAGATGAAACTTCAAAGGTTTAAAGATGGGTTGCATACTGAAATTAAACGGGGCATTGTTGGTTAGAAATTCTCTTATTTTAGCGATATGGTAGAGGTAGCTCTTGAGATTGAAGCTGTAGAGGTAGAAGAATAAGACAGAACAGAAAGAATAGAAGGCAACATAAGAGAAATCAAGGGCAAAGGTAGTTTGGCTCAGCTTCCAACCCTAGCAAGAGATTTAAAGGATCCCAAAGCTCAGTATAGTCGCACGCTTACTTATAGAGGAAAACTTAGAGTCAAAAATCTTCAGGTAGATCGGATCAACAATATAACGCCATTATACTATTGTACTGTACGTATAGTGATCGAATGTTAAAATACTATGACGGTTACAATTGCTATTACAAGCAGTCCGATAATTTTTTTTTCAACATTTTATTGTCATTAAATAAACAATCTATATATAAACTTGTTTACAGCTTACACCAGATATACATATATAACCTGTAAAAAATTATACATATGAATCATTGTCTATGTCCACTGGTATCATATACATGTCATGTCTATATTGTTCTTCTTGCTTTACATCACTGTTCTTGATCAATACCAACTTACGGCCACTTTAACTTCCTAATTTCATAACCTGCACGTAGTAGCAACACTACGTGCTGAGCACTAAAAATGCCTAGTGGTGGATACAAATTCCAAACTTTCCAATTAACAGATTCATTTGTTCACACACAAGAATATACATTTTTTTCTTATTACGTAACCTTATTCAATATTATAGCTCACCTCTTTCTTTAACCTTCAGTATTACCGATTCTTTATTTAACAGTTGCTTTATATACAATATTTACTTAATCCTATTTATGTCCAGTATTATTCTTTAAGTCTACTTCTTATCTTCATCTGTATTTTTGAAATAGTTACTTAACCTTTATTTTATTTTGTATTTTTAGTTTGTCATTATATATATTGGCTTTTATCTTGCTTTACATTTCAATTGGTTTTCAAAATATTTTCAGTAATTATTACTTTTCTTATTAATTCAATTTGTTATTATACTTGGATTATTTTACATTAATTCCAACATACTCGGTTGTAACCATTTTTACTCTATTTCAATTACACTTAATACGTTACATCCATTGTGTTAACAGTAACAGTAACTTTTGTTAACAGTATTCTTATTACAAATGTCGTCATTAACTCCAGTGTCATTTATTTCGATTAAATTATGTTCTTTAAATAAATAAAACTTTTATCCTAAATTACCTTCATTTTCTTTATATTCCTTTTGGTATTAATCTTTCTTCGGTTCATTAAACAATTTACAATTTGCATGCGTTTGTTCTTCTCTTATCCTATAGTACCTAAGCCATTTACATTTCTTTTAATCATTTCTTGGTTTACAGTCATATACCATTTTTGTTATTAATTTCTTCATTACTTATATCTTTAAATATTAACATTTATCTATACAGTTACGTTGTTTAATTTTTCCTTATCCCAATCTTTATGTTTGTACAATACTCATTATTGAATTTTCTCTATATCTTATTCTCTTAATAAATGTCATATTATTATCAGTTTCATCATTACAATTATTATCTACTTACACTACTACACTATTCAATATTATCATTATTCATTATACTTACTTTTCTACTTTTATTTTACTCTACATTTCAATCCCTTAATTAAGGTCAATTTACAATTTAGTCCTTGAAGTTTCATTAAATTATGTTTCGGTTCGATTTTTACTTTAGTATTCGCAGTTATAACATTACCTAACTAATTTTATTATTCTTTTTCGTTTTCTTCTTCTCTTTTTTTCTCGTTCACTCACTTTGGTACAATCTATACAATTCGGCTCGTACATTAAATTTGTGCTTGAAAGTATTAATAATATTTTAATTAAATCCTTGTACCAATATTGTATATACATTTTCGTTAGTCAACATTTTCCCATTCATTTTATATCTTTAGTTCCTTTAACTTTTTTATTATTATCCAATTTCAGTTCAGACTTTTAATTCAATTAAACTTATGATTTATATTTTTATTATGCCTTTAACTTCTTATTACGTCAGT
Source organism: Excoecaria agallocha (assembly GCA_037975025.1). NCBI lineage: Eukaryota > Viridiplantae > Streptophyta > Magnoliopsida > Malpighiales > Euphorbiaceae > Excoecaria > Excoecaria agallocha. Next base: position 7,832,788 of record CM075814.1, on the reverse strand, counting down.
ATTTAATTCATTATTTTGCAGGTACTATTTTTGATCGGTTATTTATCATTCATTTTACTATCACATTACTATCCTAGTACTTTTACTTCGCTAATTAGTTATTCCATAATTTATCAGATATTCCAATATAACATTTATACTTTATGATTGATTTTTATTTTACTTTATTATTTTTCATTCCTTTATAATTTATTCAATTCAATTTTCTTTATTTGCTTTGCCTCTAGTATCAATCCGGTAAAAATCTTCGAACCGGATACACGAAATCAATACATTTAGAGTGATTCTAAAGAACCACCCGAACATTCACATTCCATTTACATTTTTTGCATTTCAACATTTCATTCATTCAGTAAACCGTCATTGGCCTAGTAAAACGCGTTGCCATGACTTGCGTCGCAGCTATACATTTAATGTCCCTATAGCTAGCCAACTATATTCTGTACTAGATTTAACTACCATATTACTACTAAGGGTAATTAAATAATTCATTTTATTAAATTAACCATGAAACACTTAATTTATATTTAATTCACATTATTAATTCTTTTAATCACTACTCAACCAATAAAACAATTTCACTTCAAATTAATTCTTTTTCCACTAATTCAATTCCAAACCATTTATTTTTCAATTTTAACATCATTCCCATCACAATTCATTTTAACATATCACCTTCCATAATTTTCAATTTAAACATAATATAATATTATACTTTAATATATTTAAATATACTATATTAATTTCAAATAAATTAACACATTAAACTTGCATTATTTATTTATTTTATGCCATTATACTAAATTAATTAACTAAATACACTTTAGTCCTTAAACTTTCATTGATTTACAATTTCATCATTCACTTCTATCTAACTTACATAAAACCAATATTTATCTACCTTTTTACACTTATTACATTATTTACTTTCAAATTATTTTTTAATCCCCTAAGCTAGTGAAATTACCGTTTAGTCCTCATTTTCATTTTTTTCAATAAATTACTAAAATATCCTTTTATAAAATAAGCTAGTGAAATTAATTTTATTTACAATTTTGCCACTAGTTAATTCTATTACACTGTTAATTCATTATTCATTTGTAAAATTTTAGTTTAATTCCTACACTTTATTTCATGGGAATTTTATATTTAATACTTAATTAATTTCTTATTTTAGCTATTTAACCCTTAGTTCACTTAATTTATCATTTTTTTCCTCAACACTTGGCAAAATTATTAATTGGCCCCTAAACTTTTATTTTCTTCCATTTAGGTCATTTTCACTCTAATTATGTCATTTTTCATTCTTTTCATTATTTCAACTTTATATTATGAAAATTAATGTTCATATATTTTTAGTATTTATTAACATTCAACGTAAATCTTGGTATTATTTTTATTTTTATTTCTTTTAATTAAATCTATTTTGCTCTATTTCTTTAATTACCTTCTTTTTAATTCCTTTTATTTTATTCTTACCATTTTTTATTCCAATTAACTAATTAGTTAACATTATTTTTATTTATGCAATAAACTCAATTTATTTCTTTAAAATTCAATATTTTTCTACAAACATAATATAAAATTTTACTTAAAAATATTTTACTGAATTTCAAAAAATTCAATTAAATTAATATACCCCCAAAGCTACACCTATATACAATTTATGACCTTACATTCCAAATTTAACCAAAATATACCATCACACACATACACCCAATTCAGCCACACATTGTTCATCCACTTAATTTTATTTTCTTCCATATTTAACCATTCAAAACATCACTTATAATCTTTTTAATAATTTTTATAATAATTATTTCAATTATACAAACATTAATCACACACATACATAACATATATAACCCTAAACCAACTCAATTAAATGAAAAATAAGAGATTTTGTATCCACATATCTTATTTCCTTATTCTAAACCTCTTGAACATCCTTTCCTTACCTTAGCTCTTTGAAACACCGCCATCTCTTTTATGTTCCTTAAGTGGCCAAAAATTACACATCAAGGAAATCATCATAAATTTGCTTCCTCTATTCAATACAACTTCATAACTATAATCTACATACCTTAAATTACCTAACCGAGTCTTTAAATCAAATTATGGAACTCAAAATCACTTACCTCAATTTTGGTACATAATCTTTTCTACTTATTTTCTCCCATTTTTTTTACTTCAAATGAGCTTTATAGATGCTAAGCAATGAAAAGAAGGGCTGAATATTATCTAGGAAGCTTGATTTTGGTGAGAATTTGGGAGAAAAAGAAAGAAAAATGGAGAAGAAGAGAGAAAGATGGCTTACAGTTAAGAAGGATGAAGGAGATACAAGAGTTATGGAGTTTTCTCTAGAATTTTTGATATTTTGGTCCTTAAATAGTTTGAATTTTGGGCTGGACTGGTCCAACCAAGGTGATTGGGCCTAATCAAGCCCAAATTTGATTTTATGCCCATTATACATTCTAAAATTATTTCTCTCACTTTCAAAATTCAAATTTACTTAAAATCAATTGCATAATTCTTAAAATAATAAATTAAGCCTCCATAAAAATTTTGTCTCAATGGGAGTTCATTTCTAGTCCGATTCACTAAAATTGATTCGATTAGACAATTTCGATGTTACCGTAAAAATAATTTTTTTTACCATTAAATAATTTTAAATACTAATTAGAGCTCAAATGAAAATCCTTGCAATTTATGAAGATTATTTGCTATTTATAAAGCCTTAGTCAAATCCACGATCAATTGGTTACTGTTTAAACCGAAATTATTATTTTTCTCTTACTTTCTGTGTTCAAAGCTTCCTAAAAATACTTTTAAAATTCTCAAAATATATTCATTAGATTTCATGAATATTTTTGGTTCAATCTGAGACTATTTTTCGATCTAATCCATTTTTATCAGTCTGATAATTCAATTTTTTAAAATTATCGAAAATTTAATTTTTCACTATCAAAATATTCTAAATCTCATTTTATGTAGATCTAAAAATTATGATTATTTTTTGAGATCATTTGCTATTTTTAAAAGTTCTGGTCAAACCTTAGTCAACCCGATTAGTATTTGAATCGAAACCATGAAATTTTCTTATTTTCAGCTTTTGGAAACTCATTTGATCTTGTTTCAATTTCAAATTTGAACCACAGGCTCCTGCTGACATACTTTTTTCAATGATCTAATAAAATATTTTTCAACTCCATAAAATACTATTCATCATGGTATCACTATTCACCATTGAAAAATACTATTTTTTATTAACTCGGTATTTAGGCAATTACAAATAGGCTACCTTTATAGCCAATGCATTTGGGGGTATGAACATAGTAGGTCCTTTATGTGAATATTATGGTAAGCAACATCAAAGTGAGTTCTAGAGATTGTTATGAGCTTATTTTAGATACGGCTCCAAAGACCATTTTGCGAGAGATTATCCCAAATTTTAGACTCCGACTACTCCGCAGACTAGAGGACCTTCTACTCAAAGAGGTAGAGGTAAAGGTAGAGGTGATGCCATGGGAGCTACCAATCGGAGAAATTTCTCACAAACAGCTTTGGAATCAGATGTTAGATGTAACGCCCCAAATTTGAGTTGATTAAAAATATTTTCTAACTAATGAATAATATTTCGAATCAAGTGAGTAAGAGTATAAATTTATCGAGGATTTAAGATGACTAAGCATTTTTTTAATCAAACTACCTTTAGTGACAAATAAAGAATAAAAATAAATAAATTTTATAATAATAATAATAAGGAAATATCATGGGAAATAACATTTCTAGAGTTACTAGCAATGTCTGGATAAAAAAACATGGGCCACTAATTTTAAAAAGCAATGGCAATTAAAGAAAAGAGGAGAAAAGATTAATAGTAAGAATAGGGAGAGAAAAAGAAAGGAAGGGAGAGATCGGGAAAGAGAGAACGCAGGAGGGGGGCAATGATGTCACCGACCAACATCACCCTTACCAACGATCTTCGCACCGATGCTACCTTTCATCTTCGGCCACCAATGTGTCGTTACCCCATCCACTAGCAACGGCATCGTAGCTCTTCCATCTTCATTTTCTCTTCTATTGTCTAAATCTATCTTTTCACATTCCGGTGATCGACGATGGTGATCGACAATATAAGTAGCATCAGTGAGTCCTCTAGAGCAAGGAGAACATTCAGGTAGCCTCTGTTTTTGCCCACTTACCGATGATGAGCGGATAGAAGAAAAGAAGCTGTCGAAAATTCTAATGAGATCCTGGCCAAACCAAATAGCGGTTGAGTGCATGACTACCGATGCTGGCCTTCCACCGATGTTGGCTACCTTCAGGTGTTTATGGATTCATGCTGGTAAGGCTCCAGGAAACTCTGATAAGGCTCCAACGAGCTTAATAAAGAATCAAAACGAAGAAAAATGTAAGAAATCAACCCTAATCGGTATGTGACTACCAAATTTATCCCTAAAAATTTTATTAAATTAATTTTGAATTTTTGTAAGCATTGTTTGATTTCCTTTAGAATTAAATGTCTGTTTCTTGTGTTTTTTTTATTTGTTTAGTATAATTGTTAGCATGTGTAGGTGTTAAAAATAGTTTCTAATATTGCTATATGATGGAGAATGATGAATGTAAGGCATAACCAGAAACCCAGAAACTAAAGCAGAATGTATTGAGCATAACCTATTAAATTTACCTTTATCTTAATTATGAAGATTATCTATTAGAGAAATTAGGGAATTTTAAGTATACCAATAAAAAAATTGAGAATAATCCAAATCAAAGGTCTATAGATGTTATTGCAAAGTCAAACAACATAATAAAATTTTTAGAATTAGTGTTACCTTAAGAAAAATTAAGTAAATTAGGCAAAACCTTAAGAGTTAAAAGAACTTAATAAGAATGATACTTGATTGATAATAATGTTTTAAGATTAGACTAACTTATAAATGGGATTAATAATTACAAAGAATGATTTAAAGGTTTGAGAATGCCAAAGTCGACATAAAGACCGTGATATAGAAATGTGAAAACCTTATGAGGTGAGTAAGTTAAAATGGCATATGGTGCACGATAGTGGGTATGAATGTAAAAAATAAAATGTTATGTTTAAGAACTAGTTAATTGAATGCTACATTGAATTGAATATGTGATAAATTTTAATTTTAGAATTATGATTTGAATTTACTTAAATTAGCATATATTGGATAAATTCTTAAGGTTTTGATTTTCAAGCTAAATTGTTTGAAGGCTTGATTAATATGTTTGGATAACTTTAAAATTTTGTTATAATAACATTTAATTAAAGAAGAGTTGAATTTTCTAATGAATTGAAGTTGTAAATTACTATTTGAAAGTTAGAGGGATGGTGATTTAATTAAAATATAAAAGGTAAATTGTAAAGGTGGTATGTAATATAAGTACTACAAGTTATGATTTGATAAATGAAATGAGGTTTTATGAATTTAGTGTTATAAATAGCTAAATTAAAGGTCAAACAAGTGGTAATATATATATATATATATATTAAGTTCCATTGGGTGAAGGCTGAACATCAAGTTCCATTGGGTTTGCTGCAATCGATTGCAATACCAAAATGGAAATGGGACGATGTCACTATAGATTTTGTTAGTGGTTTTCCATAGACCAGAAAAAGGCATGATCCGGTGTGGTTGATTGTTGATAAACTGACAAAGTTAGCACATTTCTTATCGATCCAAACCGATTATTTGATGAACAAATTTACAAAAGTATACATTAATGAAATAATTAGATTACATGGGGTTCCATATAACACCCTTCTCGGAACAGTCTTTTCCGAAACGAAACTTAGCCGAAACCGGTAAGTTTTTTTTATTACCGAACAATTCAAAACATTTAAAATACTTTTTCATTAATTTCAGAATCAAATAACAATCTTATAACAATTAAAAACAAACATCATATCGAAACTCATACTGTCCATACATCCAAGACAAATAAACATACAATCTAAATACAGTTCGAGCTTCTACCTTAATAGTCTAAGTATATACATGCCAAAAGCTTACACCAACTAACATAAAATTCTTCTTTTCCGATCTGGACCTTCAATGTACTGTGATCCCGCAACGCTTCAGAACCTGCACGCAGTAAACACTTCGTGCTGAGCATTAAATATGCCCAGTGATAACTACTAATCCAAAAATTTCCCAAGAATAAGCATAATTACATAATTTATGCTACTATTATCCTTACTTCATTAAGCATTTTATTTTATTTCAGTTATCAGTATTCATGTTGTTAATTCGTATTTTGATAACCATTGTTCTTTTGTTACAAAACTTTTAACTGTACTTACAGTATCTTTTTAGGTAGATCAATATCAGATTTACCATTTATCTTTACGTTAATCTTTACTATAACTTTTACTTTTTATCAGTACTTTCATTTTATCCTTTAGCCATAGTAATTTAATCATCATTTTATTTAGCAATGTGTATTGGTACTCGTGTTTTTACTAGTACCAAAATAACTATTTTTAATACTCGATTTACTGGTCAATTATTCGATCTATATTCTGGCTTCACTTTTTACTATTTATTCTATTACTTTACTTTAACTTTAATCTAATAATTACATTACTGTAAAAAGGCTTATAAGCTTCATCGCAAAGCGATATAGCTATTTTGGAGTACTTTGTAGTCAAAACTTTCTTTTCTTCTTTTATACATTATCCATATTTAATTATCTAATTAAAACTTATATCTTTTACTTTTGCTTCATTGTAATATTCTATGCTTTTATATCGTTTCACTTTTTGTCACTATTATCACTTTTTAACTTTAAGTAGGAAAATTAATATTATTTTCTAAACTTGTCATTATCTTTACAGTGGTAAATGGTACAAGAATTATTAAGCAATTAAAATTATCTTTTTCACGTAAAACAAGATATATTTAAATTTCTTATAAAAGCTTAACTAAACATTGATTTAATACTTTATTCTTATAAAATCTTTATTTTTCTTTTTAAGTACACTTGTCAGAAACCTTACAGATTTATTTCAACTTTGTATTCTATTTCAATCGAATCATTTTTCGATATAACTTTTATATCTTTTATATTCAGTTCAATTAAACAATACTAATTTATTTATTTCGATGTGCCTCTAGTGCAATATAACAGGTTTTCCACAAAGGATACTCGGGATTGAACCCCAAGGGTCACATACAGAATGAAAAATGATCTCAAAGACCATTTTTCCACGTAGCAGATACCGGGTACAAATAGAAGTTATGGAGATCATAGATCCTACCATAACTAAGCAAGTCGCCATGACTTGCACCGTGGTACAGATGTGTCCCTATGGCTAGCCAATTATATCCAAAATAAGAATCATAATTACTGTCTATCGCTAAGGGTAAACATAATCAGTCAATTTGTAAACATTTTTGAACATTTTAAACTCTTTAATTTCTTTCTTTCATTTGTTACTATACTTTATTCTGATCAAATGCACTCTTTTGTGCCTTTGACTATTCAATAGCTTTTTATCCTTTTATTCACTTTCTTTTTTTGCAGTCACTTTTGTGAATTATTCTTCGATAATTCACTCAGATACTTAAACTTTTCAATCTTTTATACAGATTATAAATTATGAATTATGGCATTATAATTCACAATTTTCTTTTATTCTTTTTATATAATTCTTGCGAATCATTTCCAAAATTTTTAGGCTTAACGTTTTTACAATTTTCTTCAGACTAACTTTTAAATTATTCGATATGCCGGCTTTATTTCGTCGGTGAATTATTTTTATAGTAATTTACTTTTTTAATATTTTTTTTATTGACTAATTTATTTTGATAAATTAGTCACGTCTTTATTTTTTTCTACTTTTAGGCAATTAGAAACTTAATTAATATCAATTATTACCTTATGCCTCGAACAAGCATAATTTGACTTTTTCTATCGATTTATTCATTTCAAATACATAATTACGATTCTACCATTATAATTATTTATTTCTATTTTTATTATACAATTTCTTCCATTATTCATCGTTTATTCTTTATTTTATCATATTCGAGTAAAATTACATTTTGGTCCTTAAACCACGGAAATTCTATCTTTCGAAACCGTTAGGCCTCCGAAATTACCATTTTACCCTTATTAAGTATTTCATACTTATTTTTACGCGTTAATTACTTACTTTGGTAAAATTATCATTTTGCCCCCAAAACTTTTATTTTCTTTCATTTAAGTCCTTTTTCTATTTAAAACTCACTTTATTTTTCTTTTATTCACGTATTAGTTTATTTCCATCTTTTCTATTTATTTATGAATTATTTTCCAATAATTCATTATTCTTATTATTTTCACGACCTAATAATTATTTCGAAAAAAAAATCGGTCGATTGACTTTTTATTTCTCGTCATTGACATTAATTCATTTGTCATACTTATTTATCATTTGAGTCATTTTTATACAATTATGCATTGCTATTTCAATTATTCCCATTATACATATACACATAAAAATTCCAATAAAATTCCAAAAACTTTAATAAATTCTAATAAAATTTATTTATGCATTATTTATTGGTCAATGTCATTTTTCATCAAAATAATCATTTAATTCACAATAAATCACAATTTTCATTCAATACCTACATTATAAAAAATCTTAAAAATTTCCAAATAAATTCCAATAATTCACTAAAAATTTATAGACAATAATTATCAAGTCTATTTTTAATTTAAACTAGTATACATTAATTTCATGCATTTTTCTCATTCTTTCATCACTTAAAAATTTCGGCCAACAACATATTTCCACCTTTAAAATTTTCTTTCTTTCATTAAAGCCTATAACTCATCTCCTCTCATGTTTCATTTCATTTTTCCTAACATAATTTCACTAATTAACAATTTTACATATTTTTCTCTTAATTACATAATTAAGAAAAATTCATATTAAATGGGGAATTAAGGGATTTTATAGTCACTTACCTTTTTTCATGCCTTTGCTTCCTTAAGCTTCACTTTTCCTTGCCTTTAGCTTTCTTACTTTGCTCTCCTCCTTGAAAACCTAAGGAAACCGAATTCTTAAGCCATTAATACTCCATTCTCTTGGCTTCAAATGCTAAAATTAACACTATATATGAGATCTAGACACCTTGAAATAGTAGAAAATACCTTAGAATACATTTTTGCCCTTAGATTTCTCTTACCTCAAATGGATCCCTAAACTTTCTCTCTTGAATTTCTTTGATTTTCTTCCTTCTTTTGAAGACAGGAGGGCAATAAACTTAACTAGGAAGGCAAAAATTACTATTTGATGGCTTGATTTAGTGTAAAATGGAGAGAGAAAAGAAGAAAAACTCAAGTAAAAATGGAGAGAGGTGGTCGGCCAAAGAGAGGAGAAGAAGAAGACGTGGAGCTGCTGGTCCATTCCAAAAATTTTTCTCTATTTATACCACTTATTTTGGGTAAAAATGGGCTTGGGTTGGTTTGGGCTTAATTAATTAATTAAAGCCCAATAATAACCTAATTCAAAGCTCAAAATGATTTTTTCAATTTTCTCACTCCAAATCACTCCAAATTTGATTCCATAATTTTTATCACATCAAAAATAGGTAGTACCCAAAATTTTGGCTCAATCGGAGTTCGTTATCGGTCCGATTCAAACGTATCGGTCAAATTCGATAACTACCGGAATCACCGAAAAATTCAATTCTCATCACCAAAATATTCTTCATAAAAATTCATGTAGACACACAAAATCTGGCAATATTCGAAGTTCATTTACTATTTTTAATTATTTATGCAACATCAAGTTCCATTCCCTATCGGAGAAATTGACTCGCTACTTTTTTTGTATTTTTGACTTTCAGAGGCCTATTTGACCTCGAATTCACTTCAAATTTCAACCATAGGCTCACCATGACTATTCATTTCAAATGGTCCAATAAAATATTTTCGATTGCTGGGTGTCCTTTCAGGCCTGAAAAATACTATTCACTGTCGGAAAGTACTATTCACGGCTGACCCGGTGTTGAGGCCATTACATTCCATCTTTCATTACATAGAGCTTGATTTTGGTATGGAAAATGGTTATTGGAAGGTTGATTATGGTTAAACTGAGGTCTAGGATTAGAGTTAGAAGAAGAACCTTGATTACCTTCCCTCTATGAAAAATTTGGATGGTTTCTCCATCCCGGGTTGTAAGTGTTGCTATATGGGTTCAAGGCATTTACTTCTTCTATCAATCCTTCATTATTCTTCACTCCCGAATGTCCTGAAATTCCTGCATAAGCATCAACTTCATTAGATAACATAGAAATATTCTTAGCTTTAAGTTCATTTATTTCTTTTAAATGCTTCTTTTCCATTAATTCCAATTGAACTTTTAACATAGCTACTTCATCAATATTATGAACTCCCTGTTTCTTTTGAGCTGCTCTAGTGGTTGCCTATTGAGCATCATTGGTAGCCATTTTATCAAGAAGCAAAAATGCATCTTCTGGTATTTAGTTCATGAAACTACCATTTGAGGCTGCATCCAACAAAGACCTTGTTGACTGATGGTCACCTGCATAAAAAATATGCATTAATTGATAAATAGGAACCTCATGATGGGGGCAGCTTTTTAAAAGTCTCCTAAATCTTTTCCATGCTTCATGGAATGGCTCCTCATAAAATTGTTGGAAATCACTAATTTATTTTCTAATGAGGGCAGTCTTAGTAGGTGAAAAGAATTTACACAGGAATTTTTCTTGCATTTGTTGCCAAGAATGGATGGATTGATTTGGTAACATTTGTAGCCAATCCCTACCTTTTCCTATGAGGGTGAATGGAAAGAGTTTCAACCTAATTGCATCAGTCGATACATTAGGAATTTGCACAATATCACTAACTTCTAAGAACATATCTAAATGTTGCGTAGGATCCTCTATGTCCAAACCCGAAAATTGGTTTCTTTGTACCATCGTGATGGTAACGGGTTTAATCTCAAAGGGCTGGTAGTGAGGAATCCTAATTGTTCTATGTTCTTCATTCCATCTAGGAATAGCATAATTCCTAATGGTCCTAGGTCTATATCCATTTTCGGGAGCTTGGTGGGGTATGTTTTGCTCTTCAATCCTAGGTGGTGATGGATCATTCATAAGTTGTTCTATTTTCGGGTCATTCATATTGCCTCTTAGCCTTCTAATCCTATGAAATGTCCTCTCAATTTCAGGATCTATAGGTAGGATGGGGTTGTTTCTCACCATAAACCACTAGTCACTTAAAAAGAAAATAAGAAAATAGGTGAAGAAGAGAAGAAAACACACAAAAATTACTTTAAAATCAAAATAAATAAACAAACACCAAAGTGTCCCTGGCAACGGTGCCAAAAACTTGATCGGATGCTAGCAAGTGTACTAGATCGGCTAAGTAATATAGAAAAATATAATTATGACCCAAAATATCGAATCCAATGGAAACTTGTGTTTGAATGTGCTATTTTAATTTCAAAACCAATTTTGTGTGTAGAAGAAAGAATAGAAATCCCAAAATTATGATGATTGAAGATTAAAACAAAAAGCAGTATTTTAAAACTAAAATAAAACAATTAAAAGAGTAAAAATAAAAGCAAGTAAATTTAATGAAGTAAAAATCAATATTAGAAGCAACTTTCACTAAAGGACTATCCACCTTAACTAATATTATTATAACTTAATCAAAAAGTAAACACACAAGTGATTATGGAGAATTCAGATTAATAAGCCCAGATAACTTTATTCAAGATTATCATTCTAAGCATCAAAATTTTCTTATTCAGATAAACTCAACACTTAGCATAAATACCTGAATTAATTCTCCTAGATGTATATCAAAACCTTTTTCAAGAGATTTAACTTTCACCTATTCTTAGTTACACTTTTCTCAATCTCAACTTACTTAAATCAACACAAAATTATAGTTTATTCAGATTATAATCATGCATTAACCTAAATAAATCAACCCAAGAACATGCAAATCAATAATCAATTTAAACAAATTACTTAACTAATGGTTAATTAAGTTAACAATCAATTTAAATTTGAATAAAACAAGACTATGTTTAAGAACTAAGAAATAATCAACTTGCATTAAATTGAATATCAAACTTAAGTCATAACAATACAAGTTAAGAATTCAAGTATCCTTTAGCAAAAGTTAAAGAAAACTACTCACAAAACATACTTAAAATCAAAACAAAGCTTTGAAGAAAAACAGTGAAAACAAAAATAACGTAGAATAAACTAAGAAAATAATGTGCTTAATTCTAAGATTGGATCATTTCTCTGGTGTTTTAGAATGCTATTTATAGGCCAAAGTCGTATTGGAATCCTTCTTAAACTCCAGAAATTAATTAGGAAGTGAACTCTGCTAAAACAGGAAGCTCGAGAAAATCCTTCGTTGGGAGACTTCAGCACGTGGCCACGTTTTTTCATGGTAAATCCACACGTGGTCACGTGTGGTTCTTCTTTGCTTCACACGCGGTCACGTGTCCTTCATATGTTTTCATTCACTTGTCTTTCACGTGGCCATGGGTCTCTTAAGCTTCAACCTTCACGTGGCCATGTCTTCCAAGCTGCAACCCTTCACGTGGCCACAGGTAGATTTCTTCATTGATTTCACGTGGTCACGTGAAAATCTCCTGCACTGGACGCTCACTTTCTCGCATCAATTTCTTATTTTTTGCAGTTTTGGCCTAATTTTTTGCCTTTTTCCAATTTTATCCCTTTTTCAGCAAATTGAACCTGAAAAACAACCAAAACTATGAATTAACCTTAAAAACATATAAATCAACAATTTAACTCTAAAACAACTTAAATTACACCAAATTAACTAAACAACAATGCTTAAAATATATTAAAAACCATATATAATTCACACTTATCAAGGAGCCACGTGTTAGATGATGTGGCAAAATTTTTGGGTGACACGTGGACCAACCAAATGCTGCCACGTGGCGATGATGTGATGACACGTGTCAGCTTGTGTTGATGGCATGTGGTAAGGGTTTTGCCACGTGGCTTGATGTGTCATGCCACGTGTCATCCACGTGTCAGCCTGTGGTGTTGACACATGGCATGTGGGGGGGGGGTTCCAGCCATGTGGCTTGATGTGTCGTGCCACGCGGTGACACTTGGGCGATTGACTGACTGCGATGTTGTAACACCCTTACTATTATGGTATTACTGATTTAAGCGTTTGGTCGGAAAATTTTTTTTTCTTAACTTAAAACTTATAATCTTAACCATTTAATTCCTTATTACTTAATGCTTATCCATAATTCAAGTTCATAAATGCAATTTGCCATTGATCTAATACTATCCAATTTTATTATTCATTTTTCAAAAATTCGGCAATATAACGGCTATAAACTTGACTAGTTCTCCGAAATGCAAACAATTTTCACAGCCCCTCGGGGGTACAACAATTCAAAATGTTGTATATACATCTCATCCATATAACTCAATTTCATTCCAATCACACATAGTCCATTCATACTGGCCAACTACATATTTACATATATACAATATTCTGTACCATTACAGACCAATTTTTAAACTTCAAACATATACAATAATATACATGCCAATACAAAAATATAACTTCTAATCCTTCAAAAATCGTTCATCCAATGTATATTACTGCTCCAGCTCATCTGTACCTGCACGTAGTAAATCCTACATACTAAGCATTAAATATGCCCAGTGGTGACTAGCAATTATAGTATTTTTCTACATGCATAATTAAACTAATTATGCAAAATTATCAATTTTTCTTATCAAAAAGTACTTTTCAATACTTTTAACAGTCTTTTCAATTTAATACTAAAACTTTGATAAACTTTGCATTTCAATTCTTTATTTTTCATTTTATCACAAAAATACCATTTTTACACTTTAATGACAAAATTGTCATTAGCTTTCTTATTTTCATTTCACATTTAAGTTTTGGCATTCAAAACTTCCAATTAGTTCTTGTTTTATCTTTTTATGTAAAATTATATTTTTATCCCTGAACTTTACAAAAGTTCATTTTTGAATTGTTTGGTTATTAAATTATCATTTTATCCTTTATAATCATTTTTTAATTACTTTTACTCATTCAGTACAACTTTTGAAAAAATTACAATTTTTTCCTTAAACTTTTTATTTCTTTTCAATTAGGTCATTTTTCACTATAAACTTTACTTTTAGCTTTCTTTTTACACTTTTAACTTATTCTTATTACAATGCGCTTAGTACAATCCCGGCAGAAATTTTTAAATAGGATAGATGGGATGTGGACTCCACAGAGTCACGTACAGACTGAAAAAAAATCCCTAAGGACCATTTCTCATAGAATAGATAACAAAGTAGACAGATACTATGAAAGATCAATGATTCTACCATAGCAAAGCAAGTTGCCATGACTTGCACCGTAGTATAGGTATTCTTATTGTTAGTCAATTATATCCTGAGCTAGATTTGACTGCCTAGCTATTGTTAATGGTATAAATTAACTTAATTTCAAATCATTATTTAGATGTTTAATACCTTTAATTACTTTTACAATACAGTAAATTTTGTCAGTCAACTTTTCAATACTTTTTACACAGTTTGTGAATTATATCATTATAATTCACCATTTTCTCATCAATTATGAATTATTTCACATTAATTCAATATTTTCACTTAGTACATAACCCAATTTCCTTTCAAAAATATTCATTTAATTTTCATAAATTTTATAAAAATTCATGGACACATTATATCATTTCTACAATCATTTTAAAGCTTAATTTCGTCAAAATATACAAAATAAACTTGAATTTTTTTAAGGTACCATTCGGCTACATGGATACATTCATCTTACACATGCTTTTAAATTAATTTAAGCTTCCTAAAAGGCTTATTCAAGATCTAATTTTACTATTCTAAAGTAAATCTTAATTTTATACCTTTTACCTATATTTTCCTAGGGTACATAAAGAAAAATTCATGCAAATTAAGGAAAATAAGAGGATTTATTAGTCACTAACATTTTTCTTTGGCTTATGTTTGCCTGGACTTCTTTTTTCTTTCCCTTTGCTTTGAAAACTTGTTGTTCTCCTTGAATAACTAACATGGCCTAAATTCTCTTCATAAGAAACCTTAATTTTTTGATCTTAAATGCTTAAAATAACATAAAAAATGAACTCTAGGCATCCAAAATTACTAGTAAGCACCTTAAAACCAATTTAAAATTAAGAATTTTACTTACCTCTAAATGATACCTAAAGATTTTTTCACTTGATTTTTTAACTTCTCTTCCTCTAATCAAATGATAGAGGCTTAGATAATACTCTAAAGAGGCAAGACTTACTTTCTTAAGCTTGGATTTGGTGTGAATTAAGAGAGAGATGGAAGAAATTTAAGAGAGAAATGATGGTGATGAGTTCGGCAAAGAGAGAGGGAAATGAAGGCTGTAGAAAATTTTGGCGTTTCTCTAATTTTTCTGTCACTTAAGAAAGGCTTAAGTGGGCTTGGGCTTGGGCCATTTAGTGGGCTTGATCCATATGAACTTAAGACCATTAATTATCCAATAAATAGTCATAATTTATTTCTCCAACTTTTCAACTCCAAATCACCTCAAATTTGATTTCATCATCTTATCACATAAAAAATAGTCTGTACACAAAATTTCAGTCCAATCAAAGTTCTTTATTGGTCCGATTCAATCAAATCGTTCCAATTCAACAAATATCAATGTTACCGAAAAAATTTATTTTTTGAAACCAAAATATTTTACACATCATTTTAGGTATGTATGTAATTTTTGATAATTTATAGACTTCATTTGCTATTTTTAACGGCCCAATCAAATCTTGGTTAATTAGTTGACCTAAAACCGAATCGCTTCATTTTTCATATTTTTAACTTTTTAAGGCCTATTTGATCTCAAATTCACTTCAAATTTTAATCCTAGATCACCCATGACTAATATTTTTGATAGTCAAATAAAATATTTTTCACCTCTGAATTTAATTTTCAGCCCGAAAATACTATTCACTATTCAAAAATACTATTCATGATTAATCCTGCTACAAAATCCATAGTTACCCTATCCCATTTTCACTCTGGTATCAAAATAGAATGAGACAATTCTGAAGAAATCTGGTGCTCTGCCTTCACTTGATGACATATCAGATATTTACCTATAAATTCTGTCACATTTTGCTTCATACCTGGCCATCAATAGTAAGCTTTTAAATCTCGGTACATCTTGTTACTTCCAGGATGCATGGTATAACTGCTATGGTGTGCTTCGGTAAGGATATTTTTCTTTAGTTTCTCCTGATTTGACACATAGAGTCTTTTCTTATAACAAAGGCTTCCATCAACATTCAAAGAGTAATCTCCTTCATTGCTATCTTTCAATTTATTCATGATAGTTTCCAATCGATCATCTTCCTTTTGGGCTATTTTCACATGATGCACAAAGTCAGGCTTCATGTAATGTCCCAAATTTGCATTTGACATGCATGATATGTCGTAGAGCATTATTAGTTGCCTTGGATCAAGTTTCAAGGTCATCAAGGTTGAGTAAGATAGAAAATTTAAAAAGAATGCATAGATAAACGTGCCTAAGCCAGAAAACCCGGGGATGGGGGACCCAAAGAGCAGTGTAAGTTTAGTATAAAATATGAAAGCACATGTCAAATGGAGTATAATGGTACAATTTGAGTGAAAATTGAGGTTAAATATATCTCAAAAAAGAGCAAAAGAAGAAAATTTCACGGTTTGGTATAGGTTTGACCAAAAGTTTGACTGACCATTATGAGGCCATAGAGATCTCCAATTGATTTCAAATTTCATATACATACTATAAATAGTATAATGACACCCAAAAAATTGAAAAATAACCATTCTGACAGTCTGGAATTTAAAGTTTCAGAGTGGCTGCGTAAACTAAAAATTTATTGAAATGATATCGGAATGAGTTGAAATTTTTACTACATACTCTAGTATATGTAGTGACACTCAAAAAAAATTTTATGGCAATCCGATATCAAGATCAAAAATTCATATTTCGGGGTGTAAAATCGAAATCGGATCCTTTGGAGGGTTAAATCGTAGAATTTGACCATGAAATTTTATATGAGTTGCTAATTTTGGGTGATGATCAGGTGTGTGTGATCTTAGGTTGGTAGGGTGAGCCTAAGTATCTAAGTGAGTGACAAGTGGCTAATTTTAAAGCCATTGGATTCACTAGTAAATGAGTGAATCTTAGCCATCCATTTGGGGTATTTAAGGGTCTCCTAGAGAAGTTTGGAACCCTCAAGAATCATAGCAAAAATTGATCTTCTCCTCCCTCTTTTCTTCTCAAAACTGAAGCTACCCTAAAAAGGCCATTTCCATCATTTTCTTCCTTCTCTCTCCAATTCCTATCAAATATTAAGTTGATCTTTCATCTAGAGGCACTAGAAGACCTCTTATTCATCATATAATCATGGATGGACAAGTGCAATTGAGGAAAATAAATATTTGGAGAGAGAAAAAAGTGACCAACTTAGGTAAATTTATAGGTTTTAGCTAGTTTTAATACGAGTTTTTTTATATATTCATGTAAAATAACATGATTTAAGTTCATTAGTATCAAAGATATAGGAAGAATCAAAGCATAAATTCATGATTTTTCCTTGATGAACTTCGGCCACTAGGTGAATTACAAGGAGAAAGCCAAAACAAGGAAGAAAAAGGAAAAGAGAAGGAAGTCTAGGTGACTTCTAGGCCATTCAAGGTTAGTGGATACCAATTTACACTTGATTTCATAATTTTTATTGAATTTTTCCTAAACTTTATATTATGTTACTAAGAAAAAGTATGTGAAATGATGAAATAAATTGATATAATATGTTAAAAAGGTGAATTAGCATGTGAGAAACATAAAATGATGAAGAAAACTGTGAGAAAGCATATGGTCCTTTAGTGGCCAAATGACTTTGTATGGGTTTTCATGAAGAAATTTCATAATAAATGCCTAAAATGATGTGAACTACTTACTATGAGAATGGGAAAGCATGTTAGAATGATAAATAACATGTAAATGGCATAATGAGTATGTGTACATAATGATAACACATGTGTAATTATGAAATATACATATACAATGATGATGTAATGACATAAAAATATTAATAATGGTATTAAAATCATGTATGACATGTGAATTAAGAGAAAATTTTATCATAAGCATGAGAGCTCCAAGTGGCCGAATGGTAGCCATGTGAAAAACTATGTATTTTTATGTGATACATGTAAAATGATAGGTATATATGATGTATGTATGTAAATTATACACTTGGAAATGTGAAATGACCACATGATGATGTGATATGATGTGAACGACATAAAATACTACATAATGAATGACATTAAAGTTATAATACATTGCCCTTAGTGTATAGTGGGTAATCTAGGAGCACTAGATATAATGGCTAGCCATAGGGACACATGTACCGCGGTTGGGCCACAAGATTTACCATATCGTACATTTTATAGCTTGCCAGCACATTAATTACTGGGATGCAGGATCACTTCAAATGATTTGGTCCCTATTTACATTATTGGAGTCCTCGTCCTGCTTATTTGGATCAAAAATTTTCACTGATCATACTAGGAAAAAATCATAATTATTAGCATTTCTTTGTAAAAATAAAGTATTATGAGTAAACGTGCCATTTATGTATTTTATTGAAGAAAAGATAAAAAATGAGGTCAAATAAGTCAATAAGGGTAAAAATATAATTATACGAGAAATTAAGGACTAATGGATAATTTGGCATTGAAAAATACAATTAATAGAGTTAGAATGGACAACGGGACCAAAAAGGGTAAAATTATAATTTTTGAAAAGTTCGGGACTAAACTGAAATTTATCATCTTATGAAAAAAGTTTAGGGGCTAAATTGAATATTTTACTTTTGCAATGAATTAAAGTGAAAAGATGAATTAAAGAAATTGAGTTAAAAATGATATATTTTTAAGTAAAATATTAAGTATAGATAATAAATATAAATTTTATAATTGTTGTGTTATTAAATGAAATTTTGTGTAGTAGTATCTAACACTAGGCAACAATGTTGCTTAACGCGTAGTTGTTGTGACTTCGCGCAGGGACAAGTACTGTAGGAGAAGAATTGAAGGTTGAATGGCATGTACATATAACTTGGGGACTTGAGTCCATTTTGTAGCATTAGGCATGAAAACTTTGCAGTAATTTGTATATATATATATGTATGTATATGTGGTTTGTAAATAGAATTATTACAACTATATAGGTATATGTGTGCCTATGTGATGAAATGTGATGGGATTGTGATGGAATATAGAAGTGTTGAATGAATAATGGAGTTGTGGAGAAGGAGATTGACCATAGGAAGTGTAAATTTCAATTACAGGTTTTTAAGAAGCATGAAAATTAAGCCATCATGTTGTCCAATTTTATACTCATGAAATGGAATAATGACTTATCCTAATTAAATGCCATTTTATCGTGCACTAATAATAATAATAATAATAATAATAATAATAATAATAATAATAATAATATTATTATTATTATTATTATTATTATTATTATTATTATTATTATCTAAAAACCCAATAAGCCTTATGATGACATAAGCCTTAAGGAACAGTACCTTATTAAACATTAGGATGTTACACTTCACTTGCATTTTAGCTAATAAAGCTCCATCAGAAGGCAAACTCAAATTGATATTTATATTTCGAAAAGCTGCAAATACTAATATCAGTTAATAACACTTATTAATCACTTATACATATTCATTTGAAAGCATTTATATTACCTGACATGAATTTTCGGCTAAGTGCATCAGCTACTACATTAGATTTTCCTGGATGGTTGTCGATAAAGCAATTATAGTCTTTAATCAACTCCAACCAGCGCCTCTATCTGAGGTTGAGTTCTCTCTGAGTAAGCAAATACTTCAAACTCTTATGATCTGAATAAATATAACATCTTTTTCTATACAGATAGTGCCTCTAAATCTTTAATGCAAAAACAATAGTTGCTAGCTCCATATCATGAGTCGGATAATTTTTCTCATGAGGATTGAGCTGTTGAGAGGCATAAGCAATTATCTTGCCTTTTTGCATCAAAATACAACCTAAATCATTTTTGAAGGCATCACTATAGATCATAAAATCTTTATCTGACTCGAATTGTGTAAGAATAGGAGTTTCTGTCAGCATACTTTTAAGTTTCTTAAAACAATATTGGCATCTATCAGTTCATACAAACCTAGTATGCTTCTGTAGCAGTCAAGTCATAGGAACTGCAATGATAGAGGAACCCTTTATAAATCTCCTATAATACCAAGGTAACCTTAGAAAACTCCTCACCTCTATAACATTTTTAGGTGGCTTCCACTGCAAGATTGCATCAATCTTTGAAGGATCCACCTTTATACTCTCTGTAGATATCACATGACCCAAGAAGGAGTTTGGGATATGTTCATGACTCTCAAGATGAGAAATTGATTTCGATGTTATTGAGATAATATCGGAATAGAAAATAATTTATATGGAATCAGTTTCATATTAGGATTCTCCTTAATTAGGAAATCTACCATTTATATGTATATTAATATGACAGTTACATAATTAATTTTGTAACTGACATAATTAATATGGAATTATTTATTTTTACTTAATATTTGTAACTTTCATATTTAATTCTTACTTATTAAGAAAATTATGATTTTCCCATACTCGATTTCTCTATCCATAGGGCTTTTAGTTCGTGGGTAATAGGTTTTGCCGGTAACGTAAAATAATCAATTTTCGTTTTCGTTTTAATAGATCTGTGTTATGAAAGGTATTCATATGTTTACTTTTCATAATATATCGGAATATATTTCCTGACAAAAAGAAACTGCAAATGCTTTAATCCTAATTTCCAGGTTGAAAAGAACAAAGACAGCCAATGGTAAAGCGTAATAATTGGAATGGGCAAAACAAAAAGCTAAAACATGGATATAAAGTGATTATCAAGCATAAGTAAAAAAGAGTAATTGGAAGAGCAGGGCTTGGGCTTGCAACTGTGGAGGAGCTAAAAGGTAAGAGAATAAGCAAATAAAATTATGCCATTAAAACCTTACAACGCCGCCAAGTTCAAACATCATCGTCTTTATCAGTTGGGAATCATCAATCAGAAGAAATACTAAGAACAGTGATGTACTTTAGCTGTTGGGGACCCAACAATAAGTATATATAAATCAAAGAAGAGTCGAAGAAGGAAAAAGAAAGGAAGAGGCAGCAACTCTTAGGATTAGGGATTTATGTAAGATAGACGTGTGTTTTTGTGTGTGTATATAAGCAAAATGATGAGTTTTGAAAACTCGATCGGTTTAATTTCTTTATTTTTTAATTTTAAAAATTAAATTGAATCAATTAAATTAATATTTTATTTTAATACAGAATTGAAAAAAATCAAAAATTAAATTAATCGAAGTAAATATATCAAAAATCGTTCGATTCGATTTTAATTCAATTCTGTATATCCTTAGTTAGCAGAAGGGGGAGAGAGAGAGGGGTTGTTGAACCGACAGAAGAAGCATTGAGAAATCCGGCGGTGAATGACGGGAGCAAGTAGCAGAAGTAAATAAATACAGCACCGGCAGAAAGTAGGCGAGCTGGCGAACGGCTAATCGAGTCTTTAATGGTCACAAGCGATGAAATGAAAGAGAAAACGGCAGTTATTTGCTTTTGTAATTAAATGACAAACTTTTCTGATTTCCGACCATACAGCTCGTGTCTTTATTCCAATGGCTGGATTCATACAGTAGGACCCACTCCTTTCAAATTAATTGACCCCCTTGCCATTCTTTAATTTTCTTTGTCCCCATTCCCCATCGAGATGTTGCCATAACGTCCTTTGGAAGCTTTTGAATTTATTTTAGAATTTTCTGACAATCCAAAATTACAATATATAATCGAAAATTTACCGCAAGAGTTGAGTTGGCAGTTGAGGTTTCTCTCCTGCGAAGATTCATCATGTTCATTCAAATCCAAATACAGAGTTGCTGTGAAAAACTAATTACTCCCGCATTTCAAATATTCTTAAATATTTCTTTCGTCCTATTATAATAAAAATATATTTTAAACTGTTTTTAAATATAAATCACTTTTAATCAATTGTGATTAGTGTGAGTGATAAGGTACTTTCATCCTTTAAATGAGGTTAGGGGTTCGATTCCCCTTACGTATGGAGTAATACATTGATCAGTACATTACTCTTTAACGGACCGATACGGTGCAAACGAGGATTAGTCTGGATGTGATATAGGCTTAAAGGTGCTTTACACAGTCGGAGCCCATTCAGAATACCCCGTACATTTTCGCAAAAAAAAATATATATATATATATATATCACTTTTTATCTATTATTTTTACTAAAATTAAAAAAAATAAATAAAATTAAATTTAATATTAAATTATGTAATTAAAATTAAATTATTAAATTTAATTGATTATAATTTTATTAAAAAAATAAATCAAATTAAATTAAAAATTTAAAATTGTTATATAAATAAAATTTAAATTTTATTCAAAAATAATATATAAAAAAACGAAAAGAGTATTATTTTTAAACTATTACTACTCTATTCGTTCTCTTTTATGTGTCATTTTTAGCTTTTAAGCAAAATTTAAATTTTATTTATATCACTTTTAGATTTTAATGTAATTTAATTTATTTTTTTTAATTAAATTAAAATCAATTAAAATTGATAATTCAGCTTTAATTATATAATTTAATATTAAATTTAAATTTATTTATTATTTTATAATTTTAGTAAAAACTACAAAAATAAAATATAAAAAAACTAAACGAGTATGAATTTATGAACCATTATTAATATCTTTATTTAATTTTTCAAAATAACAAATTTGCAATGAATTCGTTATAAGTAAAGTTTAAAATAATGTAACATTTAATGCATCTAATATCTAACTTTATCTTTTCATTATATATTCTATTTAAATTTTTATTTCACTTTTCAATTGATTTATAACAATTTATATTTTCAACTCTGGTACACTGACAGTAATCATTGTTTTTATCGTTACAGTAATAATTACACAAAATATAAATAAAAAGCATAATAAATAAATTATGTATCAAATTATGTCTTGTAACTATAAAAAATAATATTTTTATTAACTTTGTGAAATAAAAATGTTGCTATTATTATGGGTCCGAGGGTGTATATGACACTCACTATTTTTATATGATACCCTTATTTAAGTTTTCTATAATCCACAATTTTGCATTCAAATTTTTTTCTCATTTCCTACAAAAATTTAACATTGGTGACATTTAATATTTATGTTTATCTCTCTATTATATATGCTAGCCACCACTCTCGTAGACTTAAAATTAAATTTAAGTTTCACTTATCAAGCAATATATATTTTCAGACACTACTAATCATAATTTTTATTTTTCCAATAATGAAAGGCATACTTGGTAAAAAAAATATGCTCATTCCCTCCCATTTTAAAAGGTACACCCTCCATTTTTTTTATTTTCTCTAAATTTAAAAAATAATAAATAAATTTAAATTTAATATTAAATTATATGATTAAAATAAAATTATCAAATTTGATTGGTTCTAACTTTATTAAAAATAAAAATAAAAAAAAACAAATTAAATTACATTTAAAATCTAAAAATAACAAATAAATAGAATTTAAATTTTATTTAAAAGTGACAGATAAAAAATAATTGAGAAAGTAGTAGTTTTTTATTTTTCACGAAAATTAAAAAAATATTTAAAATATCTCAATTTCATAAAAAATTATAGTTAGTGACAAAATTACCCTTTAATATTTTCAAAAATTTCATTTATTTTAATAAAAAATGGAGAGTGATAAAAAAGAAAACTATTTAATAAGATATATAATAAATAAGGGTATACATATATACATATTTATCAAATTTCGAAAAAGATATT
This sequence comes from Excoecaria agallocha, assembly GCA_037975025.1. Classification (NCBI taxonomy): domain Eukaryota; kingdom Viridiplantae; phylum Streptophyta; class Magnoliopsida; order Malpighiales; family Euphorbiaceae; genus Excoecaria; species Excoecaria agallocha. Next base: position 7,808,766 of record CM075814.1, on the reverse strand, counting down.
TAAAGTATGACAAAGCAAAATACAAAAAAAATAATTTTTTAAAATGAGACGGATGAGGAAGTATAAAACTATATCTAATAACAAATTAAAAATTATTTTTCTTAAACAGAGTGAAAATAAAAATATTTCTATTATTTTGAGAATGAATAAGTATTACATTTAAGGGGTGGAGCACCGTTCTAAAATCCAACTAATTTAATTACTTTGATTTGTTTATTCAGATAATTAATTTAATTTAGGTTAGCCAAAATTTATAAATTTTGGTTATCAAATTGATTCGGTTAATGGAAAAAAAAAACCCAAAAACATTGTTTTCCCTAATAAAATTAGGCAAATTGGTAATAAGTTTACTTTTGGTTAATAAAGAAAATCAATTTTTAATTCAATTTATATTTTTTTTTCAAAATTTTAATTTTCAAATATTTAAATTTGTTATAGCCAAAAATCGAATCCTTCTATCATTTAATTGTATGTAGTATTTATAGTTGAACAAAACATTATGTTGTCGTTGAATTAATAATGCCCTTCTGACTGTACATTGAAATGTTCAGCATTTCTTATAGGTTGACGTAAATCCAACATATAAATGGTTACTTTGATTCTTAAGTTAGTTGGTATGGTTGAATGAAGCTTTGGAAGCAATGAGTCGAACGCTTGCATCTGGTTAGAAACAGTATGGTAGATTACTGTTCAAGTGGTTGTTTAATAAGTTTTCCAATCCATAAGAATGGTATCGGATAATTTAATTTTTACCTATATTTTTAACTCAATAATTTTATAATTTTGCATGATTTACTATTTTTTTCCCTCTTATCATTTTTATTTAATTTTGATAACTAATTCGCTTGTCTTCTAATATAACTCTAATTTATATATTTTTATCAAAATTATTTTTATTTTTTCTCAAATTTTTTAGCTTTTTCTCCACCAAAAAATATTACAAATCATACAATCTTCCTAGATATGTTAATTATAATTATAATGTATTAATATATAATTTCTTCTGAACCTATCACCTTTTAAGTTTTAACATATCACTTTTTTAAACCAATCAAATATTAGATTAATCTCCTGAATTTATTTAAAATGTAAGTAATACTCTTATACTATTGAAAATATCAAATTACTTCATTAACTTGTTAAAAATCATATTACCTATATGTTCACATGATTTATAAGAAATGTCACATATTTTTGTAGAAGGTAATATATTACATGGTGATAATTTAAGAGAAACTTTATATATTGCCCTTGATCTAATATCAATACCATACCATAACCAACCCCATACTTACCCATCTAAATAAAGCTTAAAAGATTGTCAATAATTGAAGATTGAATTAGAAATCTCAGAGCCTTTTACGTAAGACTGATACCATTAAATTATATTAGTTGGACTTTAATTGAATGTCCTAACATAAAGCCAAATATATAAGCATCAGTTTTGTTCTTAATGGGATTTGGTCTTACCAATGTTATTAAAATCGGACAGAACTATTCGGTTGGATCGGTTTAACTACGAACCGACAGCCTATCTTATTGGTTCAATATATAAAATCGGTATGGCTAAAAATCGTAAGAAATTATCATGAACCGGTCAAAAATCGGATAAACCGGATAAATTTGGGTGAAAATAAAAAAAACCGATTTGCATCAGAAAAATAATTTTTTGTCCAAAATATATAAACATTGTTTTTTGCTAGAAAAAATAAAATATAAATACAAAATAATTAAAATTTAGGCAATTTTAATGAATTTTATAAATAAAATAAAAATTAGAATTTATAATTAATGAATATTTGCAATTTTTTTAACTATATCTATCTTTAATATTTGTTATAAATATTGAATAACTTGAAAATATTGCTTTATGATTAATGTTTGATGATAAATGTATTTTTTTAAATATTTTTTTATATAGTTATATTCTTATAAATATTAGGAATAAGCATGGTTAACCGAAAAATCGATCCGAAATTGAATTAATTTTTATGTTAATCGAATCAAAATTTTAGGTTTATCGTTTTTACTTTAAAAACCGATGGTTAATCGATCCGAAATCGAATATATATATATTTTTTATGAATTATATTTTAAATTTTACATTTATATTTTTTAATTTTTATGTAGATCTGATAAAATTGACCCAAACTCATGAGTCGACCCAAATTTATCCAAAAAAATTTGATCCAAACCCAACTAAATCTAAATGAATACCTATTGGATCAACCTAAAACTGACTCATTTTATTTTTCAACCCAATCCAATTCAATTCAATATCCATTGAATCAATTCAAAATTGATCCATTATATTTTTCGACCCATTAAATCATTACCCAATGAATTTGCCTAAAATCTTTTTTTTTCTTTCTCTCTCTCTAAACACTGTTCCCTTGTTTGGGTTACTTTATCTCTCTCTCTCGTTTTACAGCTTCGAAACTTTAGTAGCTCTTAAAAAATCTCATCACATAGTGCTCCTTTTCACTTTAATACACTTTGATTAACTTATACTTAATGTAATGCGCTCCCTATTTTGAATCTGACGACTCTACACGTATCATGCCGAACCAAAAACATAATTTAGGTCTAATTATTTGAGTTCTTCATATCATACCGAATTAAAAAGGTATATAAAAAATTAAAGTCTACCTGGTTAATCCAATCTTTTTATATATTTGTAATATGTTTCTTTTAGAATAATATTGATTATCGCTTACCAATTTATAATTATTGAATTAATATGATTTTTCATTTATTTATATTTGTGTGGGTGAAATTATTACTCAATACTTATTCATAAATTTATAATTATGATGAATTGTTTTAGTAGACTTAGTTACATACATATATAATATTAGATGTTCTTTTAATCAGAGGAAAAATAATTTGGTCCGAAAGCATCGTTTTGCATCAATGTCCCTTTCTATGGATATGGACAATCAATAGCATGGTCAAAAAATTAGACTGAATAATCTAATTGCCAATTAAAAACATACATATTAGTAACTATTCTATCCACTTTATTCAATACAGCAATTTTTAACTTTTTTTATAAATACAAAAATTATCAATTAATATAAATTTTATAAAATTTTTATTATAATTTACTAAAATATTTTTTTAGTAATTTTCTGTAATAAATTCATTGTGAGATTTAGAAAACTCATAGACACTTGCTATGTACTTGCAATTAAGCAAGATAATAACAATAATCACGCACCACTCACACGCAGTTCTTTAAATTATATTATATGTTATATAAAATTTGTGATCTATTGATGCTTAAATTATATGTACACAGTATTTTTATCGTAAATTTTTAAGTTGTAAGAAATGGAAAATTCTTCAATCCAAAGAGAATATACTAAATTTTTTGATAACAGCTGAGATTTTATATTAATTTATATTAAATTCATGGATCAATTCAAATCAATTCAATCCAGTTGGATATTGATTCATTTATGATCCATATTTTTGATTCATTTATGACCCAACTTATTAGTGATCCATCCATTAATGACCCAACCCAAATTCATTCAACCCGCCTATTTGTCACATCTATTTTTGTATAAGTTATAAATATTATGATATATAGTTTTGTAAAATATAAGCTTTTAATAAATAAACATTAAAATTATATGCATAATTATCGTTCTGTTGTTAGTTTTATATTGAATATTTTTAATTTTTAAAATTAATTATGGATTTTTTTTATTTTGATTATTTTAATGAATATTGTATTTAATTAGTATTTTTTTCATTTTTAAAACATTTTTAACTATTAAAAATAATATTATAAATTGTATAATTTATTAAATTTATATATTAAAATTTTTTAATGGTTAACCGATAAATCAATCCAAAAAATCGAGTTAAAAATTGAAACAGATATAGTGGTTAACCGATAGTAATGGACTAATTTAAAAAAATATTAATAAATCGATTAACCGATCCATATTTATCTCTAATAAATATAAAAAAATAAAAAATAATATTATTTTGAAAAAAAAAAAGTAAAAAATTCAATTAAATCCTATCAACCGATATAACCAAAAATCATTTAACTATCCTATTCTTTATCCTATCCAATTTTAATAGCATCAGGTCTTACAATGCAATTTACAGATGATAGAAAAATCGGAATGTAGATATAGGAGAGGCCGAAAGGCAATCACTTGCCTTGACCATGTATAAAAGCTGAATGCGAATGACATTATAGTTTAGGTTGCGTGGTATCAGTTTCTCGAGGAATTTGCTAAAAGCCGTACCCAAAAGGCTGTTCTTCACAACCACGCAATTAAACTTTTTGAACTCATCAGTCATCACCGCCTATTCGCTTTTTATATTTATTACTGAAGGAAATATTTATTATTATACGAATAACACTTCGTATGTTATTCGTATCCATGTATTTTGATTGGTAGTTGAATTTTTGTTTGTGCGCGACCAATGAACCATGATTATTAAATTCGGATTGACTCGACCGATCGGACCAGTTAGACCGTAACTCGATAAGCAATTCGAGTTGATTCAACATAAAAATCAAAAAAAATAAAAATTCGATTTGACTCGTAAAAAATCGAATTGGCTCGAAATTCTTCAACTTGGACCAGATTCAGATTCAATCTAAATGCGGTGCATTTTGAAGGAAATTATCCTAAAATAAATCCCTAATCAGAAACTTGTAAAACAGGAAAAAAGAAGACAATTCTGCAAAAGGTGTAGAATCGAAAGAGAAGCTTGAGTCTGAAAAATATGTTGAAGGGAATATTTTTGAGAACAATAGATGGAGTGATCACAACGGTTCCAAAAATGATGTTCAGTTTCACTCCATTGCTCCTGATTCTGATTTGATTACTTCCAGCTTTGAGCTTATAAGTCGATTTGTGGCAGCATCATCTAGCGAAGGGTTTTCAACAGGTAGAGATTTTGAAAGTTTGGATTTTGAGGACATGAATTTGGGAACTGGATATGAACCAGAAGATATCGATGAAGAAGACAGTGATACAGCGGAAGAGATTAAGAACGTAGAGGAGTCCAGTTTCAATATGCAAAATTCAGGCAATGAAGAAGTGGATTCAAATGGATTGGAGATTTTATGGGAACATTAAGAATTGATAGAACAACTAAAAATGGAGTTGAAAAAGTTGAGGGCAACGGGGTTGCCAACCATACCAGAAGATGATGAGTCACCCAAAATAATGGAAGATTTAAAGCCATGGAAGATTGATGATAAGTTCCACCATGAAGATAGAATGTGCGAGCTTCACAAATTCTACAAAAGTTACAGAGAACGGATGCGAAAATTCGATATCTTCAATTACCAGAAGATGTATGCAATGGGTAAGTTTCTTTTCTTGATTTACTTTGTATTTTTCTTTTCAGTCAAAGTTTGAAAAAGTTATGGAGTTTGTGCAAGCTCAAAATAATTGCACGAACATAGTTCTAATAATTGCTTGTTATTATATTAAATAAATTTATTTAGGTATTATGTGAATTTATTTAAATATTTACTTTATATTTGGATTATTTATTTGATTTTTATAATTAAAAATTTTATTGAATTTAATATTTTTATATTGATATTTGGTAATTAAAAGATTTTTGAATGTATTTTGATATATAATATTTTTAATTTTTTTAAAATAATTATATTTAAAAAAATAAAAAATTTTGAATCAACTCGATCTAATAGTTGATTCTCGACTCAGTTGGCAAGTCGAATCGATTTCTGAGTCGCTTCTGAAAACATTTATATGAATTTGCATAGTGCATCATACTTTTTATTATATCTTTTAAATTAATTTTTAAAGTTAAAACATTTTTAATTTTATAAAAACAGGTATAATGTACAATTATAAAAATAATATTAGAAGGAATCGAATTTGATATTTTTTTATTGAGTGTTAATTATTAAATTAATTCTGGATTGTTAAAATTAAAATATATTTATAAGTATTAAATATGACATTTAGCACAATTTTCAATAATTATGGCAAAAGTTTTACATCATTTTAACAATTATATAAATATTTTTACTTAAAAGCGATTTGAGAATGAAATAGAGTATCAAAAAGGAAAATAATATATAGCTTTATCCTTTATTAATTTTGGTCTTGCGAGATGAGATCAACGGCTATGTATGGATGTCACGTGGGTGTATATACTATCCATGTACTTAACTGACAACTTTTCTCATTCATTACGTGTCTTTATGCCTTTTTGTTTATAATTTAATATACATTGATCGCTAAAAGCTTACGTGGTTATGTCATTGACTGTGATTCAAAAAAAAAAGCACCCCACGTGCCTTTTCTCCAGCATCCTCATAAATCCACAAAACCTTTTCAACTGTTTTAATTTCTTTACTGGTCTCTCTTCATTTTTTTTTAATATAATTATCGGCGGTAGCATGCAGGTCATGCACTATCGAATCACTATAAAAATAAAAATTCTTTCTAACATTATTTTTATCCTTTCAGAAAATTTTAATTTAAAATATTAATTTTAAAAAATAAATACCGAACTATTTAAATTGATAAATATTAATTTTTATTTTTTAGTATAATTATATGTTATTTAAAATTTACTGAATTCGATTAATTTATATTTGTATAGTTAACTTACATAAAAGTGTGCAAAGCACTTTTTTTTTATAAACATTTAAAAATATTAAATTCTCAAAATTTATCTTCAACATCTTTGATTAAAAGAGAAGGGACCCATGCCATTCCATTTTTTTTAGAGTCGTTCTTTATTTTTTTATTTAATACAAGGACTTCCTATTTTTTTGAAAATATTTGTTAATTTATGCAAATTTTAATTTTCAATAATAAATTTAAGTTTGCAAATTTTTAATTCTTTACAACAATAAATAAATCAATTTCTCACATACGTGTATAAAAATTGTTGGCAGAACAACTGAATATTAAGAACTTCCAAGAATTATAATTATTATTGACTATGGAGGTAATAAAATAAGAGCAATTGTGTTTATATATATATATATATATATTAGATGAATTATGTATATTAAAAAACGTCTCCGATTTAAACATTTTAAATGTTTAAATAAATTGTTAGGTATATATAAGACTTCACAATTTATATCTCTAATACTGAAATTTTATGTAGAGCCCTCATCCTCTTATTAGTATGCGATAATCCAATCAGCTTAGATCATCAAACTGTATGTTATCATCATTGAATATTGATCATTAAAGAATTGAGACGATTCCTGTTAAGATATCTACGCAAGCTGCCAACTGATAGGAATTAGTCTTCAACTAATTAGCTAGAATAAAGCGATGTGAAGAGATATTTTTGATCGGTTATGAGAAGACTTGTTTCAAATACTGTTAGCTATTTTTCAATTTGCACTACTCAGTAATTTTGTTTTTTTCTCTTGTATAAATACTTGCAGACTCTTCAATGGAAAGAATGCAGAATTTCAAATAACTTTATATCGTCTTTGTTTTTATATTTTCTAACTTGATATCAGAGCCATTTATGGCCAACGCCAATCCTCCATCAAATTCATCTTTCTTTTCTTTTGGAGGAAGCTTGCTCAACCTTCGTCACTTAAATTAGACAATGATAATTTTTTACTTTGATGAAATATGATACTGCCAGTTTTGAGAGGATACAAACTTGAAGGCTTTTTAACTGGTGAAACACCTTGTTCAGCTAAGTTCATAGTCTCCACAATCACCACTTCTGCATCTGTTGTTTCAGGTAGTCCAACCACAAAGGAAGAGCCAAATCCAGAGTATGATGTTTGGATTTCAAAAGACCAGCTTCTGTTAGGCTGGCTGTATAACTCAATGCAACCGCGAATTGCAGCTTGTGTGATGGGTTTCACAATCTCTAAGGACCTGTGGAGAGGTATTGAAGAATATTTTGGAATGCAAAATAGATCTCGTATTATTTTTCTAACTGGAGAATTGCAAAAGGTTAGAAAAGGATCAATGAAAGTTGAAGAATATCTCCATTTGGTGAAGTCAATTGCCGATAATTTGGCTTTAGCAGGAAAAACAGTTGAAAATTCTGATATCATCAATCAAGTTCTTGCTGGATTGGATGAAGATTACAATTTAATTGTAGTTCAAATCACAGGAAGAGAATCTATTACCTGGGGAGAGCTGCAATCTACCTTAATGACTTTTGAAAGTCGACTAGATCAATTAAATGTAGCCCGTTTGAGCATGGCAGGAGTGCAAATGACTCAACCAACTGCTGCACTTGCAAGCAAAATCACTTCAAATAACAGAAACAATAGTTATTCTTAAGGTAGAGGAAATCCTAGAAATGGAAATGGCAAAGGAAGAGGCCGTGGTGGTAGAATCAATAACTCTAGGCCTGTATGTCAAATTTGTGGAAAGCTTGGACATACAGCTGCTTACTGTTGGAGCATATATGATGAAATTTTTATGGAAAATACTTCACAACCTGTGAAAGGAAAGCAAGAGAGCACTTCATAATCTTCTGCATTTACAAGCACTCTTGATTCTGAACACGTCCCTGGTTGGTTTATGGACAGTAGAGCAAGTAACCATGTCACCAATGACTCGAATCGTCTCATCAATGCAGGAGAATATTTCAGTAAGAAAAAATTAATGGTTGGAAATTGCTCAAAACTATTTATTTCTCATACTGGTATAATTCATCTACCATCTTTGAATAGAAGAATTTTGGAATTGAAAAATATTTTGCATATGCCTTATATCAAGAAAAATTTGCTTAGTGTTTTTCAGCTAACTTTTGATAATAGTGTATTTGTTTAGTTTCACTCTAATTGTTGTTTTGTCAAGGACAAGGAAACGGGACAGGTTCTACTTCAAGGGATGCTTAAAGATGGCTTATATCAATTAGATTTTCCGAATCAAGTTAAGAAATCAGCATTATCGTTTAACTTCTCCAAATCACTTGCTGCTAAAACTAAGTTACCTGTTTTGTTTGAGTCTAGTGTTTCAAATTCAAATAATAAACTGCTGCATATAAGGTTTGGTCACCCTTCTCATAAAGTCTTGTTTGAAATTTTGAAGTCATGTAATCAGTCCATGGTTTTTAATAAAAATATTTTCTTTTGTGATGCTTGCCAATATGGAAAATCTCATGCTTTACCCTTTCCTGTCTCTTCATATCATGCAAAATCACCTCTTGAATTAATTCACTTGGATTTGTGGGGACCTGCACCCATAACATCTTTTGAAGGTTTCAGGTATTACATACATTTCCTAGATGACTACAGTAGGTACACCTAGATATATGCTTTGAAAAATAAAAGTGAAGCAATAGAAATGTTTGTTAAATTTAAAAAAATTGGTAAAAAACAGGTTTGATAAGAAAATTAAAATTGTTCAATCTGATTAGGGAGGTGAATATAGAAGTTTTACAAAGGTTTTATAATAATGTGGAATAGAATTCAGACATCCATATCCTTACACATCTTCTCAAAATGGTAGAGCAGAGAGGAAACACAGGCATATTGTTGAGACCGAACTCACCTTACTAGCTTAAGCCAAGATGCCTTTTCAATATTGGTGGTATGCTTTTCAAACTGCAGTTTATCTTATAAATAGGATGCCCACACCTGTTCTCAAACTTCAGTCTCCAATTCAAGTTTTATTTTCTAAAAAATCGAACTACAATTTTCTCAAAGTGTTTGGTTGTGCATGTTTTCCTTGCCTTAGGCCATATCAAAGAAACAAATTTCAGTTTCATTCCATTAAAAGTGTATTCTTAGGATACAATCAAAAGTCACAAAGGATATCTCTGTTTAAGTCCTAGTGGAAGAGTCTATGTTTCATGAAATGTTATTTTTAATGAAAATGACTTTCCTTTCGAAAATTCAAATTTTCTCACAAATCAGACTTCCAAAGATGTCATTGTAACCCGTTCTCCTCAATCTATTTGGTTTTTTCCGTTCTTAGAGTCTACAGGTGAAGGTTTAATGGGTACAAATCATCTACAAGCATCTCTTGATGAAGGACCTACACCAACTCAGTCTGAAAACTTACAACATCAAAGTGACAACTCTTCAAATCAACCAAGTGAGATGGAGATCTCTTGTACAACTGATACACAAGCTACTTCGCACCAAACATATCAAAATGCTTTGCCAAAGTCTGTTACTGCTTCAAATCTGAATGATGAGCAAACTGATCCTCAAATTTCAGTTTCTACATCAAAAAAAAGAGCAAAACAGTATGCAAAGACTCATATCATGATCACACGAGGAAAAGCTAGAATTTTCAAACTAAAGTCCTTTATCCATACAACACCCAAATCTTCTATCTCTGAGCTAACTTCAGTCAAAGAAGCTCTTCAAGATGCTAATTGGACAACAGCAATGCATGAAGAATTAGCTGCTCTTGCCAAAAATCAGACATGGAAATTGGTTCATTTTTCTCCAAACATGAATGTTGTGAGCAACAGATGGGTCTTTCGTCTCAAACACAATGCTGATGGTTCTCTACAGAGATATAAGGCGGTCTTGTTGCAAAAGGATATCTTCAAACACCAGGGATAGACTACAGTGAGACTTTCAGTCCTTTCGTAAAAGATTCCAAAATTCGAATCATTCTCACCATTGTTGTTTCGAAAAATTGGAATATTAAGCAACTTGATGTCAACAATGCTTTCTTAAATGGCAAACTTTCTGAATGTGTTTATATGAGTCAGCCTGAAGGGTTCATTGATCTGAAAAAGCCTTATCATATTTGTAAACTTGACAAGGCACTTTATGGTTTGAAACAAGCACCTCAGGCTTGGTATGATCGCTTAAAACACGCTCTTTACAGCTGAAATTTCACGCAATCTCAGTGTGATTTTTCTATTTTCTTCTATCGCACCAGTAAACACATAATTTTTTCTCTTATTTATGTTGATGATATCATCATTACAGGTAATGATATATCTCTGATGAAAAACTTCATCCAGCAACTGAATCAAAAGTTTTCTCTTAAAGATCTTGGTGATCTTCATCATTTTCTTGGTATTGAGGTGCGTCGAGATCATTCTGGTTTGTTTCTTTCTCAAACTCAATACATTACAGATCTTTTATCCAAGTTTGATATGGCAAAGTGCAAGTCATGTCCCACACCTATGAGCATCGGCAAACTCATCAGTGCAAATAATAGCAGTCCTTTAGTTAATCCTACATTGTATCGTAGTGCTGTTGGTGCCCTTCAGTATCTTACTCACACAAGGCCAGACATTGCCTTTGTTGTCAATCGATTAAGTCAATTTTTATCAGCTCCTACTGATGCACACTGGAAACTCTTAAAACGTGTTTTCAGGTATCTTCACGGCTCTCTTCATCTTGGGTTGCATATCCAATGCAATGAACGAGTCAATCTAATGGGTTTTTTGGATACAGATTGGGCATCATGTCCTGATGATCGATGCTCTATTGCTGGTTATTGTGTGTTCCTTGGTAAAACGATGGTTTCATGGTCTTCAAAAAAGCAAAGTGTTGTTGCTTGTTCAAGTACAAAGGCTGAATATCATGTTCTCACACATGTAGCTGCTGAAATTACATGGATACAATCATCGTTCAAAGAAATTGGCATCCCTGAAATTGGTGTTCCAGTTACTTGGTGTGATAATATGAGTGCCAATGCTCTTGCTTCTAATCCTGTTTTTCATGTCCGGACGAAACATATAGAGATCGATGTTCATTTTGTTCATAATAAGGTCCTTAATCGTGAACTTGATGTTCGGTTCATTCCCTCTTTTGATCAGGTGGCTGATTTGTTCACTAAGCCTCTTGCACATTCTAAGTTTCTCTATCTGTATGACAAACTCGATCTCAGAATTGTACCCTCGAGTTTGAGGGGGGATGTTAAGATATCTACGCAAGCTACCAACTGATAAAAGGTGGTCTTCAACTAATTAGCTAGAATAAAGGGATGTGAAGAGATATTTTTGATCAATTATGAGAAGACTTGTTCCAAATACTGTTAGCTATTTTTTAGTTTGCACTACTCAGTAATTCTGTTTTTTTCTCTTGTATAAATACTTGCAGACTCTTCAACGAAAAGAATGCAGAATTTCAAATAACTTGATATCCTTTTTGTTTTTATATTTTCTAACTATTTCATTCGAATTTAATAATATAAATAATAATAATAATAAAAAAAAGAGTTTGGCGACCTACCCTTAGCCTCATTAATTATGAGCTACCGGGGACCCATAGCACTTGGATTGGACCAAGAGCTAAACAATATATTATTGGGTTTGTCATTTGTTGAGTTTCTCTCCTAATTTTTGGCTACAAAATTCATAAGAAGAAGAACTACACACATCACAAGTCAATTAATTAGCTCGTCATGCTCTCAATAAAAAGAAAAAAAATTAATAGATAAGCATTTTTTTAATGATATTTCTATCTGCCAAGTTTTCTGAGTTACCTAAAATTAAATTCAAAATATTCGTTAAATGTTTTTATAGAAATATTCCAACAGTTAAATTAATTTAGAGAGTAATTTTAGAAAGAAAATAGAGTATACGAAAGTGTATTTGAGAGATTTTTGTTCCTTTATATAGTGTTTTAAGACTTGTTATTAGTACTGCAAACGTTCGGTAATATATAGTCGTAATGGGTAGACATTAATAACATTTATATCAATTAAATTCATTAGCGTTAGTATATTTTTGAGTAGTTACGTTGTCCAAATTCAGAAAGTGACGGATTGGATTATCACTCGGCTGATGCCATAATTTATGGCTTAGCCAACTCTATTCATCTTTTTTATATTTAATTTGGCAGTTATGATTATCTTTTTTAATTAATTGGAGTGTCGCACATCACATTAATTGCTTTTTATGCTCAATGTTAACTTGGATTAGTATTGATTCATATGTATCCTTAAATTGCCAGAAGTTTTGTGTAAATTTATCGTTATTCTGTTAATGTAATATTTTTTAAATTAATTTAGATAAATAATTTTAAAATAAAATTAAAATATTTTTTTAATTAAGATATATAATAGTTAAAATATATTAAAAAATATTTTGAATTTTTTTCTCATTATTTATTAAAATTTTTGGATGAATTAAAACTATATATTTTTTAATTTTTAAATTATTTTTTATTTAAATATGTCAAGATATGAATATTTTCATTCTATTTTAAGATATATATATTTTGATTTTTTAAGATATATATAGTTAAATTTTTTTGTGGAATTAATTTTTTTTTAATAAATGCTTGTAAGGGTCGAAAATATTGAAATAATTTTATTTTTTTTTCATTTCAATTTTTTCAAGGTTAATAAATATTATTTAAATATTTTTTATTTAATTTTAATTTACTATTGAATTATAGTAATTTATATTTAAATTTTTTATAAATTAGAATAAAATTTTAATTTCTTTTTTCAGTCTTGGAAATTTGAATTAATTAGATTTTGGACTTATGATTGCCTGAAGTTTGACTATGCTATATTTTCCACATAGGAAATACAAATGTTGACTTTATGCAACTCAGAAGCAGTTATTTAGTTGACAAAATTAGGCAGGTTTTTGCTGCGATGCAACTAGAAAATCTTAATTGCCGAATTTTCAAAATCAAAAAGGCATATTTAGTACTATTACTGTGCCATTTTAAAATATTACTTTTTATTTTATTTTATTCTATTTTAATTTTTTTTTCAAAATTTAAAAAATAAATTCATATATATCTTTCTAGTTATTATATATGTTATTAAATATTTATATTTTTTATTATTCTATATTTTTTATTAAAATTAAATAAAATAATTATTGGATGAGTAACTTTTCGAACAAAGCTATAAGATTCAAGTTTGAGTTCCATGTCTAAGCAATTTTAACAGTTACATGGGGAAATTTCTTTGATTTTTGTGCATTAATTAACTATATAAAACTAAATCAATCCATCTACATCTATATTTCACATAGATAGCGTTGTTGATTATTAAAAAAAAAAATGAAGAAAACGTATCTATACATGATCCTGAGACAAACATACAAGACAGACAGCAAAACATAACTTAGATTGTACGAAAGGACACATAGTGATGAGCTCCCATCAAATAATTAATTTATTCAAATAATTCCCCATCTGAAGACAAAGGGCAGTAAAAACATTGTATCCTTCAATACAAGCAGACAAAAATATTAATTAACTTTTTTCCTTATTAAATCAATATTTTCTTTTTAAAAAAATTTAAAATTATGCAATGTGTCCAATTCCTTGCTTTTGCCTTTTATTTCGAGACCTGACATGCCACGTTACTTTCACTCACCCATCTGTCTTTACCATTCTCAACTCCTCATCTTTAAAGCCAAGAAAAATAAAGAACTGAAATCAAAATATAATAATTAAAGGGATTTTTAGGCTGCCCCTGTGTGACTGTGTCATCCAGTGATCCCTGTATATATACTGTCCGAATAGATAAATAAAAAAATAAAAATTAGTTTTCCCATTTCATCAAATTTAAAAATTCATTAATTTATTAAGTCGACTTTTCATAAAATAAGTTGAATTTTAAAAAGGAAAGTTTGAAATATTTTGATAATTGAACAAGTATTTATTAAAGCAAGGATAGTATGAAAATAAAATATCTCGTTATATTTTGTATTATTTTTAAATGGATATTTATTTAGAAACAAAACAAAATTCTAAAATGGATGCCTTAAAAGGAAATTAGGGGAGTCTTTTATATCCGTGTGTGCCTGCAAATCAGATGCATAACCATATAAGATAAATGCTCTAAATAAATATAAAAATAAGAAGATAAATAAATATAAAGAAAAGCAAGAAATTGTCCATATTAATGCTATTCCTTTGTTCTAGATTTGCTTTCCTTTAAAGTTTATGCTCGCATGGCAAGTCCCATCCGGACAACTGCGGCTGGGACCACCCCAGAAATCACCGGAAAACGCCGAAGACTAACAGATAAACACCGGCAGGAGGAGCAGCCCGAACTTCTACCAGGTTTGCCGGACCATGTAGCTCAGCTTTGCCTCTCACTTGTTCCTCCTCCTTTACTCTACTCCGTTTGCCATTCATGGCGTCGTTTAATTTATTCTCCAATTTTCCCTCCTTTTCTTTCTTTATTCACAGTTTTGTCATCCACAGCAACACATAATTCAATCCAATTCTTCTCTTTTGATCCAATCTCTTCCCAGTGGGATCCACTCCCTCATCCGCCTCCGGACCCTCCTCTCCGCCTTATCCTCCGCCACCCATCCTTCATTTCCCGTCAATTACCTATCCAATCTGTCTCCGCCTCAGGCCATCTCATTCTCCTGGCCGCCACCGCTGACAATTTTTTCCCGGCAATTTCTCGCCCTCTCATTTTCGATCCCCTTTCCCGTAAATGGGAGTTCGGGCCGCCGCTGGACACCCCACGCCGGTGGTGCGCCGCCGGAGTTATAAACGGCGCAATTTATGCTGCTAGTGGGATCGGGTCTCAGTTCTCCGCCGATGTGGCGAAATTGGTGGAGAAATGGGAGTTCTTTAAACATAAAGATCATTGTTTTAGTAAAAAGAATTGCGAATGCAAATGGGAGAAAGTGAAAGGGCTTAAAGATGGAAGATTTAGCAGAGACGCCATTGATGCAGTAGCTTGGAAAGGTAAATTATGTATGGTTAATGTGAAAGGAGATGCAGCAAAAAATGGTTTGGTTTATGATACTCAAATTGACGCTTGGAAGGATATGCCGGAGGGTATGCTGAGTGGGTGGAAAGGTCCGGCGGCCGCCCTGGATGAGGAGGTGATGTATGTGGTGGATGAAGCTAAAGGTGCACTTAAAAAGTATGATCCGGAAAGGGATAATTGGGACCTTACAATAAAGTCTGATAAGCTTATCGGAGCTAAGCAGATTGTTGCTGGTGGTGGTAGAGTTTGTGTGGTTGCCGGTGGTGGGATTGTGGTGGTTGATGTGATGGCACAACCGGTGAGATTATGGATTTTAGAAACGCCACCGGGATTTGAACCGGTGGCAGTTCATATATTGCCAAGGATGAAGCGGCCGGAATTTGGATGTGCGGTTCAACCATAATTAGTGCAGGCTACATTTCATGAAATGTTGAATTCTTTTCCAAACACTTTACTGTTACATTAAAATAATTTTTTCTATTTAAACTGGAAATTAATCACGTCCATTTGTCTTGATTATTCGCAATTAAACGAGTTTATTAATTTTTTGTGGTACAATGATGGGATTTTAAAGTTAAATTAGAAAACAAAATATCATTGCTGTTGGTTTGTGTTACTGTGTATATACGTTTGGCACAAGTTAAGGGGTGCAAATAGATGGATGCCGAAGCGGACACCTCTTTGTTTGCTTTTGCTTTTTGGAATTTTGCAACCTATTAACTCGGTATTGCCATTGCCGGATGAGATACAGCTGTGGACATATAATATACATAATTTAATGGTATAAATGCTCATTGAATTATTATTTAATTTAAAATAAAAAACATTTCATATTAAATCGGCAATCAATAATTATCTGATCAAATAATAATACTCTCTCTATTCTCATTTGTGTATTACTTTAAAATAAAAATCAAATTTTATTTATATGTCATTTTTTTAATTTATAATTTAATTTGTTTTTTAAATTTATTTTTTTCAATAAAATTAGAATCAATTAAATTTAATAATTTAATTTTGATCATGTAATTTAATAGTAAATTTAAATCAATTTATTAATTTTTAATTCTAATGAAAATAATAAAAGTGATCAATAAAAAAAATGAGGGAATAATAATTTAATATATATACATTCAAATAGTAAGATTATACGTATTCATTTAATTTAACGGTTATAATATGGACACAAGATGCAAACAGATTCTGTATCTCATTTTCATGACTTGCTTGTTGTAAGCTTCTTGTTATTAATTTTATTTCTGGAATTGACAAAAACCATATTATATATATGTTTTAAAGAATCCAACTCCCATTAAATATGATTGTGGAATATTATATTGTATTTGGTAATTTGAAAGTTTGGTTTGGGATTTTAGACTTGTTCAAACTAGTTTTGGCATACCAACATATATGTTAGCTTCTTATTTGTCTAGCAATTTTTTCTAATTAATAGTTGATGTCCTATCGTTGATAGTTCATATAGAAAAAAATAACAAGTATTTGGTAAAAAATTGTTATCAATATATTAAATTGCCATTGAAATATTATTATTATGAATACCATTTATTATTGTTATTTATATTTGTAAGAAAGTTAGATTGAGAAATTTATAATCAATATAAGTATTATATTGTTTAAATAAAAAATAAAATTCAATTAGCCATCGAGTTGATGAGAACAAATTTTAAGATAAAACTTTTAAGACAATAATTAATTAGGATAAAAAAGGTACAAAATTGCTATTAGCTATCTCAACCCTCCAAATCAAACACCCCTAACAATAAGTTGTAGTTTTTTTTAGAAGAGAACTATTTATTATAATTTCATGTTGATTTAATTGTGGAATAATAGGGAACACAAATTATTAGAGATGAGCTATAAAAGGGCTAAATTGAATACTTATGCAATTGATTGATGTGTTTATTTGTATAATTTTCTTTTTTCGTGAAAATAGAAAAACATTAACTGTTCCTATTGCTTGTTTCTCATATATTTTTGTTGACTTTGTTTTTTTAATTTTTACAATTGTATAAATTAATTGCTTTTGTGGTCTTAGTTGTTCAATTCAATCTATTTTAACTATAATTTTTAAGATAATATATTTTATTTAATTAATTAGTTTTTAGAGCATGCGTTCCACTGCTGGGCTCCAACTTGGACGAGCTCCCACCGATTACAAACTCGATTTTCATTAAACAGGCTTTCACAAGCTTGGAGAGGCAGAAAAAAAGGCTTAGGCCCGCTTTAGCATGCCCCTAAAGCAACAACTACTTTTAGTCCCAATATTAGAAACCATTACCAAATAATTTAGGGGAATTTACATAAAATATCTCTTTTCTCACTTCACTTTTTAAAAATACATTCATTAATTTTAAAGATTCAAAAATACTTTTTTTGTGCTCTCTCTCTATATATATATATATATTATTTTTCAGCCCTTAACTCTACTATTTACTGTAAATTCTTCTTTTTCTTTCCTTAGCCACGACACTTCCAACATATTCGTCCCTAATGCTTCATAACTGAAATTTATACTAAAAGTCAACAAAAATACATAACAACAAAACTAGAAAGATTTATATACATACATAATAAATGAACAAACAGTGATGGAGGCGGATTTGGAGCTTGGTTTGGCATAGATGGTAATGGCGATGGAAGATGGAGGCCCCTCCTTGATACACAATGGAAACTTTTTATTGAAATTTGGAGCCAATGATTTTGGCTGAGTGGAATCGGTCAAGTTGCTCTTTGATTTTCCCTTCTTTGCCGATGCCCTTTGATAATCCAAGAACCTACTCAACTGACTAAATTTACTATGTTTCCTGGTGATCCCTTTATGTTTATTGGAAATATCTGAAATCCATATTTTGATTACCAAATTTCAATCACATAATTACCTGAAACTTCACTCACCAGTTTAAGAAAATAAAATAAAAATCATACCTCAGACATGATAACCTATGGTATTATGTAAGATCTTTGCCCAGCTCAAGATCCTGCTCATGAGGGGTTGCATACAAATAATCATTAGTGGCTAAGCATATTATGTAAGTACACAGCCTAAAACTGTGGTTTTCCGAAAATTAATCTGAACCATGAATGATAATCCAATAAGGACACAACCTAAGCCGACAAATGTGATATTGTTGATCTACTGCTTGAAGTTCACCGCATTGTTCGACCCACAGGAGCTGTGATAATAAGAGATTATTTTGACGTCATCGTGAAACTAAAATGCATTATAGATAGGATGAAATGGGATAGCAAAATTTTACATAGCGAAAATGGACCATTTCATCCAGTGAAGGTACTTGTGATAGACAATTCTAAATAGGTTTGTCAGCAAACTATAACTGACACGTGATCAATTTCATAATACGGGATCAATTTCATCCATGTCACTGAACTTATCACTTATCATCCAAAGTAAATGACTTTTTTTTCGCGACTTAAAAGTCATTAAACTTTTAACATTTTTGCTTAAAAGTCTTGTGCACTGGATTTCGATGAGTACCCTGCCGAATTGATGACATGACATGCCACGTCACATGTGGGATTGACAACAGAGACATATCACCAGCTGACGTGTCATTTTTGACCCGTTAGCAGCCATGTCAGGAAAAAATCCACTTCAACTTTGCCACATCAGCGACCAATCAAAAGCTGACACGTGGCTCAAAAATTTAAACATTATCAAATAAAAATTTTCCTATTCTTAACATTCTTAAATATCATTTGACACGTGTATTATCCAATTATAAAATATAAATTCTTTTGATTTGGCTAATTATGAACCCGTTAAGACAAGGGAAAAAATGCACATTTTTTGACAAAACAATCACCAGCAACACAAGGTAATTGACCTGTTAAACTTTGTACAAAGAGACTAATGTACCAAAAAATTACAATACCCAAGAAGGCACCAAAATGCACATACAATAAGCCATGTTCAAACTAATGCATTAATAAGCAACATTTACAACATCCAAAAAAAGGGTATTTAACCCCTAAAATATTGCAATAACTTGCAGCACCCATGACCGGATTCTAGCAAGTGTACTAGATCAGCTAATAATACAGGGAAATATAGATTAAGACCCCAAATATCGTACCCAAGGGAACATGAATTACTAAGGATAATACCTATATATGAATTAAATTAATCCGAGATTGTTTCCCAAATGTTTTTAATTTAAAAGCAAAAATTAAACAAAATAAACAATTAAATAAAACAAAAGCTAAAACATGAATTAAAAGCAAAGCAATAACTGAAATTCTCCTGCTAAAGGAACTATCCACCTTAACTTTCATTGTAATGACTTAAATTCAATATAAACACCAGTGATTATGGAAAAACTAGTAATAAACCAAGATATCTTTATTCAAGTATATCATTCTTAGTATTAAACTCATAGACAAATCTAATACTTAGCATAAAAATCTAGTTTTAACTTTCTAAATATTCATTGAAGCCTTTCTCAAGTGATTCAATTCCAATTCATTCTTAGTTCCTCCTCTCTTAGTATTAACCAATAAAATTCACACATAATCATCTCATATTTCGGATAATAATCATGCATAAACATTAAAGAGTTAATCCAAGAACATGCAAATCATTAACTATGTCAAAATCAATTTTTAGTTATTTATTCAAAAAACCAACAATCAATCTCAACACAATCAAAGATAAGAATATGTTTAAAACCAAGAAATAATCAACCGATATTGAAAATTAAGCTCAAAATAATTTCATAACAATGAAAATATAAGATTTCAAGAATCCATTAGCAAAAGAAAAAAACTACTTCCTAAACATAATTAAAAACTAAAGACAAAGTTGAAGAAAAATAATGAAAACATAAAAACAACGTAAAATAACTAAACCTAATTCTAAGATTTCTCTAATTGATTCTAATTCTTTCATTGGTGTTAGAGTTGTCTATTTATAGGCAAAAGATGTTGTAGAAGCCTTCCAAAATTCCCAAATTGGAGTAGGAAAAGAATCCTTCTTGAATTGAAAAAGATCGCAAATCTTTCGTTGCATGGGAGACACAACACGTGGCCACGTCCTTTCCTTTGCAATTGAACATGTGGTCACGTGTTCCTTAAGCCTTTCTTCACACGTGGCCATGTGTGGATTATGCCTTCCCTCACACGTGGTCATGTGTCTTCAATGCTTCCTTCAATTTCTCTTTCACGTGGCCACGGGTTGATCACTTCATTGTTTTCACGTGGTCACGTGTAAAGCTTCTGGACTAAATGCTCAATTTTCTTGCATCAACTTTTTCATATTTGCAGTTTTGGCCCTAATCTTTGCCTTTTTTACAATTAAGTCATTTTTCTTGCAAAATAACCCTGAAAAACACCAAAATTTACAATTAACTTCAAAAACATAAAATTAACCAATTAAACTCAAATCTAACCTAATTAACACAAAACTAACCTAATTAAACACCTAAAAATATACTAAAAACATTATATAAATGACCATTATCAACCCATAAAATGGACTAATAAACCAAAAGGCACATACTATCATGTTATTGTTAGCCTTAGCCCCAATGCATTGTTATAAAACACTTAAGTTAATAAATGAGGCATTTGTTTTATCTATTGTATTCCTATGCATATCAATTGATAGAACTATCCAATAATGTTTTTTCAGTTTAAGTTATCATGTGTGAGGAAAATGGTTGTAAGACATTGAAACAATAAAGACTTCATTCTAAATATTCCTAGTCAGTCGTTGTTATGGGAATAACAAATGAATTAAGACTAGTATGGTCTCTCTGATAAGATGAGTTCTGTCTTACAAATCATAAGGATAAGGGTGTCAATCAGAGATAATAGATACATGTCTAGAACATGGTATCTAGATTCGATCCGTTCATGAGAACACTACATGGTACAAGTCATAAGTGTTTCTCATGTGCAAGTTTTGCATCGGAGTTTTTAGACCTAAAATCTCTATGAAACTCTTTATGAATTACTGTGTACTTTGACATACACCTAACGTACTTGTAACAAGGTGACAAATATGAGTATGCTTGGGTATGCACTAATTCATGTTAGAGAGCATGAGGGAAGTAAAAGGATTACCCTTCTCGATAAGAGAGAAAATATCATCGGTCACTTGATCAGTGAACTGAGAAGTGTATGGCCATACCAAGATGAAATAATGAGTAATTATTATTTATCTGAGAGTTCAGTATCACTGGAATATCAAGAAAGGAATTAGTATATATAAGGATGACTAGTTCCATACCTTATATTAATTATGATATTTAAGGGTAAGGGACTATGCAAAATTGCATTAGGTCACTAAATGCCATTTATATTTTTATTTAATTTGGAATGCTATAATATCTTGCTAGAGAATATATATAGTCTTTGAATTAATTTATTAATTT
The DNA here is from genome assembly GCA_037975025.1 of Excoecaria agallocha. Classification (NCBI taxonomy): domain Eukaryota; kingdom Viridiplantae; phylum Streptophyta; class Magnoliopsida; order Malpighiales; family Euphorbiaceae; genus Excoecaria; species Excoecaria agallocha. The sequence continues at coordinate 7,786,724 of CM075814.1, read as the reverse complement.
ATTGCCAATATTAAATGGACCTATAGGATCGCACACAAAGCATTGGGTTTAAACTATTTAAATAGTGTAATGAGCATTAATTTGGATTTTTATTTAAATTCAAATTAATGTATGTAATGGGTATTAAAATTGCTTAATGGACCTTGGTCCATAAGAGAGAAAAATTCGGCCCACAAGGTTTAATTTCAATTAATTAATTATCTTGGATTAATTAAATTAATTGAGTATTAAATCCTAATAGCATTTGAATCAAAATAAAACACCTAATTAGGAGAGAGTGTAGCCGAAATTCAAAGGAATATCCTAGTGAATTTCGGCATGTGCACAATTCCTAATTACATGAAGGATTTTTGATTAAATGTCTTATGCCATTTTAAATTCATTTGAATTTAAAACTAATAGGATTTGAATCAATTTAAATGAATTAATTAGGAAGTAATGTAGGCTGAAAATAAGACCTAAAATCAAGGAAATTTTGGCTACAACAAACTTCCTAATGTAGTGATATAAATTGATTAATTATTTTTTTGACCTAGGTGACAATTTCTCTCTAGTGCCACCACTTTTAAGAGAAAGAATTCTTTCTTCATCTTTTGTGTTCTTGGGTAGCAATAGTAACCTAAAAGAAGAATAAGATCAGATCTTGTGGCTTCAAACCAATCCCATTACCAAATAATAAAAGATTAGAGCTAGCACTCTTATTTTAAGCCATCCTTGTCAGTGTGTGTGTGAGCATAGAGAGGAGTGGCGTAAAGGCAACTCTTTTGGCATTGGTGATCAAGATCTAAGGCATATACGTCCATCTTATTTGCTGGTCATCATCAAAATTAAGTTTTGAAGTGCATCTAAGGTTGTAAGTTTTTTAAAATCCTAAAATTGCATGATTCGATTTGTTGTTGCATATTACGTGGCATGTCTGATCTAAATTTTTAATTTTTCACTGCGTGATCATCATGTATATGCCATGTGATATCCCATCATATCAAACCTTTTCAAACTATTGCATTGATAAATGTGAATTTATTTATGTTTTTAATGTGTTTTTACTATAGTTTTAGGATAGTTTTGTGTTAATTTAGTTGTTTTGATAGTTGGTTTCTTTAATTGATGTTTTAATTGTTTAATTAAGTATTTTGGTGTTTTTAGGACTTAATTGAAAGAAGAAAAGAAAGATTGAAGGACTTGAATGAAAATTTGGCATTGAGATAGCTTGGCAAGAGCTTTTCATTCACATTGTGAGGCAGAAGCAAGCCACTCCGTAGAGTGTAAATCCACTCCGTGGAGTGTCAAGGCACTAGGTAGAGTAACAATGTTACTCCACGGAGTGAGAAGAAGAGGAGGTTGGGTTGCTCCACCGAGTAGATGTGTGCTCCACCGAGTGAGGAATAGGTTGCTCCACCGATCAAGCTACACACTCCACCGAGTGTGTTGATTCTCCAAGGCACGTGCATGTTTTGTTTCGGAGGGAAATAAAGAGAAGGAAGGTTAGGGTAAAACTCTTATGGGAGGATATAAAAAGGGCAGTTTTATTCTAAAAAGACGGCGGCTGAAGGCTTTGATTTTTCTTGAGTTCTATTTTCTTTCTCTTTTACAATGTTTTTGATGGAGAATATGAGCGGCTAAGTTTTTAATTCCGATTCAAGGGTGATTCGATTTCAATTGTAATCTTGTGAGGCTTCGAACTCAACAAGGATTTCTTCAATCTAAGTAATTCTTATTTTCTTGTTCTTATTTTCTATGAATTATTTGTATTGATTAACTTGACGCCTTAATTCAATATTGATTTTTCTATTGCTATTCATGAGTTTGTGATCCGTAATTGTCATGAATGATTGATTTTAGTAGCAAGGAATTGGTTTATGTGTGTGTGAATTCGGCTTTCCGATTTACATAGCTTGCATAATAGATTCTAGGGAAATTAAGATGCAAAGTTAATTGAATTGTAGCTATCTCGATCAATTAATCTTGTCTTAGTCATTCTCATTAACTCTTAATGCTATCATTGAAATGATATGGAACGCTATCGTGCCCAGTTAAATCAATGGTAAGATTTGATTTTAAATGCTTTGTTTGAGTCAATTACATTAGGAGAATTATTGCTTTCTACGGCTTTTCCGATTAAGTAGACTAAGTTCTTGGATTGAGAAATTAATCTTTAAGCCTATGATAAAAGTTGCAATTGGATGAGATTTACGCCTTTGAATTGGAAGTTTGGTAAGATTGATTTTCATTTAATTCAATATTTTTGCTCTCTGTTAATTTCTTGTTAATTTACTGTAACGACCCGCCGTACCCCCAACCGATATTGTCCGCTTTGGAGTGCCTGGTAGCTGGGGCCAGGTATTGCCCACTCCTCATGGCTTTGTTTTTCTCTTACTGGAAAAGGCCTCAATTGGGTAGTAAAGCGTTCGCACATATAAAGCCCAGTCACTTTCCCAAGCTAGCCGATGTGGGATATTACAATCCACCCCCCTAGGGGCCCAGCGTCCACGCGGGATCACTGACACACTCGGAGCCCGGGTCGGCTCTGATACCAAATTGTAACGACCCGCCGTACCCCCAACCGATATTGTCCGCTTTGGAGTGCCTGGTAGCTGGGGCCAGGTATTGCCCACTCCTCACGGCTTTGTTTTTCTCTTACTGGAAAAGGCCTCAATTGGGTAGTAAAGCGTTCGCACATATAAAGCCCAGTCACTTTCTCAAGCTAGCCGATGTGGGATATTACAATAATTGTAACGACCCGCCGTACCCCCAACCGATATTGTCCGCTTTGGAGTGCCTGGTAGCTGGGGCCAGGTATTGCCCACTCCTCACGGCTTTGTTTTTCTCTTACTGGAAAAGGCCTCAATTGGGTAGTAAAGCGTTCGCACATATAAAGCCCAGTCACTTTTCCAAGCTAGCCGATGTGGGATATTACAATCCACCCCCCTAGGGGCCCAGCGTCCACGCGGGATCACTGACACACTCGGAGCCCGGGTCGGCTCTGATACCAAATTGTAACGACCCGCCGTACCCCCAACCGATATTGTCCGCTTTGGAGTGCCTGGTAGCTGGGGCCAGGTATTGCCCACTCCTCACGGCTTTGTTTTTCTCTTACTGGAAAAGGCCTCAATTGGGTAGTAAAGCGTTCGCACATATAAAGCCCAGTCACTTTCCCAAGCTAGCCGATGTGGGATATTACATTTACTTTTAGTTTCAATTTCAAAGATTCAAAACCCCCCATTTACTTTATACTTTTGTTTTAACATTGAGAAATTAATCATCATAGTTCTCTTGGGATTCGACCTGGTTCCACTATTTCTACAAGTTAGTTTAGGTGAATCAGTATTTATTTTTGGAGGGCGTCGACAACCCGACCAAAATTTGGCGCCGTTGCCGGGGAACTATATTTTTAGTTTCTCATTGTTTTATTTATTTGTTTGTTTTTGTTTATGACTCGTTCTTCTCAGACCTTTGATTTGCAGTATAATCCTGAAATTGAGAAGACAGCGCGTCGATTGAGAAAAGAAGCTAGATTAAGGAAGAGACGCCTTAAAGAAGAGGAATTGGAGATAGAATTGACAATTGGTGGAACTTCGATATTTGAAGAAAAGATGGCTGACAGAACTCTCAAAGAGCTAGCTGCACCAGATTTGAATCAACAACCCTTATGCATTACTTTTCCTAACCTTGCAAATGATTTTGAATTAAAATCTGGTTTGATTCATTTACTTCCTTCTTTTCGTGGCTGTGCAGGTGAAGATCCCCATAAACATTTGAAGGAATTTCACATTGTCTGCTCTGGAATGAAACCGCAGGGCGTGACTGAAGAGCAAATCAACCTTAGAGCTTTTCCTTTCTCTTTGAAAGATCAAGCTAAAGACTGGCTCTATTATCTTCCGTCGGGTTCAATCACTACATGGAGTGAGATGAAAAGGTTATTCCTGGAGAAATTTTTTCCTGCATCACGAGCTGCCAACATCAGAAAGGAGATTTATGGCATCACACAGATTACAGGAGAAACATTATATGAATATTGGGAAAGGTTTAAGAGGCTGTGTGCTAGTTTTCCCCACCATCAGATTTCTGACCAACTCCTGATTCAATATTTTTATGAAGGATTACTACCAATGGATAGGAGTATGATAGATGCAGCGAGTGGTGGAGCCTTAGTGAACAAGACACCTCAAGAAGCCAAATTATTGATTTCTAATATGGCTGAGAATTCCCAGCAATTCGGTACAAGATGTGGAGGATCCACCAAGCAAGTAAATGAGGTAAGTGAACTTAAAAGTCAACTTTCTGATTTAACTGCTTTAGTTCGTCAAATGGCTGTAGGACAATTGCAAACAGTAAAAGCATGTGGAATATGCTCACTTCAAGGGCATTCTACTGATATGTGCCCTACATTACAACAAGACTCCACACAAGAAGCCAATGCCATAGGAGGATTTCCCGGTCTACCTCAAAGGAAGTATGATCCCTATTCTAATCATTACAATCCTGGATGGAGGGATCATCCCAATTTTAGCTATGGAAATCAAGGAGGACAACAAAGGCCACCCCCTCAAAATTTCAATAGACCACCTCCAATTCCCACGCAAACTCAAGCTCCAACTTCAGGTATGTCTTTGGAAGATATTGTTAAAAATCTTGCTAATAATACTCTTCAATTCCAACAGGAAACAAGAACCAACATTCAGGAAACGAGGACAAGCATTCAGAATTTAGGCAACCAAATTACTCAATTGGCCACTTCAGTTAGTAAATTGGAAGCTCAAAATTCTGGAAAGTTGCCTTCACAACCAGAAGTGAATCCAAAGGAGAATTGCAGTGCAATCTCGCTAAGAAGTGGAAAAGAAATTCCTTCAGGATCCACTCCATCAAAAGGAACTGACATAAGCAACGAAGATGATGAAGAAGAAGCCTCTTCTAAAATGAAGAGAAAGGTAACATTCGATCCTCCTTTATCTCTTTCTTCTCACACCCCTACTCCTCCATTTCCTAGCAGGTTAGCTAAACCAAAGGAAGATGAGCAAGAAAAAGAGATCCTGGATACATTTAGAAGAGTCCAAATCAACATTCCTTTGTTGGATGCTGTCAAGCAAATTCCGAAATATGCAAAGTTCTTGAAGGAGCTATGTACCAACAAGAGGAAAATGAAAGAAAAAGGGAAGGTTGAGGTAAGTAAGAATGTGTCGGCAATTTTACAGAGAAATATGCCAGAAAAATGCAAGGATCCAGGTATGTTTTCATTACCATGTGTGATTGGTGAAAAGAAAGTTGAGCATGCTATGTTAGACTTAGGAGCTTCGATTAATGTAATGCCATTTTCTGTTTACCAAGAATTGAAATTAAATGACTTGCAAAGGACTGATGTAGTTATTCAATTGGCAAACCGTTCTTACATTCACCCTTTAGGGATAGTTGAAGATGTTTTGGTGCAAGTAAATAAGCTTATATTTCCTGTAGACTTTTACATTTTAGAGATGGAAGGTAATCCTTCTTCAAAATCGGCTTCGATTTTGTTAGGAAGACCTTTTATGAAAACGGCAAAAACAAAAATCGATGTAGATGAGGGTACATTGTCCGTTGAATTTGATGGAGAGATTGTTAAATTTAATATTTTTGATGCTATGAAGTACCCTACTGATGTGCATTCTCTTTGTCAAATTGATGAAATAGATTCTATTGTGCAGGATATATTTGCTCAAGAAAGTGATGGTAATGAGCAAGAACAGGATGCACCACCTAATTTAGAAAGAATCATCGGGGAACTTGGTGTAGAAAAACTATTTTCAGCAACATTATCGGAAACAATAAATTCTAATGCTGAAATCTCTTCTACTACTAATAAAATGCTACCTTCAATTGTGCAGGCACCAAAGCTATAGTTGAAAGCTCTACCAGAACACCTCAAATACATGTATTTAGGTGAAGGTGAAACTTTGCCGGTGATCATCTCTAAAGGCCTCACGACAGCGCAAGAGGAAAATTTAGTTCACATTTTGAAGGAGCACAAGGTTGCAATTGGTTGGACCTTAGCTGACATTAAAGGCATTAGTCCGTCCATTTGTATGCAAAGAATCCTACTTGAAGAAGATGCCAAACCATCTCGAGAATCACAAAGGAGGTTGAATTCTGCCATGAAAGAGGTTGTGATGAAAGAGATTCTCAAGTTGCTTGATGCAGGTATTATATATCCAATCTCAGATAGCGAATGGGTAAGTCCAATTCATGTTGTTCCAAAGAAAACCGGGATAACCGTGGTACGAAATTTGAATAATGAACTTGTCCCTATGCGTGTGCAAAATGGTTGGAGGATGTGTATTGATTTTCGGAAGCTTAATCAAGTTACTAGAAAAGATCACTTTCCTCTTTCCTTTATTGATCAAATGTTAGAGAGGTTGGCTGGAAAGTCGTTCTTTTGTTTTCTTGATGGTTTTTCAGGTTTCTATCAAATTCCTATTGCACAAGAAGACCAGGAAAAGACAACATTCACTTGCCCCTTCGGAACTTATGCTTATAGGCGAATGCCTTTTGGACTCTGTAACGCTCCAGGTACGTTTCAAAGATGCATGATGAGTATTTTTTCTGAATATATTGCGAATTGCATTGAAGTTTTTATGGATGATTTCACTGTATATGGGGATTCATTTGATGATTGCTTAGATAATTTAACCAAGGTTTTGAAAAGATGCATAGAAACTAATTTGGTGTTAAATTATGAAAAGTGTCATTTTATGGCTACTCAAGGCATAGTTTTGGGACATGTGATTTCTTCTAGTGGTATAGAAGTTGATAAGGCAAAAGTTGATATAATTGCAAATTTACCCTACCCTACAAATGTTAGGGAAGTGCGATCTTTTCTTGGACATGCAGGATTTTATCGCAGGTTCATAAAAGACTTCTCTAAGGTTGCTTTGCCTTCGAAAAATTTGTTGCAAAAGGAAGCCCAATTTGAGTTTGGAAAGGAATGTAAGAAGGCATTTGATAAACTCAAAGAACTGCTGACTAGTGCGCCTAACATTCAACCACCTCGATGGGACTTACCATTTGAGGTCATGTGCGATGCAAGTAACTATGCAGTGGGAGCGGTTCTAGGACAAAGGGTGGAGAAGAAAAGTCATGTCATCTATTATGCCTCTAGGACCCTAAATCCTGCTCAGTGCAATTATTCCACTACAGAAAAAGAACTGTTATCAATTGTTTTTGCATTAGAAAAATTTCGGTCTTATGTGCTTAGCTCTAAAGTCATTGTGTTTTCTGACCATGCAGCTTTGAAATATCTTCTGGCCAAGAAAGAATCAAAACCGAGGCTGATTCGGTGGATTTTGCTTCTCCAGGAGTTTGACGTAAAGATAATGGACAGAAAAGGAGTGGAAAATTCAGTTGCGGACCATTTAAGTCGATTAATAAGGGAAGAAGAAGAAATTCCTCTCAATGATAACTTCCCAGATGAGTACTTATTCCATCTCAACGGTATGAATCCTTGGTATGCTGATATAGTTAATTATTTGGTTACGGGAAGTCTACCTAGTGGTCTTAGTAAATCTAAGAAGATAAAAATAAAAAGTGATTCTAAGTATTATGTCTGGGATGAGCCTTACTTATGGAAATTTTGTTCCGATCAAGTAATTAGGAGATGTGTGCCTGAAAGTGAGTTTCAATCCATTTTAGCATTTTGCCATGATTATGCATGTGGAGGACATTTTGGACCAAAACGAATTGCTAGAAAGGTTTTAGATAGCGGTTTGTATTGGGAATCTTTGTTTAAAGATGCATATCAATTTTGCAAAACTTGTGAAAAGTGCCAAAAGGTAGGTGCATTATCACGTAGGAATGAAATGCCTCAAATTTCCATTCTTATTTGTGAGATATTTGATGTGTGGGGTATTGATTTTATGGGTCCCTTGCCTTCTTCTTGCGGTTTTTCTTACATTCTTTTGGCTGTGGATTATGTTTCGAAATGGGTGGAAGCTAAAGCCACCAAAACTGATGATTCTCAAGCTGTTGTAGGTTTTATCAAGGCTAACATTTTTGCTAGGTTTGGAATTCCAAGAGCAATTATCAGTGATCAAGGAACACATTTTTGCAATCGATCGGTTGAAGCTTTGATGAAAAAGTATGGAGTAAATCATAGAGTTGCTACTGCATATCACCCCCAAACCAATGGACAAGCCGAGGTTTCAAATAGGGAAGTTAAATCCATTTTGGAAAAGACAGTCAATCCAGGAAGAAAGGACTGGAGTCTTCGTTTAGACGATGCTCTTTGGGCATACCGCACTGCCTACAAGACTCCTATAGGTATGTCTCCCTATCGTTTAATTTTTGGTAAGGCATGTCATCTACCAGTGGAAATCGAGCATAGAGCCTATTGGGCTGTACGCCGATGTAACATGGATTTAGACAAGGCAGGTAAATCAAGATTATTGCAGTTACAAGAATTAGAAGAGCTGCGGTTGGATGCTTACGAGAATTCGAGAATTTATAAGGAGAAATCTAAACTGTTTCATGATAACATGCTTATTAGGAAACAATTCACAACTGGTCAAAAGGTGTTGTTATACAATTCTCGTTTGAAGCTTATGCCTGGTAAGTTTCGCTCTCGCTGGATTGGTCCATTTGTTGTCACTAATGTGTTTCCTTATGGTGCAGTGGAAATTCAAAGTCTGGACACGGGTAAAGTTTTTAAAGTCAATGGCCATCGCTTGAAGATTTTTCATGAGGGAGAAATTGTTCAATGTATCATTAGCATGCATTTGAATGACCCTCAGTACTCTGGTACTTCTTAACAAGTAAGGAAGTTCTAAAAGTCTAGCTGAGGACTAACAAAAACTCAGAACTATTTCTCTGTCTTTTACTCGTAATAAGTTTTATTTTAACAAAAGGTTTAATTCTGTCATTTAAAGTTTTTGTCATTTTAGGGTTTGTCTTAAATTTTTAGGGGTCTCAAGTGTTTTTAAGGAAATGGTTTTTAGTAAGGGTTAATTTAATTTTAAAAAAAAAAAGGGGTTCGTGTTGATTTTGTCCAGAGTGTGACCACTCGGTAGAGTGTATTCTTACTCTACGGAGTGTGGCATATTGTTCTAAAAAAAAAAAAACAAATTTATTAAACGATTTTTGCTTGTTTTCCCGTGGGGTCATACTCGGTAGAGTGTGAGGACACTCCACCGAGTGTCCCTCATCCCACCACAATCAATAAAAGCCTTTCTCTTCACCTTTTCACACACGCGCCCGTTTCTATTTGCTTCCGTTTTCCCGTGGCTGGGTATTACTCGGGTCGTCTCATTTCTACTCTACCGAGCAACTCTTTTGTTTCTTAAGATCTTCATCCTTCCGTTCATCATCACTCAAGTAAGTATCTTTGTGCCTTCAACTTATTTAATTTCTTGGTTGGGTTCTCAATTTCTTCTTCAACTGTGGTGTCTTCGTACCTATTTTGAAGTGGACTTTTGCATCGTTATTGCTATGGTTTGAGATGTTCTGCTTATCATTGGTTTCAGTGCGTGTAATAGAGTATTGTACTATCAATTTGGGTTTGAGATAGTTTATATTACATCGGTTAGAGCTTTATGAAGTCATGCACACAACCTGTTTGATTAAATGTTTCAACGAGAAAAACAAAAGCTTCACAATTTGAATATGGTTCCGTTGCCGACTATCCTTTCATCATTATGCTATTTTTCTTTCTCATTCCATTTGCATCCCATTCCATTTATCCATTCAATTCATTAGATGCACATCAATTGACGTTTTACAACCATGCCATTTGTGGTTTCCTTTACTTTATCCTTTAATTGACATGGTTATATTTGTGTAGTGGCTCCGAAAAAGGCAAGAATTGAGGAAGCATCCACATCTACAGCAAAGCCTATCCCTGCCTACATTGATGAAGAAAATGCATAATTGTATGAGTACTTCAAAGCCATGACATTTGAGAAGCCGGTATACATCCGTGAGTTTTACGTGGATATTGCAGATGGCAACCTTTGGCATGAAATATACCCCCTTATCCAGAACATTGGCTGGGAGCAATTCATTTCAAAGCGACCTGAGGTTCACCCTTATATCGCCATACAATTTTTCACTTCTTTTAAGTTAACATTTGCTGATGAGCAGGATTTGGGCACTGTATGCTTTAAGCTTGGTAGGCGATGTTATTCCTTGCCTTTCCCTGATTTTGCTACGAAATTGGGATTTCCAAATACTGCCGTAGGAGAGTTACCAAATGCTACACATCAGGAGAACTGGGAGTTTATTCGGGATCCCCTTAATCCAACTGAATACAGGACAAGCAAGATGAAAGCACGTGCTTTAGGAAGCCATGCATTGCGAATTCTACATAGATTTTTATCCATCACATTCTTTAGTTGTCTTGGCAGTACGGGTGCAATTAATGCCGAAGAATGTATGCTTCTAAGGTGTATGGTAGAAGGAGTCAAGATCAATGGTGCTGTGCTTCTATCCCGCAAAATTGAGGAGTTACAAAGGAAGAATCCAAAAATCAGAAAAACATCTTTAGGGTGGATCGCAACAATTATGGCTGACCATGTGGGACACATGGATAAACGGCAATCCCTCGGTGAGATCAAATACATTGAATATGATATGCTAACTCGAATGAAAATTTTAGTGTTGAAACCCAGGAGGCACTGGTCTACTCGAGATGAGTATTTGCAGTTAATCACCATTGGCCGGAATCGCGACGAGGAACCAGAAGATGTTGCACCCGACCCAGCAGGTCCAGCACAACAACCTCCTGCTCCAGTCGTTGCCCCAGCTCCTGCACAGCCAGAAGTTCCTTCAATACTTATGACTTTCATGAATCAGGTCATAGGCAGGCTCGACAATATGCGTGATGATATTGGTGACCTGCGCAAAGACTTTGAACGATTCAATGTTGAGTTTTGGAGGCGCTTTCCACCACCTCCACCTCCACCATCCGAGTGACTCCAGTTTGAGTTGCTGAGGACAACATCAACTTTTGTGAGGGGGGTAGCGCTTCTCTGAGCTCTAGAATGTTGCTAAAATCCAGGAAGTCTACTTTTCCTTTTTCTTTATATCATGAAAACACTTATGTTGTTTTGTTTTTAATTTTTAGTTTACTTTTTGGTGTGTAATAGTAATCTTAGGAGCAACTTGGTGCTGTAACTAACTCAGTGATGATATGAATAGTTGCTAGTTCTTGGTTATTTAGTTATTTTTGTCCTTTGAATACATAGTTAATTAGCATGTATCACTTAGCTTACATAAAGCTTAGTTTGCCCCAGTTATTCTCAGAATTTGAACAAATTGAACTTAAATTTAGATTGTGCAATAATCAAGATTATGATTTAGCAATAAGGCAAGTAGGTTGTTCACTGAAATTTTGAGCTAATCTATTACTCAACTTGGTTTATAATTATTAGTTTCCGCATATTTAAAGCATAAAAGACCAATTTTTGAACTTTAGAAAAACCAGTGCATTGAAATAATTGAGCAAGGAATTTTAGGACATTAGAACCTTCCTCATCACCCTTCGAAGCATAAAAGCAACTCAAGCAACTTAGAAAGTGATCTAGGCAGATTTTTCTTGTTAAGCTAATAAAAAGATTGTTTTCCTACCCTTTTGATATGATTAACCTTTGTTAGCCAGTTTGAGCTTAATGAGGTATGCTTAAAGCGTACCGTGTTTATTATTCTTGTTACACTCATCATAAACCATATAGCCTAAAAGCTTTTATCTACCCTCTAGAATTGGCCACTCTAGATTTGGATAGGTTTACATTTATTGGGCATTTAAATTAAGTGTAATGAGAATGATTGAATCATTTGGGGCAAGAATTGTGTGATGAAGTCAAGTGCTTGTATAAATATCCTTGTTTTACCCCTATTTCTGTAGTTTGCCAGCAAAAGAAGCTAAATGAAAAAAAAAAGAAAAAAAAATAAAGCTAGCATATGGCAAAATTTTAAGTGTGGGGTAGTTAAAAAGGAAAGAAATTGGGACTTCTCATAAAAAAAAGGGATTTCAGTCTTATTACTTCTATTTTGGGATTGTTCAATGCTTAAGAATGTCAATAAGTAAGCTTTACAAGGGAATTGTGCTTAATATTTTAAAAATGTAGAATGTGATTTATTCAAGTAAAGAGTGGCTAATTCTCTTTGATTATCTTTTGACCATTCTTCAATAGCCAATACCTTAAACCTCATTACAACCCAATTAAGACCTAAGTGATTCTATGTTTTGCTTTGAGTTGTTTAGCGGAGATGACCTTCGGGTTCCGGTGCTAAAGGAGAGGCCTATAGTGTTTCTAGAGTTTCAAGTGCGAAACCTTAAGTGTACTTAGTATACTTCAATTCTAAAGCTTGACTATGAGATGCATTGGTGTTTTGTTTTTGAAAATCGCTTAAATTCTTTTGGTCTTTCACATATGGAAACTGGTTCTTATCTCCTTGTTTGAGTTTGTTTTAGCCATGATTTTATTGAGTGCTCTTGTTAATTGTTGGATTTAATCTTGAATTGTTTAAATCTAATTTTGAGTTTGATTATTCTGAGAAGTTGGTTTGTTCAAATTTGCTCGGGGACGAGCAAAAGCTAAGTGTGGGGTATTTGATAAATGTGAATTTATTTATGTTTTTAATGTGTTTTTACTATAGTTTTAGGATAGTTTTGTGTTAATTTAGTTGTTTTGATAGTTGGTTTCTTTAATTGATGTTTTAATTGTTTAATTAAGTATTTTGGTGTTTTTAGGACTTAATTGAAAGAAGAAAAGAAAGATTGAAGGACTTGAATGAAAATTTGGCATTGAGATAGCTTGGCAAGAGCTTTTCATTCACATTGTGAGGCAGAAGCAAGCCACTCCGTAGAGTGTAAATCCACTCCGTGGAGTGTCAAGGCACTAGGTAGAGTAACAATGTTACTCCACGGAGTGAGAAGAAGAGGAGGTTGGGTTGCTCCACCGAGTAGATGTGTGCTCCACCGAGTGAGGAATAGGTTGCTCCACCGATCAAGCTACACACTCCACCGAGTGTGTTGATTCTCCAAGGCACGTGCACGTTTTGTTTCGGAGGGAAATAAAGAGAAGGAAGGTTAGGGTAAAACTCTTATGGGAGGATATAAAAAGGGCAGTTTTATTCTAAAAAGACGGCGGCTGAAGGCTTTGATTTTTCTTGAGTTCTATTTTCTTTCTCTTTTACAATGTTTTTGATGGAGAATATGAGCGGCTAAGTTTTTAATTCCGATTCAAGGGTGATTCGATTTCAATTGTAATCTTGTGAGGCTTCGAACTCAACAAGGATTTCTTCAATCTAAGTAATTCTTATTTTCTTGTTCTTATTTTCTATGAATTATTTGTATTGATTAACTTGACGCCTTAATTCAATATTGATTTTTCTATTGCTATTCATGAGTTTGTGATCCGTAATTGTCATGAATGATTGATTTTAGTAGCAAGGAATTGGTTTATGTGTGTGTGAATTCGGCTTTCCGATTTACATAGCTTGCATAATAGATTCTAGGGAAATTAAGATGCAAAGTTAATTGAATTGTAGCTATCTCGATCAATTAATCTTGTCTTAGTCATTCTCATTAACTCTTAATGCTATCATTGAAATGATATGGAACGCTATCGTGCCCAGTTAAATCAATGGTAAGATTTGATTTTAAATGCTTTGTTTGAGTCAATTACATTAGGAGAATTATTGCTTTCTACGGCTTTTCCGATTAAGTAGACTAAGTTCTTGGATTGAGAAATTAATCTTTAAGCCTATGATAAAAGTTGCAATTGGATGAGATTTACGCCTTTGAATTGGAAGTTTGGTAAGATTGATTTTCATTTAATTCAATATTTTTGCTCTCTGTTAATTTCTTGTTAATTTACTTTTAGTTTCAATTCCAAAGATTCAAAACCCCCCATTTACTTTATACTTTTGTTTTAACATTGAGAAATTAATCATCATAGTTCTCTTGGGATTCGACCTGGTTCCACTATTTCTACAAGTTAGTTTAGGTGAATCAGTATTTATTTTTGGAGGGCGTCGACAACCCGACCATGCATTAAAAGCCGTAAACAACATGTTTAACATCCAAAAAAAAGGTATTTAACCCCTAAAATACATCAATGAAATGTAACCAAAAATAAATAGAGAATTAACATCCAAGCTGGCATTTACATAATGCAAGAAAGATTTCATTTAGCAGTAACCCTTCCTCTTGTTTCCTTATTCAAAGTTCGTACTACATAATCCTTCAAATATCTTGACTTGACTTGTCTCTCCCTCCTGTTAGCTTTGGGGACTACACAATCTCCTTCTACTTGATCTGCTCTCCTCTTTCTTTGAGTAGCTTGGTTATCAGTTTCGGTTACTTGGGATTGCAATTGGATTTATTGATGACAACACTTTCCTGGGTTTGTTGGTTATCCTGTAACATAGAAAATATAACAAACAATAGAAAAAAAAGCTTGAAGCTAAATATTTATGAAATAAAGTGGCAAGTAGACAATTGCTAACAGAATAAAAATAACATAAAAAATTACAACATAACCTGTCCAGCAGCTGTTGTGACAGAATCCTCAAATATTTCATTATATACTTCATTAATTTCCTATAAATTACAATTCATATAAGAGATTTCATGAACAAACCAAACAATAATTTACAATTGAAATCAAATTTCTTAAATTGGTTTTACTTACTTGCTCATCTTGATTTAGTATTTCCTAGTTAGTTTGCATGTCATTGTTCATATCATGCTGCTTTACAATCCACTTCGAATGTCCTCTTGAATTATGTCCACATGTACTGCATATGGAACAAGTCATAGTTATATTCTCCTTTCTTTAAACCTTTTGCCTACCAGTTAACCCTTTATTCTGTCTTTCTTGCTCAAATTCTTTGGGTTCCTTTCTCCTATTCCTTGCTTTCCTCCATCTTTTTCTTTTGACAGCAGCAGGAGGAATGATTTCACCACCATCCTCAACTATTGGCCAAAGCTCTATTGGATTGATGAAAAAATCATAAACCTTTATGAAGGTTTCCATGTGGTAGTACTGGTGAACATAGTCCTTAAGATTTTCATTGTTATGAATAATGGCAGATACTTCATGTACACAGGGCAGCCTTATTAAATCCCACCTTCTACACATGCACTGCCATACTTCCATGTCCATTATGTACTTGCCTATTGGACCGGTCACTTCCACCTTTGAACCACCTGAGAAATCTGACTCAAAATATGCAGCTTCATCTTTCAATTACAACAATCTTTTCCAGATTTTTGGACATATCTTGCCATTTTATTTCTTCATTGCTTCGTTCTTCTTGTACATTTGCTTCATCAACTTTGATTTTATCATTTCCAGTATGGTTATGATAGGTCTGTCCTTTGCATCCTTTATGTACCATATATAACACAAACAAAGAAAATAAGTTAGTCAGTTAAATAATTGTATAAACCTTTTAAAATACAATATGATAGTTGGATGTATCTATTAAAACATTCACACATATTGTTTAATAGGATGTCACACTTGGGGTACATGCTGACTAAGCTATGAGTCCAACTATAATAGGATATGTCCGGGTGTGCTAACCATACCTTTGCAGCAGCATCTTCATTTTCAATAGCTTGTAGAGCTATTTTGAACTTCGCATCTTATGATGCCCTTACTGCATTCCACAATAGATCATTTAAAGTTTTGCCTTTAAATTTTGCTCTAAAATTCTAATATATATGCCTAACACAGTGCCAGTATTCTGCTTTTGAAAACATGTCTCTAACGGCTGCAATCAATCCCTATATAAAAGAAATAAGTTAATTTAATTCCATTATATTAAAGTTAACTGAAACAAAATATTATAATATTTAAATTAACATACCTTTTTTCTGTCAGACATCCAGACAATATGTTATGTGTTTCTTATCTCTAAATCCTTGCCTAAACAATGCAAGAACCAGCTCCAAGTCTTAGTGGATTCATTTTTCATAATAACAGCATATGCAATAGGAAACATGCATTCATTGGGGTTAATGCCTATTGCTGTGAACAAGAACCCACCAAAATTCCCTTTCAACCATGTTCCATTTACCCCAATTATTAGCCTACAACCAGTCTTGAATGCTTTTTAAGAGGTGATAGACATACATAAAAACCCAAGAATCCATCTTCATATCTCTATAAATGAACAGTGGATTCAAGATTACTCTTTATAATTTCTGCCCTATAATCAATAAGTTTCAAATACTACATACTCTATCACCAAAAATCCAAGTTAATGCCATTTTTTTGCCCTTTAAGCTTTAGTATAAGAGATTGAGTAATCTAATTCTGCTCTAATTGTGCGGACGATCACATGTATGCTCCACACATGATCATCCCTAACTCTATCATAATATTTACAAGTTAACCACTGTGAAGTCAAGTGAAAATTTTTGAAAGTTCTTGCACAAGTATGATTAAAATTTGAGGTTTTAATTTGCATAGTGGGATCATTTTTACAGACTCTATTAGCCTATAACCTATAAGAACAACCTTCAGACATGCATTTACATATAACTCTACTTTTATCATTAGTCAGAAAGTGACATAAAAACCTATTCTTGATGCTCTAAGCTCTGCAAACCTTCTTAAATTGGTCAAAACTCCTGAACCTCATTCCATGTAACAATATCAAGTTCTTCATATGCTTTTCTTCATTGAACTTAGGATATCCTATCCTTGGCTCACCATCAGAATATTCTTCTCCAGAATATAGGTCATTTAATTTAGGATCATCAGATGAATCACTGACAGCTTCATCTACTTGTGGTATAGAACCATCAGCATGAGGTATTTTAGAACCTTTTCTTAGCCTGGCCAATGACCCACGTGTACCATCTTCATCGAAATCATCATCTGATTCACTTAGATTGTAATCCGGATCACTGAAATCATCTACATCAGCTTGAGGCATTCCATCTAAAATTAGAATTTGAAATTTAGTTATAAATTCTTGGTACATAATGTATGTTTAAGTTAAATTAAATGAATTTGAGTTTACCACCAACATCTTGTTGACCACCAGCATCGTCTTTACTGCCAGCATCTTCTTGACCGTTAGTATCTTGTTGAAAAAAAATATTCTCTATATCATTATATACTATCATAACAAACATAATGAAAAGAATTTAACTAAAGTTTTACGTTCAACAATAGTATCCTTTTCATGACTAGCATTACTGGCATTGTCATCTCCATCATCATCTGGACCTTTGTCAATTTCATCGTTATCATAAGCTTCTTCAGGTTCTTCTTGCTCATCATCATCAATGTCTTTATATGCTTGCATACCATCCTCGTTCTCATAAATGACGTCATCATTTACTGTAGGAGCACTACCAATAATGCCATCAGGGGTCATGTTTGGTTAACCCATCTCCATATACTCCTCATGCCAACTTTTAACTAACTCATACATTTGTTCCTCTATTTTTTTAGTAGTATATTCTATTCCAGCTAACCTCGCCTCTTCAAGATCTTTAGCCAACAAAACTTCAGTTGGCACTTTTTCAAAATACCTTCTCAAATCTTTGAAATAATCATATTTTTTTTGTGTTTTGGTGCGGCTATGAATAAGTCTCTACTAGGTCGATGAATCACTGCATCCGGATCGTCATTGTCATCAAAATGATTAATAAAAATATCAACCATATTGTTATCAACTCTTACACGCATATCGAACATATCAATTTCAGTGTTTAAAGGTTTCAGAGTTTCTTCTAACAATATCTTGTAGAAAAACCTGACAAATCCTTCACCTTTTACCCTCTGACACATCTTATCAAGCATCTTCAGATTCATTACTTTTGCACTACACCATAAAAAATGGCTAGATCTCCACCTCCATACCTATTTCCATGTACAAATCCACTATGATGAAGTTTTACTGTGAAGTATTTGCTCCTCTTTCCTAAATAAATAGAAGCAAAAAGATATCTAATATCATATCTAAACAAACAAACAAACAACAACAAAAAGATATATAATGTGATATCTAAACAAACAAAAACACCTTCTACCGTTTTCTTAAATGTTCTTATATATAATGTGATCATGGCATGTCAAGAATGGCATATGAATATGTTTAAGATATATATCTACTATTACTGTGAAGGATAAGTATGCTTCTTAAAATCTAAAACAAGATTACACATGAATGCATGTAAATAATAAAAATTACATTCTTTTCTTTTGGAAAGACAACACCTTTATTATGCATCAATTTTTAATATTGTGATCTATAGGCATTACATTATCACGAATGAACCAAAATTATTCGAAATTTGATATGTTTGGGACCCCCCAACAAACTGTTATATTTATTTCATTAATGACCCATATAACCCACATGACTGCTCCCTTTAAACAAATAGCAAAATATAAAGGTTGTTTCCGTAATAGAGATATGTGGGCTTTAGATCCAACATTTTATATACTTTTTTTTGCACATGCTTTCAACAATGGACAACACTTTCAACAAAAAAGACAACACTTTCAACAACCAGCATGCTTTCAACAATAGGCAACACTTTCAACAAAAAAGATAACATTTTCAACAATACACATGCTTTCAACAACAAACAATAAAAGATAGAAAAATGACATTTATTTTAAGATATCTACCATATAAATGGATCCCACAAATATTCAAAGTACTTACCATAATTAGGAGCGTTTTCAAAACCCCATCTCAAAATGGGATGGTCCATCTTCACCTGTTGCTTTTGCAAGGAAAATGACATCCCTACTCTCTCTCCAGATCTATTTTTTATGTATATAAAGACATCCACTTCTCCAGATCTAATGAAATAGGAGTAATAGTGCTGATTTCACCTTGATTTTGCCTTGACTTCGCCTCAATTTCACACTGAAGATTTTCTTTTTCTCATAGATAAAGAAGATCTGTGTCGAATAGAGATAAAGAAACACAAACTTCTTGCTCTTCAATTTCGAACAAGGAGTATGAGTGTGGAACAAAGAGGGTTTCATATAGATTAGAAATAAAATGGGAACACCAAGTCAAATGAGTTTCTGAAGAAGAGATAAAGTTAAGGTTCCTTTAATGCTAACACTAAGTCAAATGGGTTCTTGACCTTCTCCATATGTCATATGCCTATTCGTCCATTTCAATGCTAAGGGATCACTGATGTGGCAAAGTTGACGTGGATTTTTTCTGATGTGGCTGCTGAAATGTCAAAAACTGACATGATAGCTGGTGATGTGTCTCTGCTGTCGATCCCACGTGTGATATGGAATGTGACATGGCATGCCATGTCATCAATCCGGTAGGGTTTTCATCAAAATCCGGTACATATGACTTTTAAGCAAAAATGTTAAAAGTTCAATGACTTTTAAGTCGCAAAAAAAATGTCTGTTACTTTTAGGTGATAAGTGATAAGTTCAGTGACCGTCGGTGAAATTGACCCCATAATACAGAGATTTGAGTATAAAACTGTGTAAATGGATAATCATACCATATAAGAGACCATGTCTTTAGATTGCTATAAAGAAAAAAAGGACATAACCTAAGAAAACTCCAATTGCAGATATCTGCAAATTAATAATAATCCAATATATTAGCTTCTTTGTGATTACAGTAGTATGATACAGTAGAATTCAAAAGTGCTTAAGTGTTAAATGTGCACAGCCTAAGTTAGTACCGAGATGGATGACCCGATGAAAAAATATTTTTAACCATTAAATAAGAATATAAATATTAAATGAAGTCTATTAGTATAATTTGAGGAGAATTTGAGCTCAAATAAATTTCTAAAATAGATAGTGAAAAATTTTTTCGGTACCTTAATAAGATTGACCATGAGTTTGATCGAACTTTACAATATTTTATAAATCATTAAAAATTATTATGATTGCATATATCTATTATAAACATCCTAAATGAGCCATTATAAGTGAAAAATAATTTTTCTGACAGTTTTAAATTTTTGAATTTTGGACTGGTTGATTTTTTTGTCGAAGCTGGAAATATATTGAATGATGTTAAAATGATTTGAAATTTTAAATACTCCTTCCTTCATATGTTTTTGCATTCAGGATAAAATTTTAGAGTATTCTAATGAGAGAAACATCAGTTTCTAAAAAATGGTGAAAAATCGAGGTTAATCTAATTAGTTGAGTTAAAGAGCATTTTTAAATTTTTCAAGGGCACAAAGAACATAATAAATTAGTTTAGGATCAATTGGAATAATAAATGGAGAAATAACATTATTAAAAAAAATTAATTGGGCAAAAAAGTGAGTTAATTAAGTAAAATTGGACTGATTAATTAGACCAAAAAGGTTGGAATTGATTTGGCCCAATTGATATGGGTATATAAGGGAAAAATTATATTTCTCTAGAAAATCTCCATTATTCTCCTTCATTTCCACCGCACACCATGGAAGAATTCTTCATTTTTCTTTTAAATTCTTTCAACATAATCCTACGCAACTTTATGTCCCTGGCAATTCTAAGGTACTAAATTCATTTTTAATCATCTTGAGAGCTCATTTGGAGTGGAGGAAGTTTAAGAAATTGTGAAAAAAAAGAAAGAAAATTTGGAAAAATAATTTAAGGAAAATTTGGCCAAGATGGATTTTCAGATTTTCAAGGGAAATCAATAGGAACAAAAAGGAAAGGCAAATTAGATGATTTCAAGTCATTTTGAGGTAAGTGAACTAATCTTACACTTTATTTTAATCAATTTCCTTGAATTTTGTACAAGTTCACATTATATAACTATGGTAATTTAGGTTTAAATGAGAATTACATTGAGATATGTTAGTACAATGAATTCATAACACATAACGATAAAAAATTAGTGAATAAATCAATCAAAAAGTGAGGGAACCCAAGGTGAACGAATAGGGTACCTAGGGTTACCATGTAACAATTAATTAATTAATTAATGATTTAGCATAATTTGGATATTATAATGATAAATGAATATAATACCATGTAATAATTGATTAATTAATGATGTATGCTTGTGTACATATGGCGGTCGGATGTGATGTACTATGGTTATGACATAATTTCATCATGTTTGAGGGATATTATACATATTAGTATGAAAATGTGCATGATAGGTGTAAATGTGTGGGAAATGAATAGATGAGAATGTGGGCATAGTGCGAAATACATGGAAAGCTATGTAAACACATGGCATAAAATGAAACAAAACATATTAGATATTCAGTTGAAGAGTTGATCACCCCAAATGATCCTTCAACTCATACTACGTTCACAGTTAGGAAGTTGGTCACCCCAAGTGGCCCCTCAACTCACACTAATCTCACAGTTGAGGAGTTGATCATCCTAAGTGATCTTTTAACACACATAAGGTTTATAGTGAGGAGTTGATCATCCTAAGTGATAGTTTAACATATATTAGATTTACAACTGAGGAGTTGATCATCCCAAGTGATCCCTCAATACACCCTGGAGTAGTTAGATCACGCCAAATGGCCTCTCCAGTTCATTTAGGATCATTGGGATTTCTCATCCCATATATCGGGGTCGAGATTTTTTATTAAACATCATCAAGAGCAAAATTATAATTTCATAAGGAAATAAGAACTAAACGAGAAATTTGACATAAAAAGATGGCAAATATGTGATAAAAAATTGAATAAGATGAAAAATGTGGTTAAGCGAGTAATAAAGGGGAAAATGTAATTATGCGAGAAATTAAGGGCAAAATGGTGAATTCACATCAACAATGTGGTTATAAGAGTCAAACAAGTGAAAAAGAGCAAAAACATAAAAAAAGTTCAGGGATCAAATCGTAATTTACAACTACATAAGAAAGTATAGGGACCAAAATATAAATTTTGGTTTAAACACGAATGTATACCAAAAGAAAGTGAAAAAGAAAAATTTGTGTAACATTTGACATGATATTTTTTAAAAGAAAGTTTAGAGACCAAACGGTAATTCACCATCACCAGAGGAAATGTAGGGACTAAATTATAAATTTTGTGTTTAGAATGAAATAAAAACTAAAAGAAAGCAGAAAGAACAATATTTGTGTGAAAATAGCATAACATGTGATAAATGAAAAGTATAAGAATTAAATGGTAATTTTTCCATTTAAGCAAGGAATGCATAAGGAAAACATGAGAATAAATATCAGTAAAAGAATTAAATGGTAATTTATGATAATAAGAGAATAATTCAAAATTAAATAGTTGAAATTAATAAATAAGGGTAAAACGGTAATTTAGTAAAATGTAATTTGTATAAATGAATTTTTGGGTGTAGTGTATTCACCACCAGACAACTCTGTTACTTAATGTATGGTTTTGTTTGCTACACACAGAGAACATGTAATCGAGGATAAAGAAGAGAAAAGGTTCAAATGGCATGTATATATGCGCGACTTAAATGAATATATATATATATATATATATATATATATATATATATATATATATATATAATTGTGTCATTCTGTTTCTTTTTGCTAATTTTTATAAATTGCAACTGCTTTAATTGGTTTAATGAATTTATCAATCAACTTTGTATATATTAGTGACTTGGTGCATAAAATCACATAAAATAATAGAAATTTATTAGGTTTAGGTTAAAATTTGAAGAAGAAAAAGTTAAGGGTAGAGTGTAAATTTATATTAATAAATTAGATTTTCTATTAATTTGTAATATTTGTTTTAAAATAAAAAATTGATATTTTGAAAATGTAAGTTTTTTAAAAAAGATATTTTTAAAATTAAAAAAATAAAAAATCATATTTTTTCTTTTTTTTTTTTAAATGGTATTCTATTGAATTTCCTCAGATTTCTATTAAAAAGAAAAAGAGTTAAAAATAGTAATTGGGCTATTGCTTTGCCCAATGGGCCGGAACTCTATCTCACGTCCCGTTTTAACAGCCTCATATAGGCAGATGCAATGCGTGCCCAGCCAATAGCCACCGCACCAGATTTCCTTAACCGCATGAACATTCTCTCTTTCTCCAGGTCCTCCTTTCTGTGGAACTAGGGTTTCAATTATCTTTATGTTTCCTCCAAATTCTCTCTATATCAGACCAGGATTCCTACAATCAATCTATTTTCCGTAATCAGCTCACTCTATAAGCTTATTATCGTCAAGATTAGGCTTCAAAAATAAGAAATTATGTTCATAATCTCTTCCTCAGCCGTCCTTGTTTCCATTGCCGTCTGCCAAAATCTTCGTGTTTTCGGACCCGGTTTGAATCCTTTTGCTCCATATTGCATTGCCAATCACTCTGTCTCTTCTCGTTAATTTCTTAGACAACATGTAAATTAGTGGTTTTTGTTTCATCGAATTCGTTTTCTCCTTCTCAATCTATTAAGGATTTGGTTGCTGGATTTTTTTCTCAAAGACTGTGTATGGTGGTGATATATTTTGAAACTATCGTCGATTGATAAATTTGGAAGGAAGAAAAAATTATGATCCAGGAACGGTCTGATTCCGTTTCGCTTTTGTTGAGGCGTAGACTGTCAAAAAAACGAAGCTTTAGGTCAAGGGTCGATAGAGATGACCGCGGTTGGACTTTGCTTCATATCGGTGCTAGAAAAGGTGATCTCAAAGAGGTACGTGTATTCTGTTGTGTCACTTTTTTCTTCATTTTGCCCCCCGTTTTATTTGTGTTTTATATGAAACATGATATTGCAATGAGGAGATATTGATTCGCCTTTTAGTTTGGGATTGCTTGGATGAATATTATAATATGTATTATACATACGGTTTGTGTGTTCATTCAAAAAATGGATAACAGAATGGTTTTTTTTTTTTCTCAATATCTAGGTGCGAAGAAGTTTGTCATGCATAAGAAATTAGCTTTATTGTTTATTTTTAATTTTTTTTTTCAGATTAGAATAAACTCACTTTATTATCACATAATTTTGGTTATTTTAAATAACTCAACAACTCTATTTCCCTGTTCCAGTTATGGTCTTTCTTTTTGCGCAAGTTTTCATTTCTGTATGGCTTCCTGTTACTGTTGGTGGTTTAAATGTTTTGTTTGTCTAATATGGAGAGATCAAATTCTTATTTTTATGGGAAGCAACTAAGGGATTAAGGATAATGTCATTCTTTCAGCTCTTTTTGCATTTTAGTTTGGTTCTTTAATGCTCATGCTGTTGATGTTGTGTCTGTTTAGTAAATTTGTTATTACAAAGGAAAATAAACTTCTTATTTAAATCAGGTTTGTTTATGATGTTAATCAGTAGCATTCCTTTTTCTTCATTAGTTATCTTGCTTCTGCTTTAGGATTTCAATTAAAGAAGTTTCTGATCAATATTAAGCTTCTATGTCATTGAATGCATCAAGATTTCTTGGACATTTTGGCATTAAATAAATCCTTCTGGGTAAGCATGTTCCTTGATACAATTCTTCGGGATTTGTTCCTTCGTAACTTTTTACAGATGTAGTTGGATGAAGGGGAAATACTTTATTGTGAACTTTTACAATTATGCTTGTTGTGTTCTAAAGTAGGTGGAATGGAGGGGAAAAGATTTTATATTATGCAATCAATCCATAATGAGGTTGGAGCTTATTTGGCTTCATTTTATTTCATTTGCTGCGTACTTTAATTCGTTCTTGTTTGAGTTAAGCTGGTTCTTGTTTGATGGATATCTCTATTTTCATGACCATAGAACATACTGACAGTATGATGTGAGGGAAAAAATTGTTCATCCTAGGTCAAAGTAATTTAAGGTTTGTTTTACAGGTGAACCGATTACTTGATCAAGGAATGGATGTTAATGTGCCTGCATGGGGTCCCAAATCAAAAGGAGTCACCCCCCTCCACCTTGCTGCTGAGGGAGGACACATTGAGGTTATGGATGTATTGCTTGAGTGTGGTGCCAACATAGATGCTAGAACTTGGGGTGCTTGTGGCTGTAAGTATCTTCAATTCATGTGAATAAATTATTTTCAGCATCCAGAATCTCTCATCTCCCTTCCACTCTGCTTATCCCTCCCATATCTCCATAGTCACGTATGTTGTCGATGCATATCATACATTTGCTGATATAGCATTCTTTTCACTTTTCCCAGGGACCCCACTGCATAGCGCAGCTAAAGAAAGGAAGAAAGAAGCAGTTAAATTCCTCATTGAGAATGGAGCATTCTTGCCAGATGACATGAATGATATCAGGTTTAATCCACCTCTCCATTACTGCTCTGGTTTGGAATGGGCATACGAGGAGATGCTGCGCTGGCAAAGAGACAACAACTTGTCTGCGGGCGAGTCGTCCTACAGCTCTGAAAGCTAAACACTCCTGTAATTGCAGCCATGCTGCTTGCTGTGAAATACTAAATGTGTTGTGTTCTGTATGCGTTGTTTTTTAGCCTTGAATTCTCATGTAAGATAAAATTCTATGATGTATTCCCAAATATGTGTTGGACTTGTGTTGAGTACTCTGGTGTTGATGGCTAGTTAAATATAAATACTGCTGGGTGTATTATGGTATAAGATAAAATTCTATGATCTGTGTTCCTAAATATGTGTTGGACGTTTTGAGAACTCTGATGTTGATGGTGAGTTAAATATAAATACTGCTGGGTGTTTTATGGTATTAGTTTTCCGGTTGAGAGGTTATGCTGTTTTTGTTGTTTCTATGCTGTTAATAGTCATTCTATTCTACCTAAGAATTCTTTTCTCGTGTAGGAAGTTCTTTACCTTGTGATTGGTATAAGGGGGGGTATGGATGATAATGATACATGATGGCTCCTTCCTAAGGATATTGAGATTACTTATGAATTGTGAATTTGTTAGATATAAGCCAAAGGCTCAATTCTAATTTTGATCGAATAACAGTATATTGTTTTGAAAGTATATCTAAAAGGGGCAGAGAAGATCTGAATGTTATCTTGCTTACTTCACCCTCATATTTATCATTAACATGCCATTGTCCCATCTTGAAAACAATGAATCTTATGTTGATGTCCATATATGCCAATTTCTGCTTAATGGGTAAGCCTACTATTAACAAAAGTTCTTATCTCTGTTTAGCGCCAATAATTCGTCAGAGTGAAGAAAAGTTTCTTTAGCTTTTTCTTGCTGATAATAATAGCACGATCAACGTTAAACGTTTATATATAGTTTATAAAACTAGGGTAATTGCGAGAATTGGAGAATAGAAGCCAGACCAGTGCTTTGAATCTTTGGCCATGTTTAGTTTACCGGATTGTACATTAAATGGTATAATATAGTATAAACTAATACAATAATGTGTTTGATTTTTTTTCTTTTGAAAAATTATTGCGGAAATAATATAATATAACATAAATTTCGTTATTTCTCGTATACTGTAGAAAGTAATATATTTCAAATCCTTGAATTTATATAATATGGTAAATATCGTATTAATACTAAATGCCGTTCCATTATTATTACCGCTACCACCATTGTCTTTACACAAGCACCGTTGCTGCCAACATCATTACCACCGTTGCCTTCATTATTGCTGTCCCTACCATTATACTACTGTCACCATCACAACCACCACACCGCCACTACCACTTTACCCACCATCACACTACTGCGGTTACCATTACCACCACTACACCGTTGCCACCATCGCCACTGCCACTACGGCCATCTCACCATCACACTACTGCCACCACTCCTGCTTCCATCACCATATCGCCATCACAGATGTTGTCCCCATCGCCATCGCCATTGACATAACCATCGCCGTTGCTGCCACCACTGCCTCCACCAATACCATTACCACATCATGATCAAATCTTAAAACTTAATATTAAATGTATAATTTAATAGCTATTATACAAAAATTATATTATAATTAAAAAATTCATTCAATTTTTATTCAAATGTTTTATCAAATTCATTGTTTAAATTTTTTCATTTTTTATCTAATTTTGACCTTAGAAATGCCGGTTTTTCTAATAATATGTAATCATTTTTCATTAATTTTTTTTTATTTTTTAATAAAAAATTAATGTGTATAAAAAATTATATTTTATAATTACAATTTTTTATCTAAATTAATTACAATAAAAATAATTTAATTGTATCTATTTTTAATTTTTTAAAAAATATTATATTATAATACTATGCACCAAATACAATGTAGTATATTAAGCTGTGTAATATAATTCAGGCTATTGTTATACAATTTAATATTATGCAGGTTAATACTATACATACTAATACAATACCATGAATAAAAAAAAATTGCCCATTATGTCCTCAATATCCTTAATTTAGGAGGCTTCTTTATTACAATTATCTCGCCCATTCTGGGCCCATGCTTTTGCAAGTGCAATTGCGCTCGCTCTATCAAAATTACGTGATGCGGATGCAGCTCTTGTCTTCATAATAATAAGAGATTTGTATCAAGAGCAAATGCATGCATGAACAATCTTTTGCCATGTCTATATAAAAGATATTAAGAAACTAAAAATGGAAGCTTTTTTAACCTTTTTCTTGTTGATAATAACAATTGGTATTCATCAACCATACACCTGAAATGAATACTTATGGAGATCATTCTGCTCATGATAAACTGATTGATCATCATCCATTTCTTCATTGCAAATAGCACAAGAGTGTTTCCATACTTCACATGTTGGCCTCCTTTGTTCTTCATAATGGTGTTTGGTAAAATGCAATTGAGATGAGCATTAAAGTTGGGGTCATAGCATTCATAACTAATGGAATTCCCCAATTTGTTATATATGCAACATAGACACATACTTTAATGGCATCATCACAAAATTGAGTGGATTTTTATGTTTTTCAGGATAAACAAGTATTGTTGGGACAATCCCATGGTTGAGATTGGTTTGAAAGAGGCAACCATAACAACGATATGAGGTATCTTTACAATTGTTGCATTTGAAGGTGTTTGATTGGAAATCATATTGATCGAATTTCAAATCTTAAAAAATGATGGGCAAATTTGGGAGGATATAACTTGCACATTTGATGCAGCCTCAGCACATGATTTGTGGAAGGTGAATTCATCTCACACTGCACAATGATAGGAGGGGCCAAGAACTTGTTTTGAGCATTTTTTGCATTCAAGATGTTCTTTTCTTGAATTGTCTAATAAATTTAAAGCATACAAGTGGTCATTTTTTGAAAGCATTCAGCAGCTCTTTATCTTTCTCATAGCTTTAGCATTGCTTACCTCTTTCTCCTTTTGAGAAAGCGAAACAGAGATTTTTAAGGCAACTTTCTTCACATCAAATGATAAATCTTTGTTTATGTTGAGTTTCAAGACTTGTCCACCCCCATAACCATAACCATCTTCCTGAACCTCATCACTTGCTCTGGATTGGATGATGATGATTAGAGGAGCATTCTTGGCACTTGCCAGCTTCGTCAATTGATGGACATGAGCACCAACATAAATAGAGAAAGAATTGATAACAACTTTGAGTTTCAAACTGAGTTGGGTTATAGCAATTTCATAAACAATATCAAATGTAAAATTTTGTGAAATTTCAAGTTTACATGGGTTTTGAAAAAAGATTTTGGTGATATCATTTTGCGCAATTAGTGGACATTTTAAAAATGCTGATAATTCTCTTCTCAATTTTTTTTTTTTTTTTTTGATTTCGAGTCATCCAGAAACGCTACAATGAATGGAGACTGCATCATTTTCATTTCTTCACAAAGCTCCTAGTTTGCTTCCATGTTTTTTTTTTTTTAACTCCAAAATCACAAAAGCAAGAGGCCAAAATACGAGGATAAGGATGAATTTAATCCTAAGCCAACAGATTTCCTATACTCCGAAATTAACATCCATTATTTTCATTGAAAATGGGAACAGAACAATCAACTGATAAAATTGGATCTAACCAGGTGAGAGAGCTAGACCAGACATTATAATGAGCTTGTGACAAGGCCATCATCGTCGAGCAAATGAGCTTCCTTTTTACACCTACGAATCCATTTAAAGTACAAAGTATAGCAATGTTTTCTTATTCTTGTTGGCATGAAAAATTAGTATTCTTTTTATTATTAAGGCGAAATTAAGCTATTAAATATTTAATAAGTAGATAACTATTTATAGCAAGAAAAGTCCCAATTTCTCTCCATTTAGATAAACAATTAAGTGATTATCTTCTGTATGTACTCCCACGGCATTCTAATAGTATACATTACCCATAGAAAATTCTCATACTCTCTTAAACTGAACACTGTGCAAGGATTAACAAAATACAATAAAGTACAAAACTGCGGTTCCGCAAAATGAATAGCATCCAGTATTTAGAAAAGGGAAAAACGAATGTTATAAACCCTCATTGACAAAAATTAAGGCCACTTTCTCAAGCTAAATGTCACGAGGCCTCAAAGCAAAAGAAGAAATTGTACATTAATTGTAAGTATCAAAAACCTAAGATTGCCACTATGCCGTGAGCATCACAACAGACACCACCACTGCTTCTCTTTAAATAGAGAGGGTGAATTTACAAATAGTACACAATTAATTTACACCTCTATTGCCATCATAAGGGATATATGGTGGCTTCACGTATAAATATAACAAAAATAAAATAATGAAAGAAAGAACAATACAACATTAAAAAAAAAACCTCGTTTTGAGATGCTGAAATATCAACTGGTATCTTGTGCTACAGTAGGCAATGAAAAAGGCTTATCAGCTTCAATGTTGGAAGTATTTGACTTAATAAATGATCGAGCTGTTTCTAGCATCAATTCTACTTCCTTCTTGTACTGCACAACATAGTCATGAACATTTTAGTTCAATTCAAACTTTTAAGTTTGACCAATACCTTATTAATTCTTAATTGTTTGATCGACAAAGACTCAAAAGCATAGAATAGAAGAAGGTTCATTATAATAAACCAACCTCGGCGATTGCTCCTGCCTTGATTTTAGATTGCATCACGCACCATTTCTTAAAATGTGCACCTGCAAAAGTTGTAAGCTTAAATTTCCCACAATCTATTAAAATGATATATTCCAACTACAGAAATATAAGGTGGGTAAGTTGCCTTATAACAAGAATAGCATCTGAAACACTCAAAAAGTAAATTGCATAAGAATTGAAACAGTCTTCTGTACTAGCATGATTAACAGAAAAACCAAATGCAGTATATGTGGGCAAGACAAGGAGATGAAGGGGGAGATTTTAACTTACCCACTTTTATATCTACTCTAGACAAATTTTCACCACTATTTTCCACTCTCCAGCGACAGTGAATCTGATGAAGCAGGAGCAACACAATTTCATTAGCAGTGTAAAATGTATATAGTTCATAAAACCAATGTTGCC
The DNA here is from genome assembly GCA_037975025.1 of Excoecaria agallocha. Taxonomy (NCBI): domain Eukaryota; kingdom Viridiplantae; phylum Streptophyta; class Magnoliopsida; order Malpighiales; family Euphorbiaceae; genus Excoecaria; species Excoecaria agallocha. The sequence goes on along the minus strand of CM075814.1, from coordinate 7,756,465 downwards.
TGAAACATGCATTTAGTTAAGTAATAATATAATATCTGATTCTCTTGTCCATTTTACATCAAGAAATAGAATGGACATAATAGTCCTATCTTGTTATATGCAGTCCAGTCCAGTCTTGTTCCCTGTTATGCACCATGCACACCTCATAATTGTAACAAATGGGATAGAGCTAAGGGGTCCCAAAACTTTTACTCCCCCCTTGAGACCTTTCTCATATTTATGTTTTGATCCCTATAATTCTACGTAACCATCAGTCATATCTTATTTAATATTTGACTTTGACCCTCAAATTATTTTATATATTTTGTTGCCACCCTAATTTTTTTTAATCAATAGTCCATTTATATCCTTCCCAACATTCAGTGTTGGCGCCCTTAATGTAAAGTTCTAGTCCCCCATTTGAAAACAAATAAAAACTGAACAAAAGTTGAGATTATGCTTTATACCTCAAGCTCAGTCCATTGGATGAACCATTTTTTTAAATGTAAGTTGAGCTAAATTCAAAGTAAGATGTCTAAATGGAACATACCTCAAAATAAGAGCCAAATGGAACATCATGAGCCTGTTGAACCGTTTCAAACACCTAAAAAGTTAATGAAAAGGAAAATTGAGAGTATTATCACAATCGGGGATGTTTATGAGAGTGCACCAACAAAAAAGGGGTCATTGGTGATACTAATCGTGATCAGAGTGAAAAAGAAATTTAACATAGACAATGAGATAAGAGGTCGCACCAGTATTTGCTTATCTGGAGATAAAACATTATGCTGATATTCCGTCATGGCGGTGTCTGGTGGGCACATGGGACTATGACATAGAGATCTGAATGTTATCTCTCTCACTTGACCGTCATATTCATCAGCAGCATGCCATTGTCCCATCTGGAAATATAAGCAAATAGCAAGAACCCCCCATAGATTTTGAGAACATTAATATGTAACTAATACATCAAAAATTAAATTCTGGACAAAATACACTGACAAAGAAAATTGATAGCCAAACCAAACTCGATTCAGACATTCAATGGCCCCATGACAACATTCAATTTCTTTTTACACCTCAAGATGCATGATCCACCATGCATGGCATAAGCACATTTTGATTTAATTCTAAAATTAAACCCAAGACATTAGCAATTTCATAACGACCTGTACAGTAAATCTACAACTAAGGCTTCACTCTGTTTTATCCTCATTAACAATTTCTGATCTTTTGCTTTAACTGTCTTTGAGATTCAATAATAAGATCTGATGCTTAATTTTGACAATGATCTATATTGTGACCACAATATAAAAGCTGGAGAGAAAATCCACTCCCTTTCAGTTCTCTCTGAGAAGTGGAGGAAACAAAGAGAAAGAAGTCATAGAGAGATACATCCTGCAGTTTGTTTAATAACAACTAAGATCTAATTGTAATATTTGCTAGACAAGACTATCAAATGTTCAAGTTGATGCCAAAACTTAGATATTATATCAAACTAGCCAACTCATTCATCAATGTTCCAAATTTTGGGAATGGTCAAATTAAATGAATAGACACACATATTCCCATTATCACCTCTGACTATATGCAAGATGTATTTTTATCCATTATTACTGGAATGTAAGGAAATTCACCATTACTTTGTCCTAACAGTACAATAACTGCTTTATATCCTTCAATGATGTACCCAGTATGATTGAGTACTACTGGGATCCACACATAAATAAATAAAAGTTAAACTCAACATACTGTAACTGTAGAACTGGACCTTGCAGAATAACATAAAGAGCAGTTAATCCACCAAACATGCAGGAATGATAATTAATCTTCTGGGAACCATCTTCAACTTACAGTGAGATTTGTATCCTTTCTAGCCGCACGATACACATTTGTGAATTTGGAGTCATCACTTAGCAATATATTGAAAAATTTCTCGGCATTGCAAGGAAATTCATCCTGCAATAGGGATATAATTAATCATACAATAAATAACATAATGGACAAATAAATAAAGGTAAAGGAAAAGATGTTCCATACATTGTATATACCAACAAGAACCTCTTCTTTGATAAAGGCTTGATGCTTTTTCACAATGGGTTTAACATCTTCGGGAATCTTACCACCTCTAATGGAGCTACTATGAGCACGCAATGCAGATTCAGCACTCTCCTGTATGATAATAAGAGATAAAATATGGAAACATTAATTCTGAGGAGAAAGTTCAAAGCAGCTGCAGGCAAAAAAACATGTGTACTGTTAATCAGAGCATCAAATTGGCAGTTAATGCATTATTCAGAATCAACTAAAGTTCTTTCTACAGAACATTAGGATCCACGAGAATTAAAATCCACAAAATAACTGGATAAAAGAAAGACTTAATTAATCCTCACACATTCAAAATCAATTTCCTTATTTTTCATTTTAAGAACAAAACCTAATTGGCAATATAGATTTCACTTTTCATTAGCATACTAGGACATAATGTTGCAATAATCTTAATTAGCTCTTTCCATCAACTACAACTAAAAAAGATAAACTTCAAACAAAAGTCATACACGACTATTTGTTAATGTTTCATCAAGCTGCTATGTTCTATATTCCAATTGGCTGGAAAAAGTGATTAGGAAGGTCAAAGTACTACTGCGAGGTTAACCCCCAGTGCAGATAAGAAGTAAAGGATTGTATCAAGTGCAAGCAACTGCATGAACAAAGTTTTTCTTGAGACTAATATAAATATCAAGAAACTAAAAGTGTAAGACCCAGGCAGACCAAAGCAAAGGTTACTGTTCAAAGAAACAGCCTTCACTAAATTCCAACATGACTAGAAGATAAACGGATCCCTTCAAACTTTTTTAATTTACCTATTTATTCCATATGGTAGATAATTTTTTTTTTTTTTAATTATATAGAGAATCTCCATGAGAAATAATATAAGATAACAGAATAAATCATTCATAAAGTAACAAATATACCTTCTTTTCTGCTTCTAACGTATCATGGTAATTATTTAATGCACGCTGTAGTGCTCTTAATGTATGATTTCTGTTCCAAAAGGAAGCAAATTTATACCGGACTCTACCTGAAAATGGCAACAAAGAATAAAAGCAATATAATCACAATTTAATAACTGATTTCATCCTAACAATAGAATCTAGGATGAATTGTGAATGCAATTGCAATATTCCACAAGCATAAATGCTCATTCCATTTTTGGTAGAGCATGCAATAGGGAAGAAAAAGGAGGTAAAGAGAAAAAAATAATGATGTCTATCCAGTGTCAAGCAAATCACTTATACAGGCAGCATCTTAATAGAAAGCATTTCAAGCAAGGATTTCCTCAACTTGGGACAGGCAGACTCAACAATGTTGCTTGAAGATGAAATTAAACAGGGTAATCCCAAATATGTAATCGAAAAACAGGGTTATTAATGACTGATGTATGGATACTTGCAATCAGCATCCTAACTGGATGCTGAACTTGTCCAGAATCTTTGAGCAACAGTTTTCCACTGTGTGAATCCTAATGTATGTTCCAATGTTATAATGCAAACCCAAGATTCAAGAGAAACAAGTTTAAATGCATATAAGCTTTAAGAGTTATGGACTGACCATCAGGACTTCCTAATGGAGGCACACCATGCCCACCAGCACCCATCCGAAGAGTAATTGTTATAGCTGGATTAATGAATGCATGTTGACTTCTACGTATCTGCATGAACCCCAAGAAAAAATAAAAGAAGTTGCAGAATATTATCAGTTTATGCTGTCCAACAATCTGGCCACGTCTATGAAGTATAATGGAGTACCAATTATTAAACAATATAATCAAGAAAATAAATCCACGAAAACTCAATTTTATTAGTTAACTTCGTTTTACCTCATGGATTCAATAAGTAAATAACACAAATCAAAAGGGAAATATATAATCATGATTGGCCTCAGAGAAAATTTTCTCAAAGGACTATTTTTGTTGGCATAAAAAATCAGGCTTTTACAATAGAAGGAACTATTTATGGACTCGCCAAACTCGTCCATACATGAAACAGCTTTCCTATCCAACACAGTATTGGATAATGCAGAGACTCCTTATGAGAAGTCTTTAAACTTCACATCTATTCATGGAAATTTCATGAAAAATAAATATTATAGAAGGGCATACCTCATCTATATCTCCAAAAGGGATAATGACCTGTAAGATGCAAATCAAAAAGTTTTAGAAAGAGCGGTTCACCTCCATTTAGAAACCAAAACTTTTCCAAAAAGATGAATAATTTGAGTCTAAATAAAAAAAAAAAAATGTTTACTATAGTTTCATGGTTTGAGAGATTATAAAGTGTGAATCCCATTCCAGGCCAAGCAGCTTAAACTCCTATTAAATCTACCATGTCTAAAACTAACATTATGTTTACATGACATAATAACAAAACTAAGTCCAACCTAAGCAAACTGCATTTAGACCACAAAGGTTCATATATTCTACAAGGATCATTCAAGAAATTATATCACTCTACTTTTGCATGAAATAACTCAAAAGCATTTGCAAAATTATGCATGTCAGAGTACATGCACCTGTGTGCATAATGTAACATCCAAAATGGATGCAAGTATCTAAAAGCTAAAAACTCACTCTCACACAAGGTTTTTCAAAATCTAGAGAAGTGCTGAGCCTGTTGACTATGTTTGATGGTTGAATAATGTCATCATGTTCCAGAGGATGTGAAATGGAATAAAAGGTAAGGGTCCTGTGTTACGATCCCACATCGGCTAGCTATATGGGTAGTTAGTGGCTTATAAGTGTGATGGGCACCCACTACTACTAGGAATTCCTTTTGGTGAATAAGGGACCTTCACACTTATGGGCCTAGCATTGCCATTCTCTATCAATTGGCGCCGTCTGTGGGAAAGCGGCCCAGGAGAGGAACCCCATGGGAGAAGCCGCCAGTGGGTGACAAGCAGCCCAAAAGAGAAGGGGTGAAAGCGGCCCAGGAGAGGAACCCTTGGGGAGAGGCCGCCAGTGGGTGTCAGCCGCCGTGGACGTCGGTTGTTGATGGAGGGGGCAATGTTACGAATCCCACATCGATTAACTACCTAGGCAGTTAGTGGCTTATAAGTGTGTGAGGCTTCCTCCACTAATAGGAATTTCTTTTGGTGGAACAAGGGGCCTTCACACTTATGGGTCTAACATTGCCGTCCTCTATCAGTGGTTCGACCTGCCGGATCCGCGGCCTAGGAGAGGAACCTCAGGGGAGAAACCGCCAAGTGGGTGTGGCCCAGGAGAGGAACCCAAAAGGGAGAAGCCGCCAAGTGGGTGTGACCCAGGAGAGGAACCCTTGGGGAGAAGCCGCCAGTGGGTGACAAGCCGCCGGAACGTCGGCTGTTGAGGAAGGGGGCAATGTTACGATCCCACATCGGCTAGCTATATTGGTAGTTAGTGGCTTATAAGTGTGATGGACACCCACTACTACTAGGAATTCCTTTTGGTGAATAAGGGGTCTTCACACTTATAGGCCTAGCATTGCCATTCTCTATCATCCTGTTTCCTATGACTTGGAACATGGGTGCCTCGTGCATCAATCAAATTTGTCTCAAGTAAAATAAGCCAAGCGAAGCAAAGTGCAATACTTTCAATCAGCATTCAAGGATTACATGAGCAACCCAATGCCACATGCTTGTCACGACACACACTCTCCAAACAAGTCAATTTATGGCCATTTTTAGGCTTGGAGGAGCTGTATCGCATTTAAACTGCTAAAGTGGCTCCCTAGACATGGTGAATAGAAAGGCAATCCACAGAAGATGCAACGACGGTCATTCCCCCTTTATTGCACCATGCAGTAAATAGATCCCCTTTCATGAATTTTTGGACTTGTAGCCTAATGCTCAAAAATAAATTATGAACAAAAAGAACATCACATTACTTTGTGCATATACTACTGTGGATTTTAATCTTAATGCTTTTAAAAAGTTTTTAGCATATTAGTACGAAGAAATAATAGAGAATACTGTAGGCCAAAAATAATAAATAGCAAATGAAACAGAATGGTTCACCTTAATTTGTTTAGAAAACACGTTAGAGTGGAAACATATGTGCCATGCAGATACATATATGCGGCCGTGATACAAGAATGACCTCTCAAGTGCACAGGAATAACTGCGTTCCACGATCTGAAATAGGCAATGTGTTGGTTAGGCCAGCAATTGAATATTCTAAAGAGGAAGCAAAATAACTAGTTCAGAAATTTTGATACTTCAGAGGAGAATAACTAAAACCAATATATTCACAAATTGAGAACTTATAGTATGGCAGATAAAGAATTCCCACAAGAAATAAGTTTTGAGCATATTGCCTCATCAGCAGGGAGGTTAAATATCGTTTGCAAGGGCCCAGGTTTCTGATGAACCACTGTAGGCCCCTCTTTATCTCCAATAGGACCCTGTTTATCTAAAGAAATCCTTCTTCGAGCATTAGCTCCAGCATATCCATTAATAACCCTATCAGCACAGAAATAATCAACCAATTCAATACAGTTAAAAAAGTTCTATCAATGATCATTCAATTCTACAAAAGTGAAGATAATTTTACATCATAATCTGGATGAGCATCAATTGTATTCATCTTCAAAGGGAAATGATTTGTATGTACTACAATGCATGCAGAAAGAAGAAAGTGAAACTTGCAATTAAATGCACCATCAAAAGCACTTTTAAAACTGATCATGCATGCATAAATATTTCTCAGCATAGAGTAGCTACTTATGAAATTATCAGTTTTGAGCTTCTTTCATAAAGTGCATACACACACACAAAGACACATTATTAAGTACAAGCTACACTACGTTATCTTGATAAGAGTACTCTCCAAACTCTATTTCCATCCTTTCTTTCACTTGTAAATCTCCAATTCAACGTATTTCCAGCAAGACCCTAATTCTACAAGAACTTCTTAACAAATTGCTTATGCATTGCTGGACAAATGGATTTCTGAATTGCCTGAAACTGGCGCAGTTATATGTAGGAGAACAGTGTAAGGTCATGCTTTTACTTTCCAACAAAGTGTAATTTTAAGGGTTGAATAAAATATATCTCCAACAAAGTATAATTTCTTAAACAGGAAAAGAACAGGTATAAGGGTTCTTAATCAAGCCAAAAATATGGAAACCAAAATCTGAGGTTGGAAATATATTCCAGCAAAGTATAATTCCTTCAAGAGGAAAAAAAACAGTTTCGAGGGTTCTTAACCAAGCCAAACCTTCTAATCCTCAATAAAACCAGGAAATCAAAATCTGAGTTTAGAAGGATATTCATATGTATGCCAACATCTAACTAAGCAAAACTTACGGCGAACATGGAATTAAATTATATACCAATATAATATTTGAAAAGGAAGTTCACTAAAATAAGTGTAATCTAACAGGAAAACACACTATTGATTCCATCAGTTGGTAGGTCTCAAACATGAACAAAAAATAATTATTTTTGAGTATCACTAAATATTTTTGTTTTGTTTTGATGGTACTAAGTATTATTTTTTAGTATCACTATGTATGCAAAATAATCAACATAGAGCATGCAGTTAGGCTACAATAGAAGCAACAAAGAAAAACCTGTTGACCAAAAACTCAGCTAAAATGAATTTCCGAGACAGGATTTTCTAATTGAACTTACCAATTCACATTTCACTTCACATACTATTCATCATTTCTAGCATTACACAGTGTAACCCAGAGAACAATAAATCCTCAGTAACATAAAATATTGATAAGAAAAATGAATACATGCCACCAGCAGGTGTAACAAACAGAGCCCTTGGTGGGCATGTAACAAGCAGCACCCTTCTAAGAGAGTAATTTGATTAAAAACGGTAAAAAGAAAGAAAGTAACAAATCAAAGGGTACCTGGAAGAATTTACAGGGAGCTTTATTGTTTTGATATGGAGACAAACCTGAAAAGAAAAGAATTGAAAAAATGAACTTACTAATGAATAGAGATATCAATACAAACAGGTATTGAAATCTGAGAGGAAAAGTAACCTGCCCAGATGCGCTATCTAGTGTGTACCATACTGCACCAGTTTGACCTTCACTTTCAACTGGAACAGTTACAGAACCCAAAACAGTACTTTTCCAGATTATATCCCAGTCATATATTGTTACATTAATCTGGTTGATTGGCAGATAAAATAACACGAAACACACATATATCAGTTAGTAAAGGATTAAAACTATGTGAAGACATCTACCGAGAACTTCATTTGCAACAGGAAAGGAAAACATACTCCAATTAACTTTGCACTTCACACCATTTTATCTAATAGTAAAATCTTAGTAGAAACTTATATGGTCTGATGGCACATTAGCACACGTAGAAATACTCTCTTTGAAACCTTATTAAGAAGGTTACACCTTTAGACATAGAAGATGCCTGGACCTCTTACTTGTCTACATTTAATATCTTTTCATAGTTGCTTGGGTCATTGATATGTTGCCATTCAGTTGCTTCAACTGTACAGCTTCATGGAACACTGATGGCACATTAGCACACGTAGAAATACTCTCTTTGAAACCTTATTAAGAAGGTTACACCTTTAGACATAGAAGATGCCTGGACCTCTTACTTGTCTACATTTAATATCTTTTCATAGTTGCTTGGGTCATTGATATGTTGCCATTCAGTTGCTTCAACTGTACAGCTTCATGGAACAGGGGACTTTGCTTGGTGGTCCTTATAACCTGTTTCTTCAGATTAACATTCTGAGTTTTTACTTAATCTGTTAGGATTAATTCCTAACTTGGGTGGATTCCTGGATTAATTCCAGAAATTCAAATCTGAATCGGGAATGGAAGTTTAAGAGAATAGAGAAAGAAGAAGAAGAAGAAGAAGAAGAAGAAGAAGAAGAAGAAGAAGAACAGAGAGGAAGAGCTGAGAGGAAACGAGAGAGAAAATAGAAGATTCTCAATTGATTAGTCTAGTGGTCCCCCTAGAGAATTCTGTTACAATAAAAAGAGAAAAAGGACAATGATGAGCTGCACTAGAGGACAAGAGAGCATGCAATTCTTCTCCCCTCAAAAAGCACAGCCACCAAAAACAGCTGGATAACAAAATTCAGCTGCCAACTTGAAACAGAAAATTACAATTGAAAAACTGGAAATAACTGAAATAATTAACACTCCATAAAATGACTTAAATGCCCCTCTTCCTACGTGAATACGTAACATAATCTTACTCACTCTAGCCAACATACAACCTAAACTCCAATCTAATACTAGCCTTGCTAGTTGTTCTACATCACAAGGAGAGCAATCATTAGCGTCAAACCTTTAAGGGATAGAAATCTATCTTCTCTAAATCATTTTAAAGGAACTGGGATGCTTAATGTTTCAAATATGGACAGTCTACCAGATGTTCTAGACCCTGTAGATTGTAATTCTCTCAAATATATATTAATCTCTAATTTTTACTTTGGTTGCATCAACCTAGTGCTGTTTGGTATTTTTTTCTACATCAATAGCTTATGTTTGAATTTAACTTCTGTAATATCCAGCTAATAGAATCACCAATTCTAAAGGAGGCAATAAATAGAAATATAAAAGAAAGAAAAAAAAGATTGTTGTTTGCAAGTTCTCAAGGAGGAACAATTAAACAAATTTACAAATTCTCAATATCACAACTCTAAATCTCATAATGTGACTATGATAATTAATCATAGTTACCTGCACAGGAAGCTCATCAACAGAAAAGTTGAACTCCTCTCCCCACATAGGATTTCTTGAACCAGGGACCATTGAGCTGTAGCAGTGATGAAGTAAAATAAATTAAGCGGAATTGAAATTATCAGTGTACTAAAGCATTTAAAACACTTAGGAGAATTGAGAAATCAAAAGTGTTTCTAGTTAAAAATAATGCCGTTCCACTATCATAAATTTGACATAAATTTATAATAGACAACCAGGACTTTGCCTTCTAACAAGTCTAATTTGAAATAAATTTCATCACCTAATAGCATGCCTCCACCTAATTGTGGTCTCCCTGCTTATCATATGTAAAATCACATAGTTTGAAATTCATACACTCATTGACTACAATTTTTTGCTTTTTGATGTCCATGCCTTTCAACTTAAAAAAGTCAGCTAAAGCACAGGTGCATCCTTAAAGTCTAAGGAGAACATGCAAACTGGAGTAGGACAGGCTGAGCAATCTGCTGCCAGTGCTTTTGGCAAAATATAAGTTCATCATTAATTTATATAAGAATCAATCTGGGGACTCTACTAACTAAATTTGCAGAGTTTTGACAGAAACTCTACTAACTAAATTTGCAGAGTTTTGACAGAAAACAAAGACTGGGTTAAAGGAAACGGTAGCAGGTACTTCTGGAAGCATTGGAATTAAAGAAAAACAATAATGATAGACAGATTTACAAAAAGAGAACTAGGAAGAGAAAAGGACAGGAACACAAAATTCATAAAGATATAATAAAACAACAACAACAGTGAAAACAACAAAAACTCACAGTAATCAATTGCATATATGTTCTCAAGACTTTACGAACTTGTGGAACTAAGACTGCTAGGAGAATTTAAAATAATTGTAAAATAGGATGTGTATATTTCTCAAATAATAAAATTCCCTAGTAGAGTGTAAGAGACATTTATCCTAATGAGAAACCAACAATAGAAAGTTAAGTTACCTTCAAAACAGAAATTTTCATAAAGATCTAACTTGTCAAAAGAAGTCCTTCCTGCCTTTTAGTTTTTCTTGATTGCTCACTATAACAAAAAATTAAAAGAAGAAAAGGGCAATAAATTAAATAACCTGAATCTTTTTTCCGAACCACAAGTAATGATCGCATAAGGATCTGAAGTCCCATTTAGATTCGCACCAATCAGATTCTTAGCTGCCAACAATTCCAACTGAAAAACAAAACAAATGGGAAGGAAGATATATATAATGTCAAATTTAACAAACAATGTTTAACAGCAAACTCCTAACATGCCAATAAGGGCATGATAAATGTAACAGCAACAAACATGTCCACAAAATCTGAATGTACCTTGATTATATAAGCAGAATTGGCTTGAGAATCTCCTTTGAATTGGCCCATCTACAAAATAAGTGCAGAACTGCATGTCAAAAAAAGTGGAAATTACTCCATGAAACCAGTAGCCAGCAAAATTGTCAATAGTAACACCACAAAAGTTCGATATCCAAGCATGTAAAGACAAAAGAGCATGAAGGAGATGTGAGCACCTCTACAAGGACGTAATTGAAAAGGTTGAGGACGGAAAAAAAAAAAAAGAAAATCCGTAGCTTGAATTCCTTTTTTAACCGCAAATTAAGACCATAACAATTTAGGCCCCCTTAAGTGAAATTTTTCCATTTTATAGGTGCAATTAAAACTGGCTGCACATACTAAAACTGAAAGGTAATTACTTTAAATCAGAATAAATAAAGAGAAAAGAACAGACACGATTTATTTTGTTTTGCAATGACATTACGGTATCCAGTTGAAGCAAAAACAAATAATTGACCGCTAAAGCCAAAAAGTCATCCAAAGAAAAGGGCACGAATTGAGTAAAGAGAATTAACTAAATCCTTTTTCCATTTAATGCTATTAGTCATGAAAAATCCATATAACTAGAAAGCTGATAAAGAACTTGTAAAAATCCACTTTATGGGGTAGAAACAATCAGGAAAACATTAAATCAATCAGTGATCACATTAATCAAACAATTCACATCCAGAACAAATCAGTTGCGGAATTAGAAGAAACAGAGAGACATAAAACTCAAAAGACCAGACCAAATTGACCTTATCTTTCTCATCAACTCCATCACCAGAATTACCGGAATTCTCCGATCGATCACCACCAACACCATCGACATCTCCGCCGCCTCCACTCCAGGCAAAGAACCAAAGCGAAGCGATCACGAACAAGGCAGCAGCCACAGTGACCTTGATCTCCCACCAAGATGGGAGCAAGAAATCAAGCGCCTTCTCAATCATAAACATACCAAGTCGTTTCAATTCCCTCAATCGCTTCTCTTGTGATACAAAATTAATCAATGAATTAGAAGTCTTAGGGTTTTATTAATGGCGAGAGAGAGCGTTGACGAGTAAACAAGGGCGACCATTTCCAGAGAGTGAAGAAAGAGTCAAGTTTTGGACCGTTGAGGCAGGGGTTGAACGTGGAAGAAGTGGAAAATTGTGGAGGCTGGAAAAAAAAAAAACAGTTAAATATTATGACCGAAATACCCTTGTTGCTGACTGGTAATAACGGATTTATTTATGGTCAGCCTGTAAATTTTACAAATTTTGGAGGGTATAATATAAAAACAGGAACGCAGAGGCGATTATTCCCTGCATACTGTAAATTGCTGAGAAAAAAAGAAAACACGCGTCAGGCGGAGGCGATTATTAATTATTATTATTTTATCATTATTCATTAATCAATTATCGAGGATGGTCATTTTCAGGACCAAGCTGCATTAGGCTTTTTCGTTTCTGGAAGAATTTTGAATAAACATAAGAGATATAATTTAAATAATAATAAATAAATGCGGATAATTCTACGATTTAAATATACACGCAATATACCGGCGGACCTGAATTATTTTTCAAAAAATGAGAATCCATTATTATAAGGACAAAACGTTGTATAGGTAAGAAAAGTAAAAATATTTCTTATCTTAATAAAATTAAAATTAAAATCAAATGTCACTGTCCAGTGTTCAATTTTGTTTAAGTCAACATCTATTTATCGATCTTATCGAATGAATGTAATTTTATCATTAAATCTTGAATGTATATTATCCATTAGAATGCAAGTATTTAAACGCAGCAATGATCGATTCGATTCAATAATCGAATCAAATTGAAAATTAAAATTTTATTATTTTTATCAATAAAATTAAATTGAATTCAAACCGAATCGAAATTTTTGATCGGTTAATTAAAAAATAAAAAATTAAAATTATTTTTTTAAAAAATAAAAAAAATTGTGTCTAAAAATTATAAATTATAATATATTAAAATAAAAATATCTAAATTGTACAAATAAAAGTTTAAATTAAAAATATAATTTCAAAATATATAATAAATAATATAACAAAACCGTTAAATAAATTTTTTCATTTAATCGATTTTCAAATTTAATCGTCAAAATTTTAAATTATCATCTAAAAAATAGATATTAATAATTGATAAATGTATCCATATAATTTATAACTCAAAATCAGATAATTTAAATGTATAAAATAATTATTCAATTAAAAAATCAAAAAAATTATATAATTATATAAAATTTCGATTTGCTTCAGTTTTTCTATAGTTTTTTCCTTCAAAAATTGAACCGAAAAATCGAAATTTTTTAAAATTCAAAACCAAAAACCAAACCGAACTAAATTAGTTTGATTCGATTTTTTGATTTAGTTCGATTTTTGCTCACCCCTAGCAATATCAGCATATTAGTTCTCATAAGGGGGTACGGAAAAAATTAAAAATAAAAATAACTGTTAAATGGAAGATCCTTCCAAAATTGAATATATAAATCAATTATTTTGGGTTTTGAATTTCAATTTCTCACATTTTGGGTTTTGAATTGCAATTTTTTTCTTTTTTTAACTGGGGTTAACAATTAAGTAACCACAACTTAACAAAATTTGTATGTCAAGTGAAAAAAAAATTTACTTTATTGGTTACGACAAGCAATGATTAACTAGATACATTACGGACATATTTATTTTTATATTCAAAAATTTTTCGAATGTATTTTGCTTTCGACGATTTATTCATCATTTCATTACGAGTACACTTTATTGTATTTCATCTTTTAAGAAAAAATTATTTAAGCACAAAATGTATGAGTAGCAACTAAGATAAATTGGGTGGATTTAGATTGGATTAAAAAAAAATTAAATTTTATAATCATAAACAGATAAACCATATCGAATTGGATAATGATTCAAATGGATCATACATAAATCAAAATTTATAACATTATTTTTTATCTTTCCAAAATATTTCATGAAAAATAAAAAATGAGCATATATATTATCAACCTATAAAACAAAAATCAAATGAAAATCAATTTAGTGATTAATTGATGGATTTCAGAGGAAAATTAAATAGATTGGTTTCAAACAGAAGTCAAACTAAAATTTAATATACCAACAAATATACTTTGATATGTTGAATTGCAAGATAAAATTTTCAACAATTCGGCTCGGTACGCTAGTAGGTATGTCTTAATGTATATATACTGAAGGGTAGGTAACTCTTTATTATAAAATTTGGTATCTCAAAAGATATACCTTTATATCTGAAATTGCTAAGGTAAAAATTTTAACAATTCAGTTGGCTATATCTTGATATACAAATATACACTGAAGTTAAAAAAATATATAATTCAATATAGGAATGCAATATACCAGTTGATATACATAAGTAGATCGAGATATACTAAAGTAAAAATTTTGGGCCTTTTATTAATATAACATGGGAACAAAAATCTCAGTCCGGTCAATATTTTTATAAGTCATTTACGGAAAAAATAATTTCATAAAATATTATTTATTTAAAAATAATTCTAAAAATAAATTTATCAACAATATAAAACACATTTTTTCAGCTAATGAACATAAAGAAAACGAACAAAAACTTACGGGTTTTGTTACAGTGTTCTGATGCACCTGATGGAATAAGCGCGCACATTAGGATGTCAAATTATTGGGGAAAATTATCACTATAAAAACATATAATTTATTACATCCTAAATTTAAAAGTGATGGGAAAATTAACATGTTAAAATATTTTTCATAAAATGAAGTTAACTGTTTGGAGTGTTCAAGATTTGGGTTGAACCGACCAACCCGACCAGACCAAATCGATCAAACCAGTAAAATTCAGTTTAAGCGGTTTTGTGATCGGTTTGATTTTATTTTCACTTTTCTAATTAACAAAGGTCGGGTTAGGGATAATAAGTCGGGTTATTCGATGAAACCGACTATTTTCTCCTTCTTCTTCTTCTTCGTTCTCTCCATTTGTCTCAGTCCATCGGCGCCACCTACAGGAGCCCCGGCATCGAGGTTGGGAGCACTCTGTCCAGATCCGGCGAGCATAGATTTGGTACGTACATTTCCTTCTTTCTTGTTTCTAAATTGACAATTGGAAATATCATTGTTGTTGCCATAGCTGTTTCTGTCTTGCTTTTATCCCTGATTCATCAAATTTCGGTATGTTGGTATGTGTAATTCTTTCAATTATGAGGATTGTTTCAATTAGAGGAAGATAAAGATGATAAATGGTTGCAAGCCGTGGCTAATGAGTTCAACATCTCTAAAACCTGTTATTTGACTCCGATTACTCACAACTCTGAGCCTTCTAATTCAAATCCCAGGTTCCGTCTTAGGTGGTTTACTCTTGTTGATGAGGCATGATTATTACTCTTTTTCATTTGTTCAATTGGTGATTGTTTTAGGTTTTGATTTATGCTTTTATAACTTAATTGTCTTGTGTTCTTGTCAGGATCAATTGGTTGGTTGGCTGGCTTCAGTGATAGTCTTTCTAGTTTAAGTGCATTTCTTCTTGATGGTTTATGCTTTTATAACTTAATTGTCTTGTGTTCTTATCTGGATCAATTGGTTAGTTGGCTAGCTTCAGTAATAGTCTTTCTAGTCTAAGTGCATTTCTTCTTGATGGATATATCAAATTGGTTTATTTTTATAATCATTCAGCTGAGGGTTATTTTCATTTTTATCTTTAGATTCTTGATTGGTTAGAGTTCTAAATCTTGCAGTATCAACTATTCTTCTCTTTTGCAGGTTGCGTTTTGCAGTCATGCAACACTAGCATCATCCCACATCCTATTTTCTAACCGTTTGGTGAATTCTAACATTATTGAGTTTGACACATTATCTGGGATTCTACCTGTTAAGAAGGTTCTTCTAAGCAACGAAACTGATGTTTCCAGTATACAAAATGGCAAAGCAGAAGATTGCTTTCTGATTGAATTAAATTTTCCTTTTGTGCAAACTATTGAATTCACCTCTGTTGATCTTACACCTATTTCTAAAGCCTTTAATGGTGCTTCCATAACTGAAATCAGGAGGATTGCTACTGATGATGATCTCCTTGTGATAAATGTGAGTTTATTTATGTATTTAATGTGTTTTTACTATATTTTTAGGATAGTTTTATGTTAATTTAGTTGTTTTAATAGTTAGTTTCTTCAATTGATGTTTTAATTGTCAAATTAAGCATTTTTGGTGTTTTTAGGACTTAATTGAAAGAAGAAAAGAAAGTTTGAAGGACTTGAATGAAGGTTTGGCTTTAAGATAGCTTAGCAAAGAGAAGAAATTTCACTTTTGATGGCAGGAGCAAAACACTCCGTGGAGTGTCAAGGCACTAGGTAGAGTAAAAGGTTACTCTACCGAGTGAAGAAAAAGAGGAAGTTTGCTTTGCTCCACCGATTAACAATTGGCTCCACCGAGTGAATTGATTCTCCAAGGCACGCAAAGACTCCTAAGATTCTTAAATAAGAAGTTTTTGTTTCGGGAATGAAGGAGGAAGTAAGGTTAGGGTTAAACTCTTCCTTCCATGATATAAAAGAGGCATTTGGGACTCCTCTGACGGCGGCTTGGGATTATTTTTCTGATGTTCTTAGCTTTAGTTCTTCTTTTTACAATGTTTTTTATGGAGAACATGAGTAGCTAAGCTTCTAATTCCGATTCAAGGGTGAATTGATTCCAATTGTAATTTTGTGAGGTTTTGAACTCAACAAGGATTTCTTCAATCTAAGTAATTCTTATTTCCTTGTTCTTAATTTCTATGAATTATTTGTATTGATTGACTTGACGCCTTAATTCAATATTAATTTTTCTATTGCTATCCATGAGTTTGTGATCCGTAATTGTCATGAATGATTGATTTTAGTAGCAAAGAATTGGCTTATGTGTGTGTGATTTCGGCTTTCCGATTTACATAGCTTGCATAATAAATTCTAGGGAAATAAAGATGCAAAATTAATTGATTTGTAGCTATCTCGATCAATTAATCTTTGTCTTAGTCATTCTCATTAACTCTTAATGCTATCATTGAAATGATATGGAACGCTATCATGCCCAGTTAAATCAATGGTAAGATTTGATTTTAAATGCTTTGTTTGAGTCAATTACATTAGGAGAATTACTGCTTTCTACGGCTTTTCTGATTAAGTAGACTAAGTTCTTGGATTGAGAAATTAATCTTTAAGCCTATGATAAAAGTTGCAATTGGATGAGATTTACGCCTTTGAATTGGAAGTTTGGTAAGATTGATTTTCATTTAATTCAATATTTTTGCTTTCAGTTAATTTTTTTTTGTTAATTTACTTTAGTTTTAATCCAAAGATTCAAAACCCCCCATTTACTTTATACTTTTATTTTCAACATTGAGAAATTAATCATTATAGTTCTCTTGGGATTCGACCTGATTCCACTATTTCTACAAGTTAGTTTAGGTGAATCAGTATTTATTTTTGGAGGGCGTCGACAACCCGACCAAAATTTGGTGCCGTTGCCGGGGAACTATATTTTTAGTTTCTCATTGTTTTATTTATTTGTCTGTTTTTGTTTATGACTCATTCTTCTCAGACCTTTAATTTGCAGTATAATCCTGAAATTGAGAAGACAGCGCGTCGATTGAGAAAAGAAGCTAGATTAAGGAAGAGATGCCTTAAAGAATAATTGGAGATAGAATCGACAATTGGTGGAATTTCGATATTTGAAGAATTTGAAGAAAAGATGGCTGACAAAATTCTCAAGGAGCTAGTTGCACTAGATTTGAATCAACAACCTTTATGCATTACTTTTCCTAACCTTGCAAATGATTTTGAATTAAAATCTGGTTTGATTCATTTACTTCCTTCTTTTCGTGGTTGTGCAGGTGAAGATCCCCATAAACATTTGAAGGAATTTCACATTGTCTGCTCTGGAATGAAACCGCAGGGCGTGACTGAGGAGCAAATCAATCTTAGAGCTTTTCCTTTCTCTTTGAAGGATCAAGCTAAAGGCTGGCTCTATTATCTTTTTTCGGGTTCAATCACTACATGGAGTGAGATGAAAAAGTTATTCCTGGAGAAATTTTTTCCCGCATCACGAGCTGCCAACATTAGGAAAGAGATATATGGCATTACACAGATCACAGGAGAAATATTGTATGAATATTGGGAAAGGTTCAAGAGGCTGTGCGCTAGTTTTTCCCACCATCAAATTTCCATCCAACTCCTGATTCAATATTTTTATGAGGGATTACCACCAATAGATAGGAGTATGATCGATGCAGCGAGTGGTGGAGCCTTAGTGAACAAGACACCTCAAGAAGCCAAATTATTGATTTCTAATATGGCTGAGAATTCCCAGCAATTCGGTACAAGAAGTGGAGGATCTACCAAACAAGTCAATGAGGTAAGTGAACTTAAAAATCAACTTTCTGATTTAACTGCTTTAGTTCGTCAAATGGCTCTAGGGCAACTGCAAACAGCAAAGGCATGTGGAATATGCTCACTTTAAGGGCATTCTACCGATATATGTCCAACATTACAACAAGACTCTACTCAAGAAGCCAATGCTATAGGAGGATTTTTCGGTCTACCTCAAAGGAAGTATGATCCTTATTCTAATCATTACAATCCTGGATGGAGGGATCACCCTAATTTCAGCTATGGAAATCAAGAAGGACAACAAAGGCCACCTCCTCAAAGTTTTATTAGACCACCTCCAGTCCCTACACAAACTCAAGCTCCAACCTCAGGTATGTCCTTGGAAGACATTGTTAAAAATCTTGCTAATAATACTCTTCAATTTCAACAGGAAACAAGAGCCAACATTCAGGAAACAAGGACAAGCATTCAGAATTTAGGTAACCAAATTACTCAATTGGCCACTTCAATTAGTAAATTGGAAGCTCAAAATTCTAGGAAGTTGCCTTCA
Source organism: Excoecaria agallocha (assembly GCA_037975025.1). Classification (NCBI taxonomy): domain Eukaryota; kingdom Viridiplantae; phylum Streptophyta; class Magnoliopsida; order Malpighiales; family Euphorbiaceae; genus Excoecaria; species Excoecaria agallocha. The sequence goes on along the minus strand of CM075814.1, from coordinate 7,737,521 downwards.
CAACCAGAAGTGAATCCAAAGGAGAATTGTTGTGCAATCTCACTAAGAAGTGGAAAAGAAATTCCTTCCGGATCCACTCCATCAAAAGAAGCTGACATAGGCAAAGAGGATGATAAAGAAAAAGCTCCCTCTAGAACAAAACGTAAGGTAACATTCGATCCTCCTTTATCTCTTTCTTCTCACACTCCTATCCCTCAATTTCCTAGTAGGTTAGGTAAACCAAAAGAAGATGAGCAAGAAAAGGAGATCATGGATACATTTAGGAGAGTGCAAATCAACATTCCTTTGTTGGAAGCTGTCAAGCAAATTCTGAAATATGCAAATTTCTTGAAGGAACTATGCACCGACAAGAGAAAGATGAAAGAAAAAGGGAAGGTTGAGGTAAGTAAGAATGTGTCTGCAATTTTGCAAAGAAATATGCCAGAAAAATGCAAGGATCCAGGTATGTTTTCATTACCATGTGTGATCGGTGAAAAGAAAGTTAAGCATGCTATGTTAGACTTAGGGGCTTCGATTAATGTAATGCCACTTTCTGTTTACCAAGAATTGAAATTAAATAATTTGCAAAAGACTGGTGGTGTTATTCAATTGGCCAACCATTCTTATATTCACCCCCTAGGGATTGTTGATGATGTTTTGGTGAAAGTCAATGAACTTATATTTCCTATAGACTTTTACATTTTAGAGATGGAAGGTAATCCTTCTTCGAAATCGGCTTCAATTTTGTTAGGAAGACCTTTTATGAAAATGGCAAAGACAAAAATTGATGTAGATGAGGGTACTCTATCTGTTGAATTTGATGGAGAGATTGTTAAGTTTAACATTTTTGATGCTATAAAATACCCTAATGATGTGCATTCTTTTTGTCAGATTGATGTAATGGATTCCATTGTGCAGGATGTTCTTGCCCAGGAAAGTATTTTTAGGAAACAATTTACGATTGGTCAAAAGGTGTTGTTTTACAATTCTCGTTTGAAGCTTATGACTGGTAAGTTTCGTTCTCGCTAGATTGGCCCATTTGTTGTTACTAATGTGTTTTCCTATGGTGCAGTGGAAATTAAAAGCTTGGACACCGGTCAAGTTTTTAAAGTCAATGGCCATCGTTTGAAGATTTTTCATGAGGGTGAAATTGTTCAATGTGTCATTAGCACACATTTGAATGACCCCCAGTACTCTGGTACATCTTAACCATTGCTAAACTTGGCATACAATTATTTTTCCTTCAGAGTCTATAAAATAATTCTCAGATGCTTATCAAGCTCCTCCGACGTCTTGGAGTACACCAGTTTGTCATCAATGAAGACCACTATAAACTGGTCCAAATATGGGTGGAAGACCCTGTTCATCAAGTTTATAAAGGCAGGCAGTGCATTTGTAAGCTCAAATGGCATGACCAAAAACTTATAATGGCCATACCTAGTGCAAAAAGCAGTTTTAGGCACATTTGTAGCTTTTATTCCCATATGGTAATAGTCTGATCTCAAGTCAATCTTCAAAAATACACTCACTCCCTTCAACTGATCAAACAAATCTTTAATGCGAGGAAGGGGGTATTTATTCTTTACAGTCACTTTATTCAACTGTCTATAATCGATGCACAAATTGAGTGTCCCATCTTTCTTCTTTACAAATAGGACTGGTGCTCCCTAGGGAGAAATAGTATGATAAATCCATTGTCAAGCAATTCCTGTAGCTGAATTTTTAATTCTTTCAACTCAGCAGGTGCCATTCTATAAGGAGCAATAGAGATAGGTGTAGTGCCTGGAGCAACATCAATGGAAAATTCCACTTTTCTGTCAGGTGGTAAACCTGGTAATTCATTAGGGAACACATCCTAGAACTCTTTGACAGTAGGCACTTCTGATATATTTGTACTGTCTTTCTTTACCTCCACTGTATAACACATGTAAGCTATGCACCCTTTTCTGATAAATCTCTTGATAGCAGTAATAGATATTACATCAGACAAAAAGTCAGTTTTCACACCTACCATTGTGATCTCTCGACCATCTACTAGCTTTAAAGTGACCCTTTTTCTTTTGCACGCAACAGTTGCTTGGTGGTTAGATAAACAATCCATCCCCAATATCACATCGAACTCATGAAAGGGTACTCAATCAGATTTTTCAGCAATACATGTCTGTGGGCACTAACAAAATACCGTTTGTATACTTTATTCACCACTACACTATGCTCCAGAATAGGCTTCTTTCTGGGTGGAGCTGGCTGAACTTGTGCAGCTGCCTGTGCAGGCTGAGCTTGTCCTACCTGTAGCCATTGCTAAATATAATCGGCCATTAAGTTAAGAAAGTCCAACTATGGGGGTAGAGGTGGCACTGCTATAGTAGAAGCCTGCTGCTGTGAAGCCTCCTGCTATCCAGTACCAATTGAAGCCTTACTCTTTCCATCCCCTACCTGTCTATCATGGTCGAAAGACATCTTTTCACTATAAAATAAAAAGGAGCAAGTACACATTAGATTTCCATAACACCTTTTTACTAACAATTGGCATGTATATACAGACAATCATTCATTTAATCCCACTCCGATCTTAGAACCGCTTAAACCATTACTCTGATTCAACAAAATATAACACCCTTACTAAAACAGTTTTACAGACTTATGTAATTGATTGAAATTATATATATATATATATATATATCCTTTTCATAACTACCATACTTCTTTACTTAACACTACAAAAAATTGCTAATTAGCAACGGATAATTTCGTCGCTACTTTAAATTAGCGACGCCGCGACAAACAGTCGCTAAAAGGCCAGTCGCGAATATATTAACGACGGAATTCAAATTCAGTCGCTAATTTTTTTCGTTGCTAATTTATATTCCTAATTAGTCGCCGAATTATAATAATAATAATATTTAGCGACTACATGTTCCGTTGCTAATTAAAAATTCAGTGTAAAATTTAGCGATGAATATTTGTCGCTAATTATTTCTTAAATTATATCTATTACATATTAGCGACAGATTTTCTATTGCAAATTCATCGCTAAATTATTGCATAATTAAATTTTAAATTATTACTAATTAAATTATTACACATTAGCTAAGAAACTGCCTTGCACCTAACTAAGACGAATGATGAATTGGTAATAGCCCACCTGCTTCAGCATGAGCAATGTGGAATCATTTCTTAAATTTTACAAATGATCTCACTAAGGCTTTGAACGTAGGAATTTCAAGAATAGATCAAACTCCAATTAAAAACTTGGAATTCAACAAAAGAATTCATAAACTCATTACGTCAGACTCTTGACCATAATTTACATCATGAATCATCATCCTTTCAAAAAAGAAAAAACTGCCGAACAATTCAGTACAAAATTGACACCTAGTAGACAACACAAGATTTTATCCAAAATTACCTAAAAGCTAAAGAAAACCCAAACAAGAGTATCGGCGCTTAAAGATGATAATAAAATACTTGAAAAATCATTTCTTCTTTCCACCCTTGCTAGTATCTGCCTTTGTTTGCGTAAAAAAAATCAAAAGGTAAATGATTACTTGAAATTCGAAAGACAAGCAATAAGGGCGAGATCAGGGGAGATGAATAGATGTGATGAAGCCACCACATATGAAATGAACTAGCTAACCTTCTTTACTTTGCGGACCTTCTTCGCCCTGTTCTTTCTTTCCTTTAATTGCTTCTTGGAGTTCTCCACTTTAGTATCAAGCCTATTCTGCACAAAGACAAGACACAATTTAGCAAGCACGGATAATATCTTGAAAATAATCAAAACCTGACAAATAAGTGCATATCTAATATGAGAACACAATTATTTCATAAGTTACCCTCATAAAATGCAATGAAACCAACTGAAAAGCACTCCAGTGAGAATGTATAAATCCTTCAGCCTATATAGCTAGAAAACAAAACATGCTAGTAAGTTCTCATTCTGAAGGAGTGTTGAAACTTACCCTGATGAGTTTGTATTTAGGCTCATACTTCTTTGCATTCTCAACTGAATCATAAATCAACCCAAATCCAGTGGATTTCCCACCTCCCAATCAGATGCACACCCAAGAAATTTAAATAAGATATATTGATTACTTAAGAACATGCAATTAAATGATAAAGAAGTTACTGTACTAAATACAGTTTTTACCTAGCCAAATTACCACCAATAAGACTCTTATAAAATAGGAACACTTCCACTTGATTGCTGCATGGTTCCTATAGTTTGCCCTACAAAACCAATGATAATATAACCTCATGGACAAGTTAACTTTCATCTAGATATGATTCTAACATCAAATACAAGGAAAAAAAAGGTTATATTGCAAACCTGCCCTTCATGGGCTGTGTATAATAAGCATCAATCTCAGAGCCCAAAATAAAGCAATATTTTCAGTTGAGGCACTGAAAATAGTTGTCTATATCTAACAGTAAGAATTACAGCTATAATACAATGCTCATTTGTGAGCAACTGCTATTCTACTAGTTATTGAGCTGAATTCCAATTACATTGTTTATCCATGTTACTTTAAGTTACTCTCTATAAGCTCAGCTCAAAAATTAGCAATAAATTCAATAATAAAGAACCAAAACTAGTAACAATATGACAAATTAGTAGGCTACCTGAGTTGCCTACAAAAGGATAGGCCTTTGGGAGATATTTGCTTTTGAGCAAACCAACAGGGAATACCTAAGGCATTAAAATATTATCCATAGGAATCTGGTTTGAAAAGTTAAAGGCTGGTGTACATCCCCCAGACTTATCCAAGTTTGCTTCTATCCTTTGAGCAAGAATTTGATCAGGTTTGCTTGCACAAGGTTCTCTCTATTTTGCAAGAAACAATAATTACCTCCTCAGGAAATAACTTGTAAGCTGTCTAGCAAAAATGGGTCGTTTAAACTCGAATGCAAGAATAGCACTGATGTGTTTAAAACTAGACAAGCCCTATCAAGTAATAATTCTCTCAGACATTTTAAGTCTTGGTCTAAACTATCCAGAGAAAATAATTGTATTTATGGGCCATTGGTGATGTGCAAAATTCTAAATGTCGTTTCTCTTAAATTTGTGACACCATAAAGATAAGACACAACAAATTTTCATTAAAAAAAGTAAGAAGCTCAAATTGAGATAGAGCCAGCAAATAACTAAAGCAATATCAAACCTTTTTGTTCAACAGACCATCAACTAGCTCATTTGGACAACTTATATGGGATGAAGCCTGTAATTGAATTACACTTTCTTGCGATAATTCAAGATTTATGACATTATTGATATGTCCCTTAGCTGATGATGTATGGCACATACGAGCAATTGCAGAACGAAAGTAGTTGCATATTGTTCATATTAAAAGCACAATTTCATATGTCAATAAAGTAAACTCCAAGAATTTATATTTCTCAATTTTTATGGTAGAGAATTAAGAGTTTCAAAGAGAATAAATATTCCTATATGATGGCTCACTTCCTATTCCTATTGGCTCAGCTTAACCATTATTTTTCTTTTTCATGTTTCTTTTATGCATAGACAAAAATTATTAAGAAAGAAGAAAATAAAAATCTTTTTTATGTGTAGTTGGATATAATTATATTTATAAAATATATGTATTTCCGTTTCTGTTCTTCCAGTTACATCTCTAAATACATGCTAAATAGCCAAGATATACTAGTTTTACCTTGAACTCTATAGGGTAATTCCTTGTTCGTTTGAGAAAAAAAAAAGAATAAGAAAGAAATTTCCTCATTACGACTTAATTAACTATAATCATAAGATTATGTGCATTCATAAAGATATCTAGATAATACCTTACAGAGCTATTTCTTGATGAAGTTTTCATATGTAAAAATTTTAATGAAGTTAAACCAAGATTAATGTATTTATTATCACATTAAACTTCAAGTCATGTGATTTTTTATCTTATTTAATTACTTTTTTGTAATTTTAATTATCTTTGGCTGAATCAAATCAGGCAAACATGTTATTTATCTGAAAAATAAAAAATGCATTACAGATGCCGGTTTGGCAAATAAAAACTACAAGTCAATAAATCATAATCATCCTATTTTAATTTCATGCATAGATGATCAAAATTATCAGATATCATATTCTGGAGGGTCTGTATCTCAAGCAATTTCATGCATATAGCTGCAAATTACACATTGCAATGCCACTTTAAATATCCGTCAAGAAAAAGGCACACCAACAAATCCAGTATGACAACAATAAAACACCATAAAACAGGGAAAAATAGGTAATGATATCTTGACAATAATACATACATGCACGTCTCAAATCTTCCATCACTCGACAATTTAGCACTTGGGAAAGCCAAAACTTAAAACTTTTGGGAGCCCACCAGAATATAGATATAATCCCAACTAAATGAAAGATTAGACACTAAACCAGCTATAAGTTACATTAAAACCATAATTAAAAAGTTATGAAATCCAAGCATATAGGAAAATTTTTAATTACATAATCAAAGGAGCAACATAGAAAAGTAACAAACCTCTTGTTCATGTCAACATCCGCCTTCTTGCAGACAATGTTGGCGAAATGCCTACCAATACCTTTGATTGAGGTCAAAGCAAACATAATCTTCTGCTTCCCATCAACATTAGTATTCATCACACGCAAAATGTGCTGAAAGCCCTCATTTTCCACCAATGACTGCACAAAGATAGAAAATCCATATTCACATTCACATCTATCAAAAAATTCTGAACACACACATATGCGCAAACAGTCCACAATATATATACACAAATCAAGCAAACGCAGATTAAGAAACTCTAAATACCACTACAGATCAAACTAAACAAATATGTTTGAAACCGTAATTACCATAGCGGATTGTAGCGAGTTAAGGAGTGAATGAAGAGAGGATCTATGAAAGAGAGAGAAGCAGCTGCTACTGATTAACAAAAACAAGAAGAAAGAAATTGGGTTTTAAATGAACTTTTATCACCAGGTTAGGGTTTTATTATGATGCAAAAACTTCTTTACCCTCAAAAGTTTCATAGTGCCTTATCCAACTGCCCATCCCAAGCACGACATGTCGTTTTAGAAGAAAAGTTTCAATAAATAACTTCCACTACTTATTATGTTAAAAAGAAAATTCACTATTTATTCTCATTTAATAATTTATTGTTACTGCATACCTTCGTACAAGAGATAGCATGATACGAGTCTTTTCATTTAATTTTAGATTCAAAATTAAAATATTTTTAAATATTTAAAAAAATTTTAATTATCCTTTAGAAATTTTTGATTAAATTTTAAAATGATAAAATATGATATAAATTTCATCCAATTATTCTTTTACGGATTCTATCTGTTTTGCCTAAAAGCATAATATTTTTTTTAGTACTTTCAACTAGACTACAGGTAAGTTGTAAAATTAGAGCAATATTGCCTTTTAAATTGCAAAATCGAAACATATAAATTTCTGGCCGATGAGTTTATTAAATTTGACTATAATATAAATGAAATTTAAAAGGATAATATTATTAAATATTTTAAAAGTGATCACATGCTCTAAATCCATGTGATTTTTTATCTTATTTAATTACTTTTTTTGTAATTTTAATTCTCAAATTTTTTTAAATAATTTTTAATCTTACTTAGTAACAATAAATATGTATTTGTATTTTACATTTATATTATAATATTTGGAATAATCAAAATTATAAATTTTTAAAAAATTTAATTGAAAATAAGCAAATAATATTATACAGGGTAAATTTCTGAAATGACTAAAATGCCTCTACTAAATTTCATCATTTTATTCTTGTATTCAAGGATAATTTTGTAAATATATATAACTAAAATTTTTAATAATTTAAAATTTGCTCGAAATTTTAACAAAATAAAAATAAATTATAAATTTTTCATAGTCATTTTTAAATGAAATAATAAATTTTATATTATTATTATATAAATATTTATATTTATTATTTATTATAATACATCAATCTTCAACAATTATAAAAATTACTTTATTATTATTATTATTATTAAAAATGTTATTTTTTTTAAATAAATAAGTTTATATTTGGGCTAATAATTTAATATTTGATTTAAATTTTATAAAATAAAAATATAATACAAAATTTTTTATTAGTATTTTAAATAAAATAATAAATTTTATATTATTATTTTATAAATATTTATTTTTATTAATCTTAAACACGCAAATATATAATAATCGTAACAATTAGTTTATTATTATGATTAAAAACGTAAATTTTCTAAATAAATAACTTTAGATTTTGGTATAATTGATAAAAAATTATTATCAACTTATAAAATAATATATAATTTTCTATTATAAAATAAAATATTTATTTCATATGGTCTATATTAAAATTACTTGAAACTATACATAAATCATGTGAGTGAAATTAAAAAAAATTATTTTTTAATTTATTTGCGACGGATTAGCGACTAAATATTTTCGTCGCTAATTGTATCACCGTAACAAATTACTATTAGCGACAGACCAATTTCCGTTGCAAAAAAGACGATATATTTTCCCTCCAAATTAGCAACTAAAACATTTGTCGCTAAATTTTCTGGAAGTAATTTCATGAATAAAAAATTATAAAATTTAGTGACGAAAATATTTGTCGCTAATTCCGTCGCAAAACATGACGCGTACAATTCTCGCCAATAATTAGCGACTGTTTATTCATTCTGTCGCTATTTCGTCGCAAAAATGGAAAATATCCTCGCCACGACGGAATTGTAAAACTGTCGCTAATCAGTCGCAAAATTGGCGACGAAAATAAGGCCGTCGCTAATTGGCATTTTTTTGTAGTATAAGGTTGCTAATCCAACATTTCAATTCATAATTTCTTATTTGCCGTTGACCTATAGCTATCCAATTTTACTAATTACTTTCCGAAAATGCGACAATATAACGGTTATATTCTTAACTAGCCCTCTGAAAAGTAGACAATGACCACAGCCTCTCCAAGGCACAACAGATTATAAATAATTCATATATCACATCCATATTTTCTATCACACTTCAAATATATAAAATTCATCAACTGCTAATAGCCATTCACATATTTCCATAATCATCATGTTTATTATTACGTACCAGTTTTCTCACTGTAACTAAAAAATAAATATATACATGCTAACAAAAATTCTCATTCATATTCCTTCAGCATCCTTCATGCCCTATGTACTTTTTGCTCTAGAAATATCAGTACCTATATGCAGTAAATCATATGTGTTGAGCATTAAACATGCTTAATGGTAACTAACAATCATAATATTTCCCTAACATGTATAATTACTGTATTTATGGAAAATTTATCAATTTTTCTTAACCACAAGCATTTCACAATATTTTTAACAGATTTTTCAATTCAATACCAAAACTTTACATAACTTTTCAATTTAGTCATTAATCTATCAATTTTTTACACATTAATTACAAAATTGCCATTTTTTTCTTATTTTCACCTTCTAATCCGTTAATTGGCCTATAATTTACCAATTAAACCCTGTTTTGACTTTTTTATGCAAAATTACATTTTAGTCCCTTAACTTTTTAAACTGTTGGTTGACTAAATTACCATTTTACCCTTATTAATCATTTTTTTATTACTTTTACTTATTAAACCTATTATTTAGGAAAATTATTGTTTTGCCTCTAAATTTTTATTTCTTTTCATTTAACTCCCTTTTCACTTCTAACTTCACTTTTAGCTTTCTTTTTACACTTTTAATATATTCTTGTCATTATGCCCCTAGTACAGACCTGATAGAAATTTTCAGATCGAATATATAGGATGTGAATCCTACAAGGCCATATATAGACTGAGAAATGACTCAAAATGACCATTTCTCATAGAGCAGATAACAGAGCAGACAGATACTATGAAACATCAGAGATCCTACAACAGCAAAGCAAGTCGTCATGACTTGCACCATGGTACAGATATCCATATAGCCAGCCAATTATATCCTGAGCTAAATTTTACTATCTAACTATTTCTAAGGGCACAAATTCACTTATTTGCAAATTATTATTAAGATTTTTCACACTTTTCAATACTTTTTCAACATAGTAAATTTTCAGTCAGTTTTTTCAGTCTTTTTTGCATAGTTTGTGAATTATTTTACAATAATTTACCACTTTCTCATCAAATTATGAATTAATTTACATTAATTCCACATTTTTACCTTAAACATAACAAAAATTCATCTCAAAAATATTCATTTAATTCTCATAAATTCTACAAAAATTCATGGATATTATATTTTATTTCTACTATCATTATAAGGCTTATTTCCATCAAAATCAACTAAATACACATCATTTTTCGTTGAAAAACCATTCGGCCACTATATGAACATCACCATACATATACTTTTAATTTCATTTAGGCTTTCTAATAGGCTTATTTAATGTCTAATTACACTATTCTAACATTAATTTCAATTATACACATTTATATTAAATTTTTCCTAATTAACCTAAAGAAAAATCATACAAATTATAGGAAAATAAAAGAATTTATTAGTCACTAACCATTTTCTTATGCTTTTCCTTGCTTAAGCTTTTTTTTTCTTTGCCTTTGGCCTTGGCAATTTGATCTTCCTTTTGAAATTATTCCATGGCCAAAGTTTTCATCAAACCAAACCCTATGATTTTGATCTCAAATGCTTAAAATGACATTAAATATGAACTCTAGGCACCTAACACTAATAGTAGGCACCTTAAAAAGAAATGAAAATCAAGAAATTCACTTACCTGAAATTGATACCTAAGGCTCTAACCCTTGATTTTCCTTATTTTGATTCCTCTAATCAATGGATAAAGGATCAATCAAGCAATTAGAGAGGTTGGAGATAATTTTTAGTCTTTGAATTTAGAGAGAAAATGAAGGAAAATTTAAAGAAAAATGGTGAAAATCAAGCTATAATGATTCGGCTAGGAGAAGGGGAGAAGAAGCTAGTGAAAACTACTAGTCTCTATAGATTTTCTTACCCTTTTATACCACTCTTAAGTGGCTTGGGCTTTGGCCAAACTAACCCAATTAACCAAAACCCGTTAATTACCTGATAAATAATTTTAATTAATAGCTTCCCCTTTCCAACTCCAAATCACTTCAAATTTGATTGCATTACTCTTATCACATCAAAAATAGGTTGTACACAAAATTTTAGCTTAATCGGAATCTATTTCTAGTTCAGTTCAATTAAATCGGTCCGATTCAAAATTTTCGATGTTACCGAAAAAAATATTTTTTTTCAACCAAAATATTATACACATTATTTTAGGCACATATGTGATTTTTGAAAATTTTTAGACTTTATTTTCTATTTTTAATGGCTCGATCAAACTTTGGTTAAACAGTTATTCTAAAATCTGAACCGCTCTGTTTTTCTTGCTTTTGACTTTTGGAGGCCTATTTGACCTCAAATTCACTTCAAATTTTAACCTTGGATTACTTATGACCAATACTTTTTGACATTCGAATAAAATATTTTTAGTTTATGAGGGTTTTTTTCAGCTCTAAAATACTATTTATTGTCGAAAAGTACTATTCACGACTAACCCAATGTTGAGACCATTACACAATCAATCCATTCCCATAATCAAATCAAACTCATGGAAGGGTAACTTAATTAAATTTTCCATAAACTTACTATCCTGTATGATAATGGGGCAATCCCTAAAAACCTTTATGACCTACACACTACTACCCAAAGGGCTAGTAACATGAATATTATATTTTAACCAATCTACAAGCATCCATTTATCTAAGAACCCACCGATAGAAATATACGAATGAGTAGAGCCTAGATCAATTAAAGCATGCATATTAGAACCAAAGTGGGAAATCATACCTGTCACAACCCCAACTGTGTTTAGGTGCTCCCAAGCTTTTATAGCATACTCTTGAGCTATAGTTGGTGGTAATAATGGTTGATCAACCATTTCTGAAATAGCTCCAGGATTTAATCGAGATTGTCCAGATCCATATAGGTCTCTGCCTCTACCTCTGGACAGAGTTAGAGGCTCCTTTACTAGCTTGTGAAGCCCTTACAGGATAGTGCTTTCACACCTAAAATAGGCCCCAGACCTCCTTTATTAAACACCCCAATGATTTTTAAAATAGTATGGATATTTAAACACTCAAAAACCTCATTCTTAAGAAGATTCCCTTCAAAGCCACCAGATGTGGGAGGACCCTGTTACCTACCTTGGGGTGTGTATCCCTACCCCACAGATAACTCTTTTCGATTCCTCTTTCTTGAGAAGGCAACCCTACCAGCCATTCCTCTCCTTTAAGCTTTTTTTCTTTTTACCAACTCTAACTTTTCCACTTTTATAGCAATCTGAACTAATGAATAATAACTCACTTATTGCAATGTAGTAACAATTACCAAATGCTCTTTAATTGAATAATTTAGATCCTCTTCGAATTGGTAGCTGACAGGTATCTAGCAAGTGTACTAGATCGGTTAGTAATATAGAAAAATATAATTATGACCCTCTAATATCGAACCCAAGGAAAATCTGTGTTTGTGTGAATGATTTGAATTTTAAAACAGAATTTGTGTGTAAGAGACAGAAAAGAAATCCCAAAAGTTGTGATGTTTAAGTTTAAAAACTAAAAACGGAACTTTAAAACTGAAAATAAAGTAAAATAGTTTGAAACAATTTGAAATAAAAGCAATTAATCAAATGAGGTAAAAATAAATATTTAAAAGCGACTTTCACTAAAGGACTATCCACCTTAACCAATATTATTATGACTTAACTAAAAAAGAAACACAAGTGATCATGAAGAATTCAGATAAATAAAACCAGATAACTTAACTTAAGATTATCATTCCAAGCATTAAAATTCTCTTATTAAGAACAATCCAATACTTAGTACAATGATCTAAATTAAATCTCCTAGATGTCTATTAAATTCTCTTTCAAGTAAATTTAACTTTCATCTATTCTTAGTTACACCTTTCTTAATCTTAACTTACCTTAATTAACACAAAACTATATCTAATGAAGAATATAATCATGTATTAACCTAAGTAATTTAACCTAAGAACATGCATATCAATGATCAAACTAAAAGTTAATTATTAACCAATAATTAAACAAGTTAACAACCAAACTTTAGCTAAATAATGATAAGACTGTGCTTTTAGAACTAAGAAATAATCAAAACTTGCATTAAAATTAAGCACAAGCTTAAATCATAATAATAAAAGTTAAGGATTTAAGTATCCTTTAGCAAAAGTTAAAGAAAACTACTCACTATACACATGTTTAAAAACAAAAACAAAGTTTTAAAAAAACAATAAAAACAGAGAAAATAGAAAACGATGTAAAACTAAAAACTATTGAACTCTTGATAATTGATGATTGATTCCCCTTCTTTGGTGCTTCAGTCTTCTATTTATAGGCAAAAGAAATTGTAGAATCCTTCTAACCTTCCTGAATTAAAGTAGGAAAAGAATTCTTCTTAATCGGGAAATCCTTCGCAGCATGGGAGTTTAATTTGCACGGCCAAGCAACTTTTCTCTTTGTTGAGAAGCACTGTCGTGCATCATTCCATGAAGAAGTGCAAGACCAAGCAGACTTCTTTGTATTTTCATGCACTGCCATGCATGTCTTGTCCCAAGAGTGTTGCACGGCCAAGTATTCTTCCAAAGCTTGAAAGACACGGCCTAGCAAGTTGCAATTTCTTCAATGCACGGCTAAGCAATCTTCTAAGCAATGAAACACACAGCCAAACATGCTTCTATTGGACTCCACGAATATTTTATAGCATGAATTTTCTCTTTTCATAGTTTTAGCCCACAACTTCTTGCCTTTTTGTAATTAAGTCCTTTTCCTTGCAAAATAACCCTGAAAACACCAAAACTTCAAATTAACTCCTAAAACACAAAGATAAAAATTTGAACTCTAAATTAAACAAAATTAACTAAATAAAAACATTTAAAACATACTAAAAATAATATATAATTCACACTTATCAGTGGCATCGAAAAGCTTTAGTCAAGATAGGCTTAATAATGTACTTACTAAGACAACTAAACTCCTTTTCATACTTAGCCACAAACAACCCTCTTTGTATAAGTTGTAAGAACTACTTCCACTTCTTATCCTTATACGCTGCATTAATATATATTTTCTTAAACTCTTGAAGGAAAAAGTTCAAAGTTATCGGGTTAAGGAGTTGAGGGCCCCTTTGGACAATCTTTCACCAATCATATACAGGATCCTAAAGTAAGGAAACTGTATAAGGTGCCATTTGTTCAATAGAGCACTTAATCTCCTTCAGTACTCTTGTAGTTTTCTCCAACCAATACTCAGCTTTATCATATTCATCCATCGAGGTCCCTACAAATTCCTCAGCTTCATACTTCTGTAAGGAATCAATGAGAGCTTTTGGTGCTATTAACCATTGAATCACCGAGGTAATATCCTGAGTTAATTTTAATAATATCTCACCAAATACTATAGGCTGAATATTTACTCGAGATGCCTCAGATGGGTCCAACGTAAAAGGGGGTGATTCAACAGAAAGGTTACTTTCAACAATTTCTTTAACTAATTTTGGAGACCCCTCCATAGCTACTTGATATTATAATAAATAAGAACAACCACATTAGGCCGGACATAACCCATACAGACATACGAAACATTCTTTAAGCACTGTAGGCCAGAAACACCTAAATCGTGCTCTTATACCAATAAAATTAAAACACCTTAAAGACAACAAGAATATGATGCACAATCTAAAAGGACCGTAACAGAGCAACGACTTGATATAAATGAGAAGGGTTGCATACAAAGTAGTTACAAATAACTTATAACTTCATCACTTATATATATATATATATATATATATGTATGTATACAAGAAATTAAGATGATGTTACATATAAGATTAACATTGATTACAAAAAATTATATATTACAACCTCCAGGACTGAAAGATAAATAAAATAAAATTCTTTTCTACACATTACACTTTACTAGGAAATAATAAGACAGAGACTTCAAGTTTTGACAGGTGTTACATAACAAAACATGGCCCATGTGGTTGCTCAGACTCTTCAAACTTGACACACTGTAACAATGTGCAAACATATAAACATAAATATAAATTTTAAGTAATCATGCATATATAAAGAAAAAAAAAAGTTTACTTATATGATACAAAAAGAAATTCAGGGAATATAAATTTAAATTTTAAAATTGTATTCATTTCGCAAATGTAGCATGGTTTAGTTCAATGGCATTTGATTTTAGTTTGTGACTAATATCACGTGGATAAAAACTGATAAAAAATAATGCTTGATATGGATCCTTTTACTTGGCATAGAAGATACTTATTATGAGCATCAAACAGAAGAGGACTTATCCTCAAATCAAAATACAGAAGGTGTCATAAAACCAATTTCAGAAGACACCGTAGTGTCACGAGCATGTTCGATCATCAAAATTTTGAACTTGCAGACAATGGTTAAATAATTTTTAGCTTGGTTATTCAGAATTCAGACTCTAAAATTCCATAATTTCCTATTATCTCATTAGCAAAATTTTCCATTCTTAGAGTTCTTACGTTGAGTCTCAAAAAATAAGTCCAGAGGTTAGCTTATCTATTGTCATTTTATTGCAAGTTTTGGTCATAAATGATAATCAATAAATATAAATAAAACGCACATGTATTAAATAGATTCAATATGTAGAATAACTATTCAGGAGTGAGGAAGACAAAATAGTGCAGTGCAAAACAGAGTAAGTGACCCGATGGAACTGAAATCCTTCCCAGACGGGTTGCCAGCTCCTGAAAGGAAGATCTAATAATGACCTGGTGGGATTGGGATTCTTCCGAGTCGAGTTGCTAGCTGCTAGAAGAGAGGCACACCAGTGACCCTGCGGGACTGGGATTCTTCCTAGCTAGGTTTATTGATCTACTAAAAATCTGCATATAGCTTTCAAGCCTAAGCTGCTCCAATCATTCTCAAACATAACATTCTTATAACCATACACATATACTAACAAAATTCCATATAATTTCACCTTTAGAACCCAAAACTCTATCCTTTATTTCACTCTTCAGAGAAGAGTTCCAAACATCCCCGCATCAGTCTTAATTTTAGAATAACTAAAGGGTCAATTTCACCCACAGTCACTCAACTTATCACTTATAGCGCAAAAGTAACCGACTTTTTTTTCTTGACTTAAAAGTCACTGAACTTATAACATATTTGCATAAAAGTCACGGTCACCGGATTCCGGCGAGATTCTCACCGGAATGATGACTTGGCATGCCACGTCATGTGCCACATCACACGTGGAACCCATCATAAAGATACATCACCAGTTGACATGTCAAACTTGACATGTCAACTGCCACGTCACCCAAAAATCCACATCAGCTACCAATAGGATGATGACACGTCACTCAAAAAATTCACCTCAGCTTTGCCACATCAGGAGAGAATACTTGAATCCAAATCAGCTTTGACTCATTAGGAGAGAATCCTTGAATAAGCCATAAATGGGCTCTCAGCTCTCGTTAGAAAGCCCAAGTAATCTTGGCCTATTACCCACATGGCTAATGCTATAAGACTTCAACCTTATAAACTCACCTCCTCCTTTTTTTTTTCCGATGGGGGATTACTCTCTCCCTTCTCAACTCATTAACCAAAGTCTATCATGTGTTAGTGAGACCCAAACCCGTTTTTGCTCTCTCTTAATGTAAATTTTATTTAAAGGATGTAAATTTCACATTGCTGAAAGTTTTCTCTTTCTTAGATTCTAAACAATTTAAAATAAAATTAAAATCCTTTCCATTTTCTTTTCTACAAATCCATGAAGGGGAAAGGAAAAAAAATCTTTTCTTTGTTCTTTACGAAAAAAAAATGAAAACTAAATACATATTAGTTTAGCTATTAAGAAAATCAATTGAAAAGTAGAAAAAAACACGATTTTAGCACAATTATAGTCAAATGGCTTGATAAGTGATAATTATAACAATTTCCAAAAACAATCACAAAATCATAAAAAGCCTCATCCCACCGATCAATATTGGCTTTAATAGTGAATATACATAACACAAATTTATTTTGAGAGAAGTCATAATTTTTTTTAGGCTCAATTATCAGGTAAATCTTTCACCTCAACCGCCTCGCCGCCATCGTCACTAACCCCATTTCCCAAAGTTTCAACACTTTCGGTTGGTTTCTCTTCCACTTCCACGTCCTCATCCAAACAAACCTCCTTCACCGCCACCTCATTCTTTTCCTCATTTTCAACTAATTTCTTTCCATCTAATTTCCTCTCCGTTAACCGCCGTAGCTCCACCGCCACATCAGCAATCGAGTGGTATTTCTGCATCTAAAGCACCGGGATCCAATTCAGCCTCCTCCGATGAATAGCCGCGAACACCGCCTCGTACTCCTATCTAGGTCCGCCACCTAACTGCACGAGGTGGCTGCAGAGTGCATCGATTATAGAATTGGCAGCGCCGAATTCCCCACGAATCCAGAAAAGAACCGCGTCTTTGGCAAAGGAGTCAGTCATCATGACCGGTTGCGTTGGTATGGGAACTGTGGCGGGCCCCATGGGAGGAGCTTGATCGGTGGGTGATGCTGGGCCAGCCGCCATCGACATCACAGCCAAGCTCTACTGACAAGGCAAATATGACTATATATGGAGCTCCGAAATATGGTGTATCGAAAGCGTGGCCAAGTCGAGATGTCGAAGTTGTGTTGATCAAGAAATAGAAAAGTAGAAAACCAAAATGCAGAGAGAGAGAGAGAGAGCAAAAATGGGTTTGGGTCTCACTAACACATGATAGGCTTTGGTTGATGAGTTGAGATGAATATACCTTGGAGATTAAGGTTGAAAAGGGAGAGAGTAATCCCACATCGGAAAGAAAAGAAGGGGGAGGTGGGTTTATAAAGTTGAAGTTTTATAGCATTAGCCATATGGGTAACGGGCCAAGATTACTTGGGGCTTTCTAACAAGAGATTAAAGCCCATTTATGGTTTATTCAAGGATTCTCTCCTGATGTGGCAAAGCTGAGGTGAATTTTTTGGGTGACGTGTCATCATCCTATTGGTAGCTGATGTGGATTTTTGGGTGACGTGGCAGTTGACATGTCAGCTGGTGATGTGTCTCTATGATGGGTTCCACGTGTGATGTGGCACATGACGTGGCATGCCAAGTCATCATTCCGGTAAGAATCTCGTCGGAATCCGGTGACCGTGACTTTTATGCAAATATGTTATAAGTTCAGTGACTTTTAAGTCAAGAAAAAAAAGTAGGTTACTTTTGCACTATAAGTGATAAGTTGAGTGACTGTGGGTGAAATTGACCCAATAACTAAATTAGCATAATCACTCTAACCTTACAATTTCCACTAACTCTACTCAACTTCCCTTTTCACGATCCTTAACCATAACCTTATAATTTGACTGTTCTTAAGTTCCATAATAAAATAAAGAAATCTCAAAGTCATTTGCCAGCTCCCTCAACGAAAGGGACTTTAACATAATTATGTAACTTAAATACTTGCTTGAGCATATTTAACCCTCAAAGCTTGCTTCTAATTGTTCATACACCATTAAAGATAGTGACTTACCAATTACAATTCTGAATAACTTTACAATTAATTGCTTACTTACGTACCAAAATTGGAGATTTGCAGCCACTACTAAACTTAGTTTTACCTTTGAGCTCCCTCATCCTTCAACTGTCTTCCTTAATTAACTTTTTTCTTTCTCCACCACAAAAAAATTATACTTTTTGTGACAGTTTTTTTAGTGATGTATGAAATTTTGTCACTAATTATAACATATAGCGACGAATTTATTAAAACGTCATCATATTATTTATTAATGTGACAAAACTATCTTGCATTAGTTTATGTTTAAATTTTCGTCACTAATAGGTTAATTTTGTGACGATAAATATATTTCATCATGATTTATTTAGGAGGAAAAATTTTCCATCTTTTTTAGAGGGAAAAAAATTTAATGATAAAATAATAACTTATTGCAATGTATAAATTCATCACAAAATATTTACTTTTTGTAACAAATTATTTTTGTCATAATTAGATAAATTTATTGACAATAAAATTATTTCGTCACAAATAAGATATCTAGATAAAAAAAATTCTATTTTTTCAAAAAATTTTAGTTCCAAATATAATTTTATTAGTGATAAATAAATATGTCGAAAAAATGACTCTATTGTGACAAGGTACAATTTCATCACCTTTGACATGGGGAAAAAATATTCAATCATTTTTTTGGAGGAAAATGTTTTAATGACAATAAATAATTATTTATGACATATAAATTCTTCATAAAATACTTATTTTTTCTGACATGAATTATTTTTGTCACAATTTAATGAATTAGTGACGATAGAACCATTTAGTCACAATAATTTTATTTATGATAAATAAATATGTCACAACAATAAATATATTGTGACAAAATATAATTTCGTCATCAATACAATCAATTTGTGATAATAATAATAATAATATTTTATCTTAATTGGCTATAATGTTAACATACGATAAATAAATTATGTCATAAAAAAAATAATTGAATTACCAATTTAAGATGATAAAATTGATTAATTTTTCTTATATTTGGATGTAATACTTATTAAAAATTTGAAATAGTTTAAAAAGTATAAATAATTAAATCATAAATGAAAGCTAATTAATTAATAATTTAAAATAAATTAAATTATTTATTAAAATAAAATATTTTAATCAAAATTAAAAAAATTGCAAAAATTATATTCATTAAAAACAACTTAAACGAGTGTATATTCATTCTCTTGAATTTTTGTTTATGGTGAGAAAGGAAACCATATGCGATAAAGAAACAGAGATTTTTCAAGACAAAAAAAAATTCCGAAATCATGAAAATAACTGGAGGGAACGGTTTGTCTTTTGGCAAAAAAATTAGGTTTCCATCTCAATCCCAATCTCTCAATCCCTTATCATATCAAAATTCAAGGAAATTTAGGTTTATTCCTTAATTTCATCGAAATTATCGGGTTTATTGTGAATTTCTGTCCATTGTTCTTGGTTCGACAATGATTTGAGTTCTCTTATCATATCGAAATTAAGGTTGGTTCTTGGTTTAGATAGTGATTGAACAATTGGCGTTCCAGGAAATCGTGCCAAATTGAGGTAGAAACCTGATTATTGCTTCAATAATCGGCTCTCCATTTTTCATTTTGACAATTTCGTAGGGTATATATGACTGTTCATTGTATGTTCTCTTTATCTTCTTCCTAGTGCCCTATGTTTTTGGACTTTGGAGTTGAATAGTATAGCTTTATAAGTTTACTTTGTGTCAATGATATTGGATAATTGGTACCAAGTATAAGTTCTCAAATCAAATCGTTTTAACTATTATTTTGGAAAATTGTTTGTGTTTGTACTGGTTACTTGACATGCGTTCTTTTAATTGGCACACTACAGGTTGTTAATCAACCAATCATTTGAATTAGATTATAGGCTAACTTTAAAGTCTATGAACTCTGATATTTAGAAGAATTTAAATGTGAAGTGGTTTCATAAAGTGAGTTTGAGAGCATCTTCCTTTACAATAATCAAAGGGCTTTGGTGCTTGAAATGATCCTATATTTTTCCAAGAATGCTGGCGTTGCTGGGAAATTAATTTACTAATGGGGAATGTATCTCTTAATTAATGTGAAGGATAATGGTGTTCATAATAAATTACTTTTTGCAAGTTTTTTGTGTTTATGGTTGGGCTGATAATTTACTTTAAGCCCCTCTTACTGCTTTTAAGCTCACCGCTAACAATTAAAAGCATAACCCAGCCATGTAATAGATTACACTGCTTGGTAGGTTTCCATTGTTGCAGCTGACCATGTATGCACAATGTTTGGTTCGTGTTTAAATAAGTTGGATAATCCTGGGTAAAGTTAAGCCTGACGTACTCTGTATCATAAGCTTCATTTGATGATCTTTGTAATTGATACGTTTGGTGCTTGAGGAATGCTGGATATGTTGCTTTGGCTTTTAGACTAACTGAAGGCTAAGGATGTATGCAAAAGTGCGTGCACTGGATTGACTTTGCTTTTTGCTGGTCGAGGGTTTCCAAAAATTCTAGAGTTTGTTTGCTTCATTTATTGATTATTTGTTTTCTTGCCTTGTTAGTTACATGGATATGATTTCAAATACGTTACTGCACATTGGCTGAAAATTGTTGCTATCAATTGCATTTGAGTTAATCTTTGATTTCAGTACAAGTTGTCACTGATGAGAAAGTTGAGTCAATAACCAATTACGAGTTCTCATCATTTAGGGTTTTAGGTTTTGCCAAATATTTGAAGTTAGTATTTGTTCCCTTATTGTAAGTCACATGATGGGATCTCTCCTAGGTTGGTGGTACTCTGATGATGTAATAAATCGATTATGCATATGTTTTTATCGTTAGCAGAGGTTATAATCTTCATTAGTTTTGAGTCTGATAGTTTCATACTGGCTCCTTATACTGCTTTTACAATTTTCAATTTTAATAAAAATAGCAGCTTATATACCTATGTAGATTATGATGTTAGGTGGGCTGCTATAGAGTATGAACTGATGGTATGCCTATGTAGATTTTATGATGTTAGGTGTTTAAAACCTGTGTGTCATTTGGTATTCATCATATACCCTTATGTAACTAAACTAGTTGCTGTCTCAAGTTGTTAAATTATTTATTCATATATATATATATATATAAGTTAACACTAACCAAATGGAGAGTCTTACAGTCTTTCATTTCTTTTTTTATTTTTTTTTAATATTCAGTTATAGTTTCGAAAAAACTATTGCTTTTTGGTTCTCATCTTACATTATATATATACCTTTTAATTTTACATTTTCTTACTAAACTTTAAATGTTTGTTATTTATAATTTTTTTAATCAGCTAACGGCAATTGATAGGTTTATGATTAGTATGAACATTCAATTAAATAGGCCATAAGATGATATCTACATTTCTCAGGGATAATTTTTTATATTATGAGAATTACCGCATCTATTAAAGATTGGGTATCCATCTGGTCCGTCAGTCGGTCCACTATTCATACTTCCTTTTTTTTGTAGTTTTCCTTCCTCTGCATCATCTATTATATCGGCCCTGAGAAGCTTTAGAGAAAAAAAATACTGCATGCTATTAATTGTTGTAGAAAAAATATTGCATGCTGTTAACTATATTATGAAGATGCTTAGAAATAGAGTGTGCCAAATTGATAAAAAATATAACAAATATCATGTTAATGGTGGAGAAGGCAAAAAGAAAGGCAATAAATAGAAGGTATTTAGCACTTTTCCAAAAGAAAATTGAAATAATATGCCATAATTGAAAAATAAGAAATACTGACTTCTTTTTTTTTTTTTTTTTCTGGTTATCAAGCCTACCCATCTGAATATTTTCCCTTCTCCAAATGCTTGTACCTTCACTGTTGCATTATTTTATGTCTGAATATTTGGGAGTTTAATTTTCATTTCTTGATTTATGTTTTAAGCTGAATATTTTCCCTTCTCCAACTGCTTGTACCAATCCGTTGCATTATGTTATGTCTTCAGGTCTCAAGGTTACAATTCAGTATTGTACTGCATTCAACGGGTGAATATCTTCACTTCTTGAGCTGCTGTTTGGCTTTATATTTGCAATAAAATTGACAGCTTATAAAAAAATCTAAAATATGATAGCTTACAATTCAGTATTATATACTTTCATTTTCACTTATCAGCATAAGTTTAGGATGCGTTTACTTACAAAAAATAGTTTTTTGTTTTTTATTTTTTATTTTTTTAGAAAATTGGAGTATTTATTTTTCATAAAAAATTTAAAAAACGCGTTTATTTATCAACAAATGAAAAATTGAGCGTTTATTTGTGTGTATGTGTGTGTGTATATATATACACACACACACGTATATATATATATATATATATATATATATATATATATATATATATATATATATATATATATATATACATACGTGCATACATACATTTATATATGTATGTGTATATGTATGTACTTATATATATGTATGTGCATACATACATATGTATATGTATGTGAATATATGCACATACATATGTATGTATTTATGAATACATACATATGTACATGTAGGGTGTGCAATCGGTCAGTTCGGTTTTGGATCGAACCGATTGAATCGAAAATCGAACTTCAAAAAATATAATAACCGAACCGAAACTGAACTTTGTAGAATCGAGAACCGAACAAATCGAAATAATTTCGGTTTGGTTCATTCGGTTTTGGGTCAATATGGACTTATTTTTTTGAGCTTTTAACCTATATGGGTCCATAAATTAAATTAATTTATATTCAACAAAATAAATTAATTTAAAATAACTAAAATTAAAATAATATACATAAATTTATTATATTATGTCTATAATAAATACTAATCAAAATTAAATAACAATCTTCACTAATTGGTCAGATTAATTATAAACTATATCCTTCAAAATTGACCTATTTTTTATTCACAAAACAATATTATCCCACAATTAAATAATAACCCAAATATGGGCAATAAAATATATGATCCAATATTTTTGTGGGATTTTCATAATATATAATTAGACAATAGATTTTGACAGAACCGTGTCATGATGTGGGAATACTAATTTAATGACAAATTTAAACATCTTTTTCTTGCAAGATTAACTATAATAATTAAATATGCAATTTTGATTAATTAAATTAAATCTCACTTGTTTTTCCAATATATATATATCCATTCACATTCAACATTTTCATGAAACAGTTTTCGAAATTTCTTAGAAAAGTTTAAAATTAAACCATAATTTAGCTTCCAGAAAGAACAATTAAGTCTATATATATATATATATATATATATATATAATTTTTCCAATTCAACGAGAAATGATATTCTTGCCATATTCCACATCATGATGGGCTAATTTTGGTATCATCCAAAAGAAAAAAATTATTTTTGTAGATTCCAATTATTATTATTACAAAGTCAATGAAAGAAAAAGACCTAAAAATAGAGAAAGATACGTACAGGTAAGATTTCAATTACAAATTGAGCGTAATCTTGGGTATTACTGTAATTAGGGTATCACAAATACAGAAAGAATTTTGGCCCTCAATGGATTTGAACTTGGTACCTTGTGGGCTCTTCTTTAGTTTCACACCACTCATCCACTTGTATATTTTGATATTTTAAAACTAAAAAAATATATATGTATAAAACTTTGGTCGGTTCAGTTCCTTCGATTTTTCAATTTTAAGAATCGAACCGAAATAACCGAACTAAATAGATCAAATTCAATTTGGTTCGATTTTCGATTTCGGCTCGATTTTGCACACCCCTATGTACATGCATGTGTGTGTGTGTGTGTGTGTGTGTGTATATATATATATATATATATACATACATACATATATATACATATGTATGTATGTATGTATGCACATACAGACACATGTATATGAATATGTATGTGTGTGTATGTGCATATGTATATATGTATATGCATAAATACATATTTATATGTATATGTATGTATATAGATACATACATACATACATACATACATGCATGCATGCATGCATGTATGTATGTATATTTGTATATGCATATGTATGTGTATATATGCACATATATATACATACATATACATATGTATGTATACATATACATGCACATGCATATGCTTATGTATGTATGCACATACAAAAATTTACATATATATATATATATATGTGTGTGTGTGTGTGTGTGTGTGTGTGTGTGTGTGTGTTAATATTATTTAGAAAATTTGGAAAACATCTTTTATTAGTTTTTCAATTTCTTCTTTATTTTGGAAAACTGAAAAATTCATTTTCTGTTTTCTATTTTAGAAAACTGACGAAAATAAACATGATCTCTATTTTTTGTAAAAAATTTTTCTAAAAAACTGAAACAGTTTTCTGTAAGTAAACAGGCTCTTAGTTTTCTTTAACATTGCTATCGTCACGCACTGACAACTACCTTTATTATCCAATAATCTAATTTGTACATTTTATCCAAATTTCCAACCAGTAATCATGCCAAGCGTATTAGATGAGATTATTCAACTAGACTATGTGAATGACAAACATGTTTTACTTTTTAAGTGTGAATGGTTTGACCTTGGTAGGAAAAAAAACGATTCAAAAGAAAGGGAATATAACAAGTTTCAAAGTATCTGGGAGGTGGTACGAAGATGATTGTTATGCAAATCAAGCAAAACAAGTTTTCTATAATAATGATCCTAAGTTAGGGAGTGAATGGCAAGTGGTACAACCATTTCAACATAGACATATATATATATGACATTGATGAGATCCAAGATGAAGATTTATATGTAGATGACATTGAAGTTATTGAAGATGAAGTGTACCGGGAGAATAGGATTGATGAAGAACTTGAAGAATATCATTGAAATTTCTGTGTTAAATAAACTCTACATAGGTACTGAGGACCTTGATTCATTGATAATCCCAAGTCTTTCAAAAGTGGATGGGAATGAAAATATCATTAATGACAATAAAGATGATGATGATGAGGCTGTCCTAGATGATAATTTAGTGGATTATTGTAATAGTGATGAAGATATTGACAACTTGAATGATTAGTGGATTATTGTAATGGTGATGAAGATATTGACAACTTGAATGATGATGATGATGATGATGATGATGATGATGATGTTGACTATGCTGAAAATAATTAGGTATTTCATGGTTGTGTGTTTTCTTAGAAGAGTTATATGAGTTAAGAGGTAATTGTTTTAGGATAAATCAAATTAATACCACAAATTGTTTGATATAGTATTAGCCATATGATAGTCTTAAATTTTTTATATTTAATCGTTATAATATTGCTTGCATATTTATATTTTATGTTCAAAAATCTCACTTGAAAATTTTTTGGATTAATTTATTTTTATTGATGAAATCCATACAGGTTAGATAATGGCTCCCGGTACCATCAAGAGACATGCAAAAAATAGGATTCAGATAGTTTCGGCAAATAATGATGCCACACATTTACCTTTTGAGTCATCTAATCATTCAAGCATCAGAAGGCTCTTGGATAGGATGAATCATGCTAGTATAAGGAGAATATCTGTTCTAGCAAATGAAAAATCCTCAAAGATCACTGGAAAGATACCCAATCAAGTTTCAATAGAAGAATCACCACTAGAATCCTTACTTGACCAAGGAAATTTAAGTACTATTTTTCCATCAGAAGAATCACCACTTGATTCCTCATCAGACATAGGTTTTGAATTCTAAATTTTAAATTATCTATATATAATATGTTCTTTGCATTGTTTTAAGGTAGCCCATATGTTTGACTTTGATTATTTCATTTTATAGGAAGTAAATCTAAAAAGAGGGGTCGAGGACAAACTATGAAAAAAAATCTTATGAAAGCCACTGCTACTATAAGAACAAAAACGAAGATTAATGTGGATGCCGATATAGGTAGGCCAGTAATAGCAGATACATCTGCAAAATTTGCAAGTCAGATTGGAGTTGTCACTTGAGATGTGATTTCAATGCCTGTTATGTGGTCAAAATTGAAGGAAGATGAGTTAGATCCAGCCTTTAGCCACTTGAATGTAAATTAAAATATTAATCTCTATGAGACATTATTGTTTTGTCTTATTTTTCTTGCATATTTAAGATATAAAAGTTGAATAAATGCAGTTGTACATGGATGATCCAGGTATCAAAAATTGCTTGATAGAAAGGTTTAAAAATAGTACTCGACAAGAGTGTTATAGGCTGTACTAGTATTTTAAGAAGTTTAATTCTATAGAGGAGGCTAAGATGAACAAGCTTGAGAAGTACGTTGATGCTGAAAAATGGAAAGAACTTTGTGATCATTTTGCATCGAAGAAATTCAAGGTATATATTTTTAAATTTGTTTTATTGTCTTGAAATGTAGAGTTATGAATGAGATAATATATATGCAGTTGAATGAAAATGTAAATATATGTTTCGATGACTTTTTTATTTCTCTTATATTAACTTAAGTTTTCACATTTTATTAATTTTATAAGGACAAAAGTATGAAAAATTCTTTAAATCGAAATGGTCAAAGCTCCTTATATATCTGGTAGAAAGTCTTTTACTGTTCATCGACATGAAATTGTAAGTATTTAGTTTTCTCTTTGCAAATTTAACCATGTAAGAATAATTAATTCAATTTATTATTATTCTAATTATTATATTTTTTATAATAGTCTCAAAATAAATTGAATGGAGAACTTTGTGGTAGGATTGACCTTTAAAAGCAAACACATTATTCAATTCAAAAAGGCTAGTCATCTCAACAAGTAGAAGAATATTGGGTAAGTACTTAGTACCTAAATTGTGTAATGTAATTAGTGTGTATTGAATATTGATACTTGTTGTTGATGTTAGCTGTTATGTTTGAATATGTTAGCCTCTGCTACCTGCTAGGAGCAGATTTAGAAGCTTCTTTTATTGACTTAGTTTTTAAGTTTATTGATTCAATACATGTTAGTTGTTAATACAAAGTAAGAAATAGATTTTTTTTTTGAATTTCTTCAGTGTGTTTTTAAGACTTATATAAACTCTATTTCTTTTAATTTCTTGTGATAAAATTTAACGATAGAAAAGAAAAACCATTATAATGAGCATGATATTCAAGAGACTGAAGATGAAATTGTTCAAGAAGTCCTTGGCCATGGTTTTGGCTATATAAAAGGCCTTGTATATGGTCCCAAACCTCCTTCAAAATGCTTATCATTGGACTACTTTGCTACACAATAGCTTCAAAATGAACTTTTTGATACTCAAGAAAAGTTGAGTGAGTCTCAATCAGAAGTCAACATGCTCAAGAGTCAGGTGACTGATTGTGAGACAAAAGTAACTGAGTTGACTTCCACAATTGATAAGCTACTTACTATTTTAAAACCAAACGGGATGAATATTGATTGAATCTCCAATGTAAGTTAAATATATTTGTGCATTTATTTTTATTATATTCAATGATATGAAAATAGTTGAAAATATTTTAATGTAGTTACAGTTTATTGGTTCTTATGTTTTCTTATTTATTGTTTCAAGCATCTGAACTATGTAATATACTTAATAATTTCCATTTTTCTATGACAACCCCAATTTTTCAACTTTAATAGCATACATTCTTATAATCTGTCCAAAGTTTCTATTGTGATTCATATAAAATTAGTTTTTTTTATCTAATATATCATTTTATTTCTTTATTTTTTTGTAGGAACAAGATGTAAGGTCGAAGTTTCAACAAAGTTTATTTTTGAATTATATATTAGGATATTTTAATTTTTGTAGTTAGCAGCTTTTTATTTAATTGATTTTTGTTTAAAATAAAATATTTTTATATTAATTGATGGATAATTTGTTTTACTAAACGTTGCAAGGATATTAGATTTGAAATTGTATAATTTATACCTTTAATTAATTGTTAACATCTAATTTAAAATATCTCATTTTTAGTGTAATAAATATATGACAACTATTTGTTGATTTATTAATGCATAAATGATGAGATGATGTACATAAATATGACATTAATATTGTCATAAAAAGTGTTATTTAATGACAATAAAAAGTTATCACTAAAATTATCTATTTGTGACAATTATTTTTATTCATATTTATGTCACTAATTTATCAATATTACGATGATTTATTTTCATCATTAATATATATTAATTTAATGATAAAATCATTTATCATCATGTAAAGTATTAGATTTAGTGACAACATAAATTATTTTATGAGAAAAATTACATTTATTCGTGATGAAAAATAAGTAGCTAATATTTAATGGTTTTGATAATATACAGATTTTTGTCACTAAAACTATTTATTTCAGCGACAAATTTTAAATTTGTCATGAAAAAATGTCAATCTTTTGTGACTATAAACAATATTATGTGACGAAATATAATTTTATTTATGACATAATTTTTATCATAAAAAGTAAGAATTAAAGTTGAATATCATCATTTTCGTCACAAAAAAATTATACATATAATGACAAATAACAAATCATCACGTAAACCTTTATGTTACGTGGATACCGTGACGTTCTCTGTGATAATGAAAATTCATCGCCGTATCTTTTTAGCGATGAAAATTGAAATTTTCATGATGATTTCTTGCATAATAAAAAGTGTAATTTCTTGTAGTGCTTTCTCTTATTACAAAGCTTCCAATAGAAACCCAGGATTTTAGATAAAGTGGGAAAAAGAAGAAAGCATAAACAATGGTTAAAAAAATGGTTGTTTTGGCCTAAAATAGCCAACACTCACACAAAAAAGGGACGTGTCTCACTTAACTTCACTTTACATGTTCTAGAAACTTATTTGTCTAGTGACTATTTGCTTGTTAGAAAAGTCATAACATTAATTCTGTTTGATCCCTTACTAACCTTTAAATTACCATGAACAAATCATAAAACTATACTTGACATCAATTAAGCCCTCCAGAGCCTTGATCATTTTAAATTTAGTATGTACAGAGCTTAAGTAAATTATTGAAACAATCGTTTAAATACCAATCATGCCCCCACTCTAACTGGGGTATCTTTGGGGTCTGACACTAATATTTTGTTAGCATGTTATATTATAATAATGATTGTGAATAATAATCTAATGTTATTCTAACTATCTCTAGTCATTCACCATTAAAGGAATAATGATAAATTAAGACTAATATAAGTTTGGTTGATAATCATGAGATGATTATATATGACAATATAAATTAAATTTGTAGGTACTTGTTAGAGAATAAGGTACTAGATAGATCCATTATGAGATACTACATGAGTTAGTATCATTAGTGATCTCATAATAGTTATATTATCGAATCTTTAAACTTGAGATTATCACAGTTTCCTACTTAAGGAACATTATATTTTGACATAATCAAACATTATCTTTAATCGGATAATCATCAAGGTTATAATTGGACATGATGAGAATCATGCAAATAATAGTGAATAATCAAGATGGAATTTATCCCTCTATTATGAGAGAGATATCTATTGGATCCCTCAATAAGTAGGACTGAGAAATGCATAGCCATATTTAAATAAATTATTGGCGTGGTCAATGTCATTTGATATTATCAGTCTATTTAGTGATGGAGAAATTATATGTTTGGAGAATATAAATTTGACATGGACCATGAATTATATTCAAACAAGATGTCATGCGATAAAAAGATTATAACATGTTCTATTGATTAGGTTAAAATTGAATTATCGATATTCATATTATTTGGATAGTCGTAATATCTTGCTAGAGGTTGCCTATGACTTGTGGGCCTATGATGGGATTGGAGTTTACTACCAACATAATATGAACCTATTGGATCCATTTGAGAATTTTGAATTTTAAATTTCTCATAAATAAAATTCAAAATAAATTTTTAAAGAAAAAATTATAATTCTCATTTTGAATAAGAAATAATATACATGTGCTCGAAATTTTCTCTCTCTATATATATTAGGGTTAATTAAGTTACCATATATATGTGTGTGTGTGTGTGTTATAAAACCCTAAGGAAATATAAAAAAGGAGGCAACTGTCCTTTTTAGTGAGGAGAAAAACGTTTCTGTCACTTTTGAGAAAAGGAATAGAAACTAAAACCCTAGTCACCAAAAAGAAAGGGAGCTAGCACCCTTGGCCATCTCGTTCATCCTTTCAAGTGTGGATACCAATAGATGGTGGTGGTTATATTGAGCAATACTTGAAAATTCACATTGTTGTACTTCAATAGGTTGGTAATCATTTATCTCCTCCTTTTAAATCAATTGGATCACATGGATCCTATTAGATTTGGTGTTTTTTTTCGATGCAATTTCATTTTTTTTTACGCTAAAACCTAACAATATGACCTTGTTTGAACATCAAATATATGACATTAAACTTAGCATTAGGTAGAACCAGTTATGTTTAACATCCCCTGAAACCTTTAATTTGAATAAAATCTCTACACTTCTTTAGAATTAATTTCATTAATGATCACTACACTTATTTCTAAACTACATAAAAGTAACAAAAAAATTTTTAATTACATAAAAATCATTGAAATTAGTAATATTATACTCAAAAATAATAATGATCAATTTTCAGTGAATAACAATGATGAAAAGACATGTAGCATGCCATGTCAGCACCTTGTACACATGTGAAAATGCTATTTATAACACATCATCATATGATGTGTCAGTATTGACAAGTCAGCTACCATGTAATATGTAGTGTCAACATCATCATGCCACATCAGTGAATAATAAGAATTTGACATGTAGCACAAAATAAC
Source organism: Excoecaria agallocha (assembly GCA_037975025.1). Lineage (NCBI taxonomy): Eukaryota > Viridiplantae > Streptophyta > Magnoliopsida > Malpighiales > Euphorbiaceae > Excoecaria > Excoecaria agallocha. The sequence goes on along the minus strand of CM075814.1, from coordinate 7,706,121 downwards.
AAATTTATGAAATGTTATTTCCCAAGTCCTAACCAATTTTGAAATATTAATTTACATATACTATGCATGCCAATTTTCAAATTTACACATTTTGATATACAGAAATCCAATTATCAATCTATTATGAAATTCAATTATCAACATGTTATGCACATCCAATTATTAATTGATTATCATAAGAAAAAAATTACAAATTTGTGACAAACACGTGACCAACATCCTATATTAATATACTTAAATTTATACATCCTAAAGCACCTATCAAAATATGCATAATTTTCTCAATTACAACATGGCATGCACAAGTCCAATCATCAACTTGCTTAGTAAAAAAGGCACAATCACACACTTGACTAAACCACAAATGCACCTTAAAGCACCTATAATCCAACATTTACAATATCAAAAAAAAAAGGAATTCAACCCCTAAAATACTGCCTTAACCACTATAAGTGACACCAAAATTACACCCGAAAGTACCTATAATTCATCATTTACAACACCCAAAAAAAGGGAATTCAATCCTTAAAACACTGCCTTAAACACAATAAGTGGCAAGTAATCAAAATTACTAACGGAATTCAACCCCAAGCTAGCTTTTACATAATGTAAGAAGACTTCATTTAGCAGTATCCCTTCCTCTTGATGTCTTCTTCACTGTATTTATTACGTAATCCTACAAATATTTAGATTTGTCTCCCTCTTTTAGTAACTTTAGGCACTGCATTAACTCCTTTTACTTGGCCTGCTCTCATGCTCCTTTGATTTGGTTGGTTTTCAGTTTCGTTCACTTGGGATTGCACTTAAGATTCATTGATGACAACACTTTTTTGTGTTGGTTGGTTATCCTGTAACATAGCAATTATAAAAGATAAATAAAAAAAAATTGAAGCTTTAGTGTCACCAACAGTATAACTTCAATTATAAGAGGCATTTAAAATAGATAATTAATAAAATTGAAGCAAAATATTTAGAAATAAAGTGGCAAGTAAACAATTGTTAACAACATAAGATTTAACATAAAAATTTGCAATATAACTTGGTCAATAGCTGCTGTGATAGAATTGGCTCCAAAAAATTCATTATATACTTCATTAATTTCCTATACATTACAATGCATATAAAAGATTTCATGAACAAACCAAAAAATAACTTATAAATGAAAGAAAAGTTGAAATTTTGGTTTTACTTGCTTTTTGTTTTTTATTTAGTATTTCTTGGTTAGTTTGCAGCTCATTGTTCGTAGCATGTTGTTTTGCAACCCACTCAGAACATCCTCTTGAATTATGTCCAGTTTCATGGCATATTGAATAAGTCAAACTAACATTTCCCTTCCTTGAAACCTTTGCCTTTCATTTGACCCTCCATTTTGTCTTGATTGCTCAATTTCTTTAGGTTCCAATCTCCTATTCTTTGCTTTCCTCCCTCTTTTATTCTTGATAGCCATAGGAGGAATGATTTCATTGCTATCTTTAACTCTTAGCCATAACTCCATTGGATTGGTTAGGTTGATAAAATAATTATACACCATCATGAAGGATTCCACATGGTAATACTTGTGAAGATAATCCTTAAGATTTTTATTGTTGTGTACAATTGTACATATTGCATGTACACAAGGCAATCCTATTAAATCTCACCTCCTACATGTTCACTCCCATGCCTCCATATCAACTATGTATTTGCCTCTTTGACCGTGCACTTTAATTTGGCTTAAAAAATGCAGCTTTATCTTTTATTTTCAGTAATCTTTTCCAGACCTTGGGATATATCTTGCCATTGTATTTCTTCATTGTTTCTTTCTTCTTGTACACTCTATTTATGAGCTTTGATTTTATCATTTCCAGCATGGTTAAGGTAGGTCTGTCCCTTGCATCCTTTATATACCTATAAATATGACAAAAAAGATAGCCTGTGAGTAAATTAAATAATTGTATAAATATATTATAATATAATAGGATAATTGTATATACCTATTAAAATATTCACACATGTTATTTAATAGGATGTCACATTTGGGATACTTGTTGAATAAGCTATATGTCCAACTATGATAGGGCCTGTCAGGGTGTGCCAACCATTCCCTTGCATTAACATCTTTATTTTTAACGTCTTAAAGAGCTTATACGAGCTTTGCATCGTATGATGCCCTAGCTGCATTCCACAATAAATCCTTTAAAGTTTTTTCCTTTATGTTTTTCTCTAAAATTCTGGTACATATGCCTAACACAATGCTCGTGTTCTACCTCGGGGAATAAGTCTCTAACAACTATTATTAATCCCTATAAACAATAAATAAGTTAATTGATTGCATCCATTCAAGTTACTGTAATAATATGAAAGTATTTAAAATTATATACCTTTTGTCTGTCAAACATCTAGACAATATGCTGTGTGTTCTTAATCTCTAAATCTTCACCTAAATTATATAAAAACCATCTCTATTTTTCAATGGATTTAGTTTGCATCACAACAGCATATGCAATAGGAAAAATACAATCATTGGGGTCAATGCCAACTGTTGTGAATAAGAAGCCACCATAATTCCCTTTTAACCATGTGCCATTTACCCTAAAATTGGCTTATATCTAACCTTGAATGCATTTTTGAGTGGTACTAAACATATATAAAAACCTAGGAATCTATCTTCATCTCTTCATAAATGAACACTTGAACCAGAGTTACTTCATATAATTTCTGCCCTATAATCCAGCAGTTTTAAATACTGCATCCTCTCATCACCAAAAATCCAGTTTGAAGCCATTGTTTTGGACCACCAAGCTTTAACATAACCAATTGTGCATCTTAAATCTGCTCTAACGGTGTTTATATTCCTTTTAAACTCCACATTAGATCATCCATAAATTTGAAAGTTTTTGAAAATTTTTACGCAAGTGTGATTAAAGTTTGAGGTTTTAATCTGCACAGTAAAATCATTCTTACTAACTCTACTGGCCTATAGCCTATAAAGATAGCTAATAGTCATGCATTTACATATAACTCTACTTCTATCATTAGTTGGAAAGTGCCATAAAAAACTATTCTTGATGCTCCAAGCTCTGCAAGCCCTTTTAAATTAATCAAAGCTCCTTAACTTCATTCCAATAATAAGATAGGGTTCTTCATATGTTTTTTTTTCATTGACCTTGGGATATCTTTATAACACCGATTACCCTGACATTGGTCCAAGTACTAGGATTACATAAGCCTCACTGCTATTCCATAAGATATCTTAATATGCTCCTTTATTATACATGAGATTACTTTATTAGTGGCATAAAAGGGTTAAGTGTTGTATTCACCACTAAGTACTTAGTACCTAGCATATGGTTTTCTACTATACGCAAGGGATTAGATAGTGGAGCAACCAGTTCAAACTAGAAAAAATTAGGCAGGTGTTGGCATATGCTAGAAAAGAATAACGAGCCACGAGCTTATGACAGCAGAAGAACGGGGGTAAGAACCCCAGGCAGGTATGACAAAGAGAAGGGGATAATATTTTCGAGCAGGGACTCTCCATATATCCCCAGCAGATCCTCCACCTCATCTATTGGGGACGATCTGTTCGTCATGTGCATGCCAAATCGTAGCCGCAGGAAAGGACAGAGAGACGAGTTCGTCTCAACAGCCATAAGCAGGGAGGACAACTGGTTCAACTAGAAACCCAAGCAGTTTGACTTGATCGGCCCCAGAAAAGGTATGTTTGAGGGAAACACCTGTAACAACACAACTTTCCCGTTTTATATGGAGGTCACGGAGTTCGAGCTACCTCCTAGGTGGAAAGATGCGGTAATGGATAGGTATACAGGTAAAACCGACCCTGCCACTCATCTTACAGAATATCTAACCAAGGTGCAAGTTTACACCTATGATGAAAGGATTACCTGCGTGATATTCCCCACTACCTTGAGAGGAGATGCCCTTAACTGGTTCCACGAGCTCCCCTAGAAGTCAATCACCTCCTTTCGACAACTCAAGGAGTTATTTATCACGTGGTTCATTGTACAGATGAGAGCGCCAAAATCTATAAGCGATTTGTGCAACCTCAATCAAAGGGACGATAAAAGTCTTCGAGACTACATCGACAGGTTCCAAGCCATAATATCGAAGGTGAGGAATATAAGTGTGGAGATGGCATCCAACACTTTGGCCAAAGGCATTGACGATCGACTGTTATTTGAGTCAATTACAACAAGGCTGCCAGCCAGCTTTTCAAATCTAATGGAAAGAGTTAGGCAACACATTCAGCTGGATAATGTTTTGAGATCCAGCCGTGCCAGAAGAACCAACGTTATGGACAAACTTAATCGAACTCCTACATCTCAGTGGATAGCAAGGAGCCTAAAAAGAGCTTCCACTTCTAAAAACTTGGGAAAAAGAAAGGAGGCCAAGCAGTTTAAGTTCGATAGGGGTAGTGGCTAGCAGACTCAAACCTTCACTCCGCTCAATACCAATCCAACATAGGTATTAATGTGGATAAAAAAAAGCATCAAAAGATGAACTAGCCTAAGAAGCTGAACGAAAGGAGCAAAAACACCCAAAATTATAACAAGTACTGCAAGTTTCACAGAGACGTCGGTCATACAACCGATGAGTTTTTTCAGCTAAAAGAAAAAATTGAGCGACTCTTGCAAAAAGTATACCTAAAAAAGTTTATAGGTCTAACTAGAGAGGCAAGTCCCTGTAGATAGTCAGACTTTAAGAAAGATGATTCCAACTCCGATGACGATGATGATGAATAACGAAGAAAATCGAAGAATGCGAATCTCCGTCGACCATACGTCGGTGTCATAAATATGATCACTGATTGGTCATTCTATGAAGAGGACCTCTCCAAGAGAAGAAAAGGGAAAGGTGTCTATGTCTCCCAGACAGTCGAGCGGCCAGCCCCAGTCACTATATCCAGTGAGTATGTACAAGATGTATTGTTTCCTCATAAGGACACCCTTGTCATCAGGGCATTAATCAATAACTTCAATGTGAAGAGGATATTAGTAGACAATGGAATCCTAATAATATTTTTATATATTGATGGGATAATTTTAGTAAAAATTTGATAATAAAATAAATTGGACCAATCATTAATGGACAAGTGGATTAATCATGATCATTTGATAAAAAAATTTGATGATCAAATTATGGCCATTGATCAATCCATATAAATACATTCCACATTAACCATTTCCACTCACCCTTCCCACCAACAGCAGCTGTCTTCTTCTTCTTATTGTTGTTGTTCTTCTTCAAGTGAAACTGTAGCATGCATTCAACCAATTCAAAAGAAAATCCACCAATTAAACTAAATTCCCATAAATCACTCAAATAATCTTACTTTCCATTAAGAGCTCGCATTGTTTGTGAAGGAAATTGAAGAATTATGAAGTCTACTAAGAAGAAAATTTAAGACAAGTAAGTTAAATTTAAATTTCCAAGTTTAATTGATTTTGAGAAAATAACTGGTGAGAACTTCTAGTTGAATTGATGTGTAAATTATTGGAAATTATAAAATTTGGTGTTGATAGTGGTTCAGCTTGATGTAATTAGGTGGAGAAGAGCAGAGTTTTCAAGGATATTAAGAGATAATTGGGGAGAATTAAGTGATTGGAAGTGGAATTGGTAAGTGAATTCAACTAACTTAGTCAATTCATGTTTTAGGGTTTTTAATTGTTGTTGGGTTGCATGAATTGCCAGATTAGGGCTGCTATACTTGTGTTTTTTAAATGATATATGTGTTAATTAGAGTTAAATTAGGTTCAAGTTGAAAAAACATGATGAAATGGCTTGGATACCTCTCAGCCTAGCATGTAGATTTAAGGTTTATGTATTTTTCTTAATGTTTAATGATAATTTAGATAAATTGAGATATTAATTAAGTGGTTATAGATATTGATTGAAAAAATTTCATGTTGATGATGAGTATTGCATCTCGGGTTCAAGCTTAGGTTAAAAGTGAATTTAATTTATTTAGGTAGTAATGTTAAATTGAATTAATTGTATTTAGGTCAATAAATGGTAATTGAAGAAAATGTAATAATATAAATATATATTGAGTAACGATTAAATTGTTGAAGTATAGTAATAAATGTATAATTAGAGGTTATTAAATTTAATCAAGACTTGAGTGGTTTTAAATTAGTGTCTGATCTAGTTAGTGTGTTACTTAATTGGATTAAATGTTGTAAGATCAAGTGAAGAGAATAATACCAATAATAATGAGTCACGAAAATAGTAGTTAATTGGATTAATTATATAATCTAGTTAGATAAAAATATGAAATTTGAATTAAAGGAAGACATGTATTATTTGATGAATTATTGATTTGAAGAAATGGTAATAGATTGGAAAATGTGTCTCTATGTGTGTGTGGAATTTAATTGATGATCTTGTTGTATGAGAATAGTTAAGTTGAATGCTAAAATAATGTGATTAAGTATTGAAGTGTAAAGGAATGACATTGTGAAAGTTATTAAACAATGATCATGATTTGCATATTATAATAATAATATGAACTGGAGATAAATTATTTTTATTGCCATAATAGGACTTGAAAAATTAGATAGGTGATATAGTTGGCTATCCATAGACATCAGATTTGACACCGCGATAGCAGGTCATTACGACTTACATAGTGGACCTATTATGGTACCACACCATAAATATTTAATATATACATAGTTGGATTATGATGTGACTATATTGAGGATCATGGGGTCTATAGTTCCGTACATCACACTTATAGAGTTTCACTTTTCGTACTAAGGGCAAGAATTACAGTGTTAATTATATAATTAAATATAAATTTATTATTGTTGTTACTAGCATTGTGTGTGTTAATTATTGATGATTAAATTTTTTAGTGATTCAAATAATTAATTAAACACCTATAGATATATTTTAACACCCTTACTATACTTTGACTGTTGATTTAAGCCATAAGCCAAAATTTTTTTTAAACCTTATGTTGAACCAATAAATCCATTAATCACAATTCCTTCCAATTAACAATGATTACAATTCAAACTTGTCAATTGACCTATAACTGTCCAATCTACTTATTCTTTTTATAATAATTTGGCAATATAATAGCTTAAAAATCTGCCTACCCAACCTAAAAAATAGACAATCCACAGCCCCTTAGGGGCATAATAATTATAAGCAATATATACATCACATCCATTCATCCAATCTCATATCAAATTTCACCCATTCAAATCCATTTCATGTCAATATACATATTTACATATACGTAAATACTGTTCAATTGAAACCCAATCCTTTACTTCAAACTTGCTAAATATATACATGCCAAAAAAAATAATAATCTTTAACTATCTCCTTTTTCTTCAAAAATGTGCTCCCTTGTGTATTGTGCTCCACTCACTCCTTGGAACCTACATGCAGTAAACATTACGTGCTAAGTATTAAATATGCTCAGAGGTGACTATAAATAAAAAAAATTTTCCAGACAAGTATAATTGCATTAATTATGCAAAATCCATTAAATTTTCTATCAAACATACAATTGTCAATGTATTTAACATTCAATACTAATTAATACCATTACTTTGGTAAGCTTTTCAATTTAGTCCTTAATTTTATATCTAATTACAAAATTATGCTTTTTACACTTTAATTACAAAATTGTCACTAGTTTACTTATTTTCACTTTACATTCAATTATTGGCTTACAAAATTACCAATTGCTCCTTATTTTAACTTTTTCGTGCAAATTTACATTTTAGTCCTTTTAACTTATAAAAGTTCATTTTCAGATTGTTTACGCACTATTTCTTTCCATTTTTACCCTTTATTCATTTTCTTGTCATTTTTACTCATTAAATTTAATATTTAGGGAAATTATCATTTACCCCTAAATTTTTCATTTCTTTTCAATTAGGTCCTTTTCATGCTAACCTCATTTTTACCTTTCTTTTTGCACTTCTATCTCATTTTTACATTTATACCCCTAGTATAATCTCGACAGAAAATCATCAGACTGGATATACAGGATGTGGATCCCACGGACCCATAGTATAGACTGAAAAATAACCTCGAAGGATCATTTTTCAAAGAATAAAATACATAGAAGATCAGATACTATAGGAGATCAGTATGATCCTGCTATAGCAAAGGAAGTTGCCATGACTTGCACCACGATATGGATGTGCCTATGGCTAGCTAATTATATCCTAAACTAGTTTTTAACTGCTAGACCACTACTAAGGAAAAAATTCACTTTTTTTCAATATCACTTTTCAGATTTTTGATATTTTCAGTAGCTTTTTCAATTCAGTACATCAGTCAATTAATTATTTCATCACTTTTGTATAGTTTATGAATTATATCACTATAATTCATTATTTTCCACTTAAATTATGAATTAATTCTCAATAATTCAACAAGTTCACTTCATACATAAACTATTTTTTTCTCAAAAATATTCAAATAATTTCCTTAAATTCTAATAAAATTCATTGACACACTATTTCATATCTAGAGTCATTTTAAGGCATTTAACATTTGAAATACATAAAATACACTTCGATTTTCATTAAGAAACAATTCAGCCAAGTAGGGTTGTCTACCTTACACATTCTTTTAATTCAATTTAAGCATTCTAATAGCCATAATTAAGGTTCCAAATCATTGTTCTAAGTTTAATTTCAATTAAGCATGCATTTTTTTCTAAGTTTGCTTAAGTTCCATAAAGTAAAATCATGCCAAAATGAGGAAAATAGATGGATTTCCTAGTCATTAACCTTACACCCTTGCTTTAGCTCCTCTAAGCTTCCTTTTCTTTACCTTTAGCCTTGGAAGGTTGTCTTTCACTTGGAGAAGCTACATGGGCTGAAAATTCAATCAAGCAAAAATTTAATATTTTGATCTCTTTTGCTCAAATTAACACCATAAATGGATTCTAAGCACCTAAAAATACTTGTAGGCACCCTTAAACCAAATTAAAACCTTAGTTTCCACTTACCTCAAAATTACCTCTTTCACTTTCACACCTAATTTCTTCCACTTTTCTCCTTCAAATCAAAGAGTAGAGACTTAGAGGATCTTTTAAGGAGATAGAACTTCACCTAGGATGCTTGGATTTGGGTGAAAAAGAGAAAGAAAGCTTGAAGAAAGGGAAAAAGATATGGTTATACTGGTTCAGCCAAATGAGGAGAAAGAAAGGGCTGAAGAGATAAGGATAAGACACAATAAAAATCTTCTTCTCTTCCCTTTTATATAGGTATAAGTGGGTTAGGCTTTGGTTCAACTAAGGCCCACTCACTTAAGGCTCATTTCTCCCATTTTTAGGCCCAATAAGTTATTTTCCTATGATTCTCTCACTTTCTAACTCCAAATTGGCCCAAATTTGATTCCATCATTCTTATCGTATTTAAAATAGGCTATACATAAAATTTTAACCCAAACAGAGTTTGTTATTGGTTTGATTCAATCTGATAGATCTGATTCAATAATTACCATTATCATCGAAAAATTAACTTTTTATAGCTAAAAGATTCTACACATCATTTTAGGCAATTCTATAATTTTTGGAATTTTTTAAAACTCATTTGTTATTTTTAAAGGTTCAATCAAATTTAGGTGAACCTAGTTAACCTTTGAACCAAACCACTTCGTTTTTATATTTTTGACTTTTGGAGACCTATTTAACCATAATTTCACTTCAAATTTCAACGTCAGACTAACCGTGATCAACATTTTTTGATAATCAAATAAAATATTTTTCACCTCCGATATACTTTTTACCCCGGAAGTACTATTCAATATCGAAAAATACTATTCATGACTGACCTAGTATTGAGATCATTACAATTCTCCCCTACTAAAAGATAGTTCATCCTTAAAATTTACGTGTATCAAAGAGCAAAGGATATTGTTGTCTCATTGCAGCTTCTAGCCTCTATGTAGCTTCCTACACATTATGATGGTGTCAAAGTACCTTCACTAGTGGAACCTGTTTGTTCCTGAACTGTATGATATCTCTAGCTAGGATCTTCATTGGTCTATCTTCATAGGTCATATCGATTCGCACTTGGATTTCTTCTAGTGTGATCATATGGATAGGATCAGATCTGTACCTTTGGAGCATTGACAGGTGGAACACATCATGCATCTTTTCTAACTCCATTGGTAGCTTCAATCGATAAGCTACAAGATCTACTCGCTGAAGTATCTCATAAAGGCCAATAAATCTTGGACTTAGTTTGCCCTTCTTGTCAATTTTCAAAACTTTTTTCCACGGAGATACCTTCAGGAATACTCTGTCTCCAAATTGAAACTCTATGTCTTTCCTTTTTAGGTCTACATATGATTTTTGATGATCCATAGCTTCCTTCAATCTACCCTTGATGACTTGCACTTTCTCTTCTGAGTCATAGATCAAGTCAGATCCTACAAGCTTCTTTTCACTTAGTTATGTCTAACATAAAAGAGTTTTACATTTCCTTCTATACAGTGCCTTAAAAGGAGCCATCTTTATGCTAGATTGGTATTGTTATTGTAGGCAAACTCTACTAAAGACAAGTATTTCTCCCAACTGCTATCAAACTCGAGTACACAGTATTGCAACATATCTTTTAATATCTGAATCACAAGGGTGAAATGTTATGCTGAAGTGGAGCCTAGTACCCAGAGCTTCTTGTAGACTCTTCCAAAAATGATAAGTGAATCTAGGATCCCTGTCAAAAATGATGGATGATGGCACTTAATGCAACCTCACTAATTTATTAATGTAGATTTCTGCCAGCTTAGTTAAAGGGAAATCCATCTATACTGGCAAGAAATAAGCAGATTTGATGAGTCTATTGATGATCACCCATATAGTATCATGCTTTTTTTGAGTCACTGGCAATCCAATAACAAAGTCAATTGTCACCCAATCCCATTTCCACTCTGATATCAAAATAGGATGAAGCAAACTCGAGGGAACTTGATGCTTTGCTTTCATTTGCTGACATATCAAGCATTTACCTATAAACTCTGTCACATCTAGCTTTATACCTAGCAACCAATAAGAAACTTTCAAATCTTGGTACATCTTGTTACCTCCAGGATGCATTGCATAGCTACTGTGGTGAGATTCTGTAATAATGCTTTTCTTTATTTCTTCCTAATCTAGAACACAAGGTCGTTTCTTATAGCAAAGGCTACCATCATCATTCAAAGAATAATCTCCATCACTACTATCTTTAAGCTTGTTCATAATAGCTACCAGTCGGTCATCTTGCTTTTGGGCCATCTTCACCTAATGTACAAAATCAGGCTTTACTTGCATTTCAACCAATAATTCTCCATCTGATGCCAAATTTAAACTGATATTCATAACTCGAAGAGATACAAATATATCATTAGTCATTTACTCTTATCAATCACTTAAACACATTCATTTCAAAATATTCACATTACCTTATATAAATTTCCTGCTGAGTGTATCAGCCACTACATTAGCTTTTCCTGGATGGTAGTCGATAAAACAATCATAATCTTTGATCAACTACAACCAGCGTCTCTGTCTAAGGTTGAGCTTCTTCTGAGTGAGCAAGTATTTTAAGCTTTTATGATCTGAGTAGATGTAGCATCTCTCTCCGTACAGATAATACCTTCAAATCTTCAAACCAAAAACAATGGCTGCTAGCTCCAAATCATAAGTAGGATAGTTCTTCTCATGAGTCTTAAGTTATCAGGAGACATAAGCAATCACCTTGTCTTCCTGCATCAGTATACAACCAAAACCTTTTCTGGAGGCATCACTGTAGATCACAAAATCCTTACCTAACTTGGGTTGAATAAGAATATGAGCTTATATTGGCATACTTTTAAGCTTTTTAAAACATTCTTGGCATCTGTCAATCCATAAAAACTTAGTATGCTTTTACAGTAGTCGAGTCAAAGGAACTACAATGGTGGAGAAACCCTTAATAAATCTCCTATAGTATCCAGCTAAATTCAGGAAACTCCTCACTTCTGTAACATTTTTAGATGCCTTCCACTGAAAAATTGCTTCAACCTTTGAATGATCCACCTTTATCTTTAGCAAACATTACATGACCTAGAAAGGATACTTCATTCAATCAGAAATCACATACTGAACTTGAAATACAATTGTTTTTCTCTCAAGGTCTTCAGTACAATCCTCAAATGCTTGTCATGCTCTTCCGGTGTCTTGGAATACAATAGGATGTCATCGATGATGATCACCACAAACTAATCCAAATAAGGGTGGAAAATCCTGTTCATTAAATCCATGAAGGTGATTGGTGCATTTGTAATTCCAAATGGCATAACTAAGAACTCATAATGGCCATATCTAGTACGAAAAGTAGTTTTGGTTACATTTGTTTCTTTCACTTTCATATGGTAATAATCTAATCTCAGGTCAATTTTTTAAAATACACCCGCTCCCTTTAGTTGATCAAATAAGTCTTTTATGCAAGGAAGGAAGTATTTGTTCTTAATGGTCACCTTATTCAACTATCAATAGTCAATGCAAAACTTAAGTGTCCCATCTTTCTTTTTCACAAGTAGGACCGATGCTCCCCAATGAGAGATTGGGTCTAATAAACCCCTTGTCAAGCAATTCTTGTAGCTAAATTTTCAATTCTTTCAATTCTGTAGGTGCCATTTTGTAAGGAGCAATAGAGATTGGGGCAGTGCTTGGAGCAACATCAATGGAGAATTCTACTTTCCTATCAAGTGGCCAACATGATAACTAATCAGGGAACACATCAAGAAACTCTCTGACAGTAGGCACTTCTGACACCTTCCAATTTTCTCTTTTTTCCTCCATTGTATAACATAAGTAAGCTATGCACCCTTTTCTGATAAATCTCTTAGCAGATGTAGCAGAATTTACATCAGATAAAAAGTTTGTTCTCACACCTACAACTGTGATCTTTCGACCTCCTTAAAGCTTCAAAGTGACTCTTTTTCTTTTGCAATCCATTGTCGCTTGGTGGGCGGATGACCAATCCATCCCCAAAATCACATCAAACTCATGGAATGACAGTTCAATCAAGTTTGCTAGGAATACCTGACCTGGGCACTAATAGGGCACCCACTGTACACTTTTTTCATTATCACACTATATCCTAAAGGATTACTCACAAAGATATCATGGTCTAAGCATGTATCCCTCATCCTTTTACCCCATGATAAAGTAGTGTTAATATAAGAATAAGTAAAACCAGGATCTATCAATGTATGCACGGAATCAGACAATAAAAGGAATTTTCCTACTATCATATCAGGAGCATCCTCATCCTCTCCGGCCCAACTGTATAGATTTGACCTCTAGCACCCCTCTGACCTTGAGATGATTGCTCAGCTGGTCTAGATGCTGATGTGATAGGGGCAGCTCCCCTACCATGGCCTCTCGGAGCAGAAGACCCGGTATTAGGTGCTGGAGATGTAGCTAAAGCAGTCTACCCTACAGGACAATCTTTGATCTGATGGTCTTTGGAACCATACATGAAATAGGCTTTAGTCAAATATCTACATTCCCCAGGATGAATTTTCCCACAGTGTGCTGGCTGCTGATGCAACTGGTGCCCTACCATTGGGTGCACTACCCTAACCTTGACCTACAGCAGCTAGTGTACAGCCCTGAGGTGCTGGAGATTTTTTGGACTTCTTATCCTGACTTCCCTTACCACTGGACTATCCCTGCTTCCTTTTCTTCTGAAATTGGGACTTCCTATTAGCTTTTTATGTTTGTATAGCTTCTAACTTAATAGCACCTCAGCCATAGCCCTCAAGTCAGGATATCTTTAGGTCCCTATAATGTATCTGAGCTCAGTGTGCAGTCCCTTCTCAAATATTTGATACAAATTTTCTTCTGTGGACTGACTCTTATGCAGGTAGGTACTCAGGCATTTAAACTCGTGCTCATACTCAGCCACTATCTTGTTTCCCTGTTTTAGCCTCTAAAAGGCATCATCCATCGTTGCCTTATATTTTAACCCAATATAATTTTTTTAGAACTGAGTCACAAAGAACCCCTAATTTAACTGATCTACTGGGGTATGTCTCCTGACTGAATCCTACCAAATGAAAGCTAGCCCCGAAAGCAAAGCTACAATCCCTCAAATTTTTCTTCCAATTGGCCATTGGTAATTTCAAACAACATTTTCATCTTGAAAAAACCATTCTTTTGCCTGAGCAGGTGTCAGTGGCTCACGCCCATGGAAGTCTTTAGCTTCTAATTATTTTAATTGTTCCAGAATAGGATTTCTTCTAGGTAGAGCTGGTAGTTATACCTTAGCTGCTGTCTGCAACCTCTGTTATATGTAGTCAGTCATCAAATTGAGAAAATCTAGCTGTGGGGGTGGAGGTGGAACCACTGGTGAAGAAGCTTGCTGTTGTGGGGCCTCATGCTGTCCAGTGCCAAAAGAAGCCTCACTCTTACCATTCCCCACCTGACAATCTTGATCAGATGACATCTTTTCACTATAAAATAAAAAAGAAGAAGTACACATTAGATCTATATCACTATTTATCTAACAGTTGGCATGTATATACAGACAAACCAATCACTACTACCCACTCCAATCTTAGAACCACTTAAACCATTGCTCTAATACGATATACTATAACACCCTTACTATATTTTTTACTGTTAATTTAAGCAATAACCTGAAATTTTTTTAAAATCATATGTTGAACCAATAAATCCATTAATCACCAATTCCTTCCCATCAATAATGGTTACAATTCAAACTTGTTGATTGACCTATAACTGTCCAATTTACTGATTCATTTTATAAAAATTTGGTAATATAACGACTTAAAAATCTGCCTATCCAATCTAAAAAGTAGACAATCCATAGCCCCTTAGGGGTACAATAATTACAAATAATATATACATCACATCTATTCATCGAATCTCATATCAAATTTCACCCATTCAAATCCACTTTATGTCAATATATATATTTACATATACATAAATACTGTTCAATTACAACCCAATCCTTTACTTTAAACTTGCTAAATATATACATGACAAAACAAAATAATAATCTCTAACTATCTCCTTTTTCTTCAAAATTTTGCTCCCTTGTGTACTGTACTTCACTCACTCATTAGGACTTACACGCAGTAAACACTACGTGTTGAGCATTAAATATACTCAAAGGTGACTATAAATCAAAGAATTTCCCAGACAAACATAATTACATTAATTACGTAAAATCCATTAAATTTTCTATATACATTCAATACTAATTAATAATATTATCTTGGTAAAATTTTTAATTTAGTCCTTAATTTTATAGTTAATTACAAAATTATCCTTTTTACACTTTAATTATAAAATTGCCACTAGTTTACTTATTTTCACTTCACATTCAATTATTATCTTATAAAATTACCAATTCATCCTTATTTTAACTTTTTCATGCAAAATTACATTATAGTCCTTCCAATTTACAAAAGTTCATTTTTAGACTATTTACACACTATTTTTTTCATTTTTATCCTTTATTCATTTTCTTGTCATTTTTACTTATTAAATTCAAAATTTAGGAAAGTTAACATTTTACCCCTAAACTTTTCATTTCTTTTTAATTAGATCTTTTTTTCATTCTAACTTCATTTTTACCTTTCTTTTTGCACTTTTAGCTCATTTATATATTTATGCCCCTAATACAATCCTGCAAGAAATCGTCAGATCAAATATACGGGACGCGAACCCTATGGGCTCATAGTACAAACTAAGAAATGATCCTAAAGGATAATTTCTCAGAAAATAGAATACAGATCAGATCAGATGCTATAGGAGATCGGTACAATCCTGCCATAACAAATCAAGTTGCCATGATTTGCACAGCGGTGTGGATATCCCTATGACTAGCCAATTATATTCTGAACTACATTTTGACCTCTTGACCACTATTAAGGGTAAATTTTACTTTTTTTCAAAATCATTTTTCAAATTTTTGATCTTTTCAGTAGCTTTTTCAATTTAGTACATCAGTCAATCAATTCTTTCATCACTTTTGTACAGCTTATGAATTATATCACTATAATTCATCATTTTTCACTCAAATTATAAATTAATTCACAATAATTCAACATAAAAAATATTTAAATAATTTTTCATAAATTCTAATAAAATACATAGACATAATATTTCATATCTAAAGTCATTTTAAGGAACTTAAAATTAAAAATACACAAAATACACTTTGATTTTCACTAAGAAGCAATTCAGCCAAATAGGGTTGTCTACCTTACATATTCTTTTAATTCAATTTAAGCATTATAATAGCCATAATTAAGGTTTTAAATCATTATTCTAAGTTTAATTTCAATTAAGCATGCATTTTTCCTAAGTTTGCTTAAGTTCCATAAAGAAAAATCATGCTAAAATGAGGGAAATAGATGGATTTCGTAGTCATTAATCTTACACCCTTGCTTTTACTCCTCTAGCTTCCTTTTTTTTGCTTTTAGCTTTAGACAGTTCTCCCTCACTTGGACAACCTATATGGGCAAAAAATTCGATCGAACAAAAACCTAATTTTTTTTTATCTATTTTGCTCAAATTAATACCATAGATGGACTCTAGGCACCTTAAAACACTTGTAGGCATTGTTAAATAACATTAAAACATTAGTTTTCACTTACCTCAAAATTACCTCTTTCACTTTCACATTTGATTTCTCCCTCTTTTCTCCCTCAAATCAAAGATTAAAGACTTAAAGAATCTTCTAAGGTTATAGAACTTTATCTAGTATGCTTAGATTTGGGTGAGAAAGAGAGAGAAAGCTTAAAGAAATAGAAAGAAATATGGCTATGCTGGTTCGACCAAAGGAGGAGGAAGAAAAGGCTGAAGGGATAAGGATGAGACATAATAAAAATCTTCTCTTCTTCTTTTTTTATATGGGTGTAAGTGGGTTGGGCTTTGTTTCAACCAAGACCTACTCACTTAAGGCCCATTTCTCTCTTTTTTAAGCCCAATAAGCTATTTTCCTATGATTCTCTCTCTTCCAAACTCCAAATCAGCCTAAATTTTATTTCATCATTCTTATCATGTTTAAAATATATTGTATACAAAATTTTAGCCCAAACAGAGTTCGTTACTGGTTTGATTCAAGCAGATTAGTCCAATTCAACAATCACCAATGTCACTGAAAAATTAACTTTTTACAGCCAAAATATTTTACATATTATTTTAGGAAATTCTATAAATTTTGGCAATTGTTATAACTAATTTTCTATTTTTAAGGGCTCGGTTAAACCTAGATCAACCTAGTTAACCTTTGAACCGAATCGCTTCGTTTTTCATATTTTTGACTTTTGGAGGCCTATTTGATCTCGATTTCACTTCAAATTCCAATCTCGGACTAACCATGATTAATATTTTCTGATGGTCAAATAAAATATTTTTCACCTCCGGATGTATTTTTCACCCCGGAAAGCATTGTTCACTATTGAAAAATACTATTCACGACTGACCCAATTTTGAGGCAATTACATATACTTGTTCATGAAATTTAATATGATTGTATTGTTGGCTAATAATTGTTGTAATATGCTAATAGCATGTAATGATTTGAGAACAACTATGGAATATGCTCCTTTATTATATGTTTGGACTATGCTCTCAGTGAAGTCACTAAGAATGGTGTGCATATCCCTAATAGTAACAGGGGTATCTTCTGGTTGCCACATAATTACATTGTTGAAATCTGGAAAGAGGTTACCCCTGGTAGGTGATCTGAGAGATCTCTCTATTTTCCCTGAGGGCCTAGATCTGCCCCGGTTGTTACGATTATGCTCTCCTGAAGCTGTGTGCTCGTTGGATCTTGAATATGCCATGCCTCTTAATGAGAGCACTAAATGATAAAGTGTGGAATATCTTTATCTAGGAAAAATAGTCAGCACCTATGAGTCCCGATCAGAAGGTTGATCCTACAAGAAGGAGTGCCCGATTGGATCAGGCATTAGCACTCCGAAGCTTAAGTCAGTAGCTTTCTAGAGAGATAATTTTTAGAGAGAGAGTCTCAGATGTTCAATATCTAGAGCCATCATACTTTTGGCTATTTATAGGAGATAAATAAGGGTTACTTGAGTATTGGGGGTGTGATAATTGGCGGTTGAAGCAAGTGAGCGACAATGTGATAGGAAGCAGGTGGGAGATATGGGTGCTGGCTTGTGTCGGTGGACTGATAGAACGTGTTGTCCCATCAATTCGATCAGACATTGCGTCCTCCTGTTTTGTCTTCCAGCTCATGCTATTTTTCTTGTTAATGGGCTTTGGGCCCTGCCAAGTGTTGTTAGGTTTGGCATGATTGGGCCTTGGGAGACGTTTTTTCCATAGTTATCAGAAATTATATTGCATTTTTTTATATAGGTTTGGGGGTGGGATGATAGTCGAGCTTGGTGGATAGAGATTTGAACCTTAGTAACAAGAAAGCTTCAAATGCTTCATCTGTTTCGTGTAATACCAAAACTGTCAGGCTAGAAATAAAATTGAACAAAAATAAAAGATCAAGGATCAAACTGAAATAGAATCGAGATTAAAAAATAATTAATATGTACTATGTAAACATGTTTTAAATAGTAACCTCTATAATAAAATGTTCAGAATACTAATAATTATTATATTAAGGCAAAAAGCATATGCAAATTCCTGATGTAACACTTTATATTAGGCTATAAGGAGTCGAATATCAGCATTATGATTTTAGCTTGCTTAATAATTTCATGTTCTTAATTGCGGAAATATAATTTAGTGAACATTTTTTTCAGTTACTATTCATTTCACTGGCGATGCCAGGTGGAAAGGAAGGGGGGCAATTGCCTCCCTTATTTTTAATTTTTTTTTTATTTTATATGTATATATATATATATATTAAATAAACAGTTTTACTCACTTAAAATTTTATTTTGACCTCCTTCTCCTAAACTTATTTTTTAATTTTAAATATAATTTATATTTTTACCCCCTTTAATTTTAAATCCTAGCTTCGCCACTGATTCGTTTGGTCTATTTTTCGGCGGTATAACGGCTATATATGCTCCTATCCTTCTTTCATGTTGAAATTTAAATGCTCCCAAAACAAACACAAGTATCTCAACCTCCATTCATCCAACAATCATCCATCATTTCATCACAAACACTTCTATTTTGCATATAAAAAATTACAATAAATTAACATTTAAGCGCATTATATATATATATATATATATATATATATATATATATATATATATATATATATATATATATATATATAACAAAAATAAAATACATCATATCATTATAATAATATTCCAAATCTGCATTGATTGATCAATCCCTTTCATTTTCACTTAAATGATCATGAATACCCACGTAATTTATGCTTAGTGATGAACACCGTACTAATATTTTTTACATACATACAAAATTCACACCAAGAAATTCTGCCACACATATTTGGGCATATGAGATTTAGATTCAATAAACCATATTCAAATAAACATAGTTACTCTAATATTTTCAATTCTAATTACATCTTATTGTTTAGCACAATAAATTAATTAAATGCTCATAAATTTTATTATTATATATTTTTTTAAGTTTTCCTTTTTGATACATCAAATAAATCTATATTTTGTACTATACTTATCATTAGGTCAACATTCTTTTATTTTAAATTATCAATTTACCTTATTTTTATTATTTTATCAAATTTATATTATTTTGTGCCATTATTATTGTTTTTCCCTAGTAATATCTAGTAGAAATACAACAAACTAGATATGCAAGATTGGAACTCCAAAGGTTCAAAACTGTTGAACTGACCACTTAGGGGTTAAATGCTTTAACTAACTATATAATGTTGACTGTATAACTATATAGACAGATATTGATTTACAAATGCGAGTCACCATGAAACTATAGTATATGTCCTTATGACTAGCCAATTATATCTTGAAATTATTTTAGAATTGGTGTAAATTTAGAAAATAATTTGAATTTTGATGCTACAGTTAAAATAATTAAAAATTTGGTGCATTAAAAAAGGGCAAAGAGAGTTGTTTTATGTGAGTGTGGGATCAAGTCTGAGTGGTGTCAAATTTGGATGAAAAACAGCACATGCATTTGCCATTTTTAAGTGGACTAAACAGCATTGTTTTGATGTCTGATCTGGGCCCGCACGAGTGATGCCCGGCCTGACTAAGAATGGCAATGAAATGTGACATTTTTTAGAATTTTTTTAATATAAAGCTGCAGGTGCATGAGAATTACTATGTGCTGCAACAACACCATAGTAAAATCTGTGGCTGCAACTGCGGTACAGGAATCTATGTGTTATGTAATTTTTTTTAATGAAGCCTTTAAAATCTAGATCCCAACCTATTCTCCCCCCTATTTTCCACCTTCTCTCCCCTTAAATTTCATTTTCATTCCATTCTTTCTCCCTTGTTTTTATTTTCATTATTTACATTTCAACATTTTCATTTTATTGTTGAAGAAATTTTACTGAAATAATTGCAAAAAATTTAGTTGATGATTAAAAAAAGGTAATATTATGTGAATATATTATAAATTAAATTTGGTAATAAAATTTTAATTTATTTCTAACTTCATTTTCATTCTTAAATTATAGGTTCTATTAAGTTTATAATATATTTCCATCAATATTTTTAAAGGTAATTTATTATTATTTTATTTATTTTGGAAAGATAGCTTTAATTTGTAAATGTGGCATAAGTTTGCATGTAAGTTATATGAAAAGCTAAAATATATAAAATTTTTAAGAAAATATTATTAAGTATCTACATATATATCATACCCCAGTTAAAAAATTTATGTTCACATGATTTGTATATAAAATTAATAATTGATATTTTTTTATGTTTTTTGGAAATATTTAGAATTCATTTTTATATTGTAGGTGCTTTTACGTTTGCAATATATTTGCGATCAATATTTTTAACGGTAAGTTATTATTAGTTTATTTTATTTATTTTGAAAAATAGCTTTAGTTAAGTTAAACTAAGATAATTAATTTGTACATGTTATGTTATGGTTTATTCAGATAAATTATAATAGTCAATATTTGTATATCAATTAGTTGTTTGAATTTAATTATATTATTTTACTTTTATTTTGTCATGTTTTGATATTTAGGAATATATGAAAGTGAATTGATATGTAAATTTATTATATATAGTTTTTACAAGTGAATTGAAATTGAAATTTAGAAGTGAATTAAAATTATAAATTTAGAAGATTAATATAAAAATCAGTATAAGAAGTTAAAATACTTATGAAGAAATATATATATAGTCAACATATATAATAGCATATAAGAAGTTAAAATATTTATGAAGAAATGTATATACCACATATATATAATATTATGTTATTTAAAAAAAGTATTGTAAATATGAAAAAAAATATAAATTGCACGAGTTAAGAAGGGAATTGAAATTTTAATGTTGACAATTAGTACAAAATATATAATGATAGTATTGAATTAAAACTATATTTTTGGGTAATTTTAGGTTTGTTTTGTAGTGTTTTAATGATATTTTGCTTGATTTTATGTTTAAAGTTTTAGTGTTTTGAGCGATTGACTTTATTTTTTGTTATTTTATAGGTTTTTATGCATAAAGGAGTTAAATCAAACCTGTAGGGACAAAGGAGATCCCTACCGGGTCACTTAAGGCTTTTCACCATTTAGTCCAGTGGTTTAGAACTCGATAGGGATAAAATCATCTCCACCAGGTTCCTTTAAAGATGTATGCCAAAAGTTTAGAACTCGGTAGGGAGAAAAAATATCCTTACCAAGTTATATAGTGATCTCTATCCAAAAGTGAAGAACTTGACAGGGACATAAAGGCATCCCTACAGAGTCACTCCAGCTCCCAAGCAAAAGCAATCAATCTAGAAGGGACACAAAGGCATCCCCACCGAGTTTTTTAGCAGCAAATTAAATACAATTTAAGAAGTTTTCTACATATTAAAGAGTTTAGGTGGCGGCTGGACTTCTAGTAAATTAGGTATTTAAGTGTCCTTAAGTTAAATTTTAGAAGGAGACAATTTTTCATCTTAGAATAGACCTAGTTTTTATTTTCTTCTTAACTTTAATTCGTAAGTAAGAGCTCTTAGGGTTTTTAAGCTTGTTTCCTCTGTTGTTCCTGAATACATCAAGATCAAGTTTTAAGCTTTATGAGTATAGTATTTAATTTTTTTTTTCATTTTTTTCATTCATTTCGATTATGAATAGAGTAATTTCTTTGCTTTTGCTGAGGAAAACTTGAACCCTTATCCTTTTATTGTAATAACTCATTTTTTAGATTAAATTCAATGCAAGTTTGTTATTTTTTAATTCTTGTATTTAACTTTATCTTTGATTATGATTTAATCTATGTTCAATGTTTCGAATAAAAGATTAAATGTTATTTTTCAATGATATGCATATTCTTGATCTATTTTTCTCATGTTAATTTACTGTTGTGCTCTGGAAATTGGGACAGGAGTTGATTGTTCATTAGTTGATTAGATTTAAGAAATTGAATTAATAATTAGCTAAGCTTAAGTGTTTCGAAAGAGGATTTAAATAAAGTTTAGGATTTTAAAAATCGAATTTGTATGCTAGGCATTAGATCATTCTTAATCAGGGATCCAATATTATAGAATGATATTCTGAACAAGATATCTATTTTTAATTGGTTTTCCATATATAGCAACTTTTATTATTTTGAAATCAAGTCATTATTAGTAAAAGGTGAGGTGGATAGTCCCTTAGCAGAAGTATTTTTTTATGTGTTTTTAGTGTGGTATTCTAAGCAAACTCGTAATGATGGAAGACACCTTTAACCATATCATACTCAGATTAATCCCCACTTGAGGTACCATCAGGTGCAATTACGGGGACCTCTTCCAATGAAGTTTGTTGCATTGATCCGCAAAGACTCAAATCTAAGACCATTTGCTTAAGCGACCAAAGCCCCTTCCAGTTAAGCTAACTTACGTTGGTTAGCAGAAATGTTTTAATCATTAATTTTTATTATCATTTTAATTTTGTTTTGTGTTTAATTAATTTAGTGCAGTCTTAGTTTTCAGTTTGCTCAATTGTTTAATTTAGCTTAGTTTAATCTATAATTACCTTCAAAAACTTGGGAAAATTCTTTCACACATCATGTATTCCAAAATTTGAAATACACAATCTCTTAGGTACGATATTACAGGGTCTTAATTTTATTTTTTTATATTACTAGCCAATCTAGTACACTTGTTATACACCGTTCATGTAACACCTTGAATTATACCTTAGCACGAATAAGACATAATACTTATAGAAGCTTGAGAATTGAAGGATAATGAATATAATAGTTAATGTGAGTTGGGGATATGATTGGTATTAATGATATTGTTAAAAGGTAATTCAATAATTTGCTCTAATTATGTTATGTATGCTTAAATACATGAAATCTTGGGTTTATATGAAAAATAAGTTAAGGTTCCATGTTATTACATGAAATTAGAAAGTTATATGGCTAAATCAAAATTAACAAAAGTTTAAAGATAGGGATTAATAGGAGCATGACACCTAGCATTTTTAGAAAAAATTATGCATTAATAGAGCTAAAAAATTGATGGGAAGAGAAAAAGTGGCTGGCCATTCAAGGCCAAAAATAAAGATTATACCACTTTAAATCTCTCTTGAATTATATCAAAAAAAAATTTTACCAAAGGAGCTTAAGCCAAGATAAAAATTAGTGGAATTCAAGTAAATTAACAAGGTAAGGAATTTATGTGATTTAGTATGAAATGAATTTCTTCTTATCTTTTTCTTCATCTAGGGTCTTAAGATATATAAAAATATATATAATTGAAGTTTTATTTGTGTATTATGTGATTTAGTTGAGGAGGAAGCTAGAGTTAAAGGAAAAGAGGAAGTTTGGAATATTTAGAGTGATTTTGCAAGTTTTAGAGATATAGGAACCCACTACCTTGATTGAGTATGTATTTTAGTTTTTTAAATGATTTGAGTATGAATTTTGTTATGGTATTGATAAAGGATAAAGGAATTAAGGTTGATTCATGTGTTGGGAAACGAATTGAGCCTTGAATTGCTGCTTAAGGCAAACTCTAGTTTTGATTCATTTGAATTAGTCCAGGTTTTTTAGCCATAACCTTTCCTGTAGACCTTTAAATTGAGAAATTATAGTTCCATTGGAATTTTAAGACATAATTCTTTAACTTTCATGCAGAAACCTATAGCTAATTATGCCCCTAAGTTACTCAGAAATGGCCCCAAATTTAAAGGTTGGCTACTGGCCCCTATTTTGGAGCAGCTTATAGTTTTTTGCACATAAATCCTTGTATATAACTCTAATTGGCATGATTTTTATGTCAATGGAAACTAAACACATAGAGGAATAAAAGCCTAAAATATCCTTTGGTCTAAGTCTGGATGCTATTATATCAAAAATGCAAAGCATAGAGAACCAGGAATCCTACCAAGAGAATAAAAGTGAGTTTTGTGGGACTCACGATGGTCAAAGATTTGTGACCACCATGAGAAAGCATTTTGTGTGAATAGTAATTGTCTAGATGCTAGGAATCACAGTGGTCGAACATTTCTGACCACCGTGGCCCCTTATATCTCACAACTCACTCATTTCTAACCTCTATTAGATAGCATTCTATGTGAACAGTAAATTATGGACTATGGGGCTCATGGCAACCACTAATTTTTGACCACTATGACCCCATATATTTTTAAAATTTTATTGAATCTTCTCTTCTGAAATAAACTAAAAGCTTATTATACTACCTTATATGAATATGAAACTTATCTAACATGTGTATGGACATGATTAAAGATTGGTAAAAACTTTAATGGTATGTATTTATTCATGAAATACTATAAATAGAGGAAATCGTATAATGTACATATTATACTGTATTGATTATGTTTGATTAGCAACGAAAAATCAACAATTCTATTGCTATTTTTTCGTTTCTATTTCAACATTTTCTTGTAGTATAAAAATGGCAAGTGCATGTGTCATTTTTCAGTCAAATTTGACAATACTCAGACTGGATCCCACACTAACATAAAACAACACTCTCTTTGCCATTTTTTAACACACCAAATTTCTAATTATTTTAACTATAGCACTAAAATTCTTATTATTTTCTAAATTTACACCAAATCTAAAAAAAACCCCTTATATCTTATACTTCTGCTTTCGCTGCTAGTTATTAAGGGGAAAACAATTTATTAAATTATCACATTATGCCATTAAGTACAATCTCTACCTCAAACTTCATTTTCTCACATATTTTCATCTTACATGATCATATTTTATGTCTCATATGCTACTTTATTTTCTTGCAAGTTTACTCATCATCAATTCATGCCAATATTCATGCTATCTTTTCAAATTCATGATAAATATTCTCGTCCATATAATACTACTAATTTCCACTTCATATTCAATTCAATCAAAATTAATCTCAAATAACTTAAATTCATTTCGTGTTAATTAAATGTTATAGGAAGTTCTTAATTCATCAAAAGCATAATTGTTTAGTTCACTTAAGCAAAGTAACACATACCTAAGAAAACTCAAGATTATACATATTATGTGCCAACTAAGGAATTTACAATTTATATGTTCAAAATCAAAATTAATCACATATACAACTTCATTAGCATCCAAATAAATATTTATCACATAAATTTAATAAAATTCATCAATTACCCTAAACTTAATCACAAATATACATATGCATAAACAAGGAAAATGATAGTAATGTTATACACAAACCTCAATTTCCTTTTTTTTCCTTTCTTATTCTTTTCTTTCCTGCATTTTTTTCTTTCTTCCTTCTTCCTCTTGTCTTTCACCTAACCAAAATTTCATGTACACATTACCGTTAAATCTCTTTCAAATTTCATCAAAATTAAGGTATGTGCTACTTATTCTCACTAAATAAATTACTAATTTACAAAAATTCCTAAATGTCACTTACTTGGGATTTTATAAAAGACACAAATTCTTCCTTTAAAACTTGAAATTTTCCTTCCAATTGGCTTAGTAGATCAAGGGGAGAGTTTAGGCAATTATTTCTATGAATTCAAGGCTTAAAGTAGCAGGTTTAAGCTAATTCTTCCATGATAAACGAAAAAAGAAAACGAGGGAGATATGAGAGATAGAGTTTTTGGGAAATTTCCTTGCTTTTATATGATGGAATGAAAGATCAAGATTTAATTAGGTACTATTCAATCAATGGTCAATAATGTGCCAAATGTCGCTTCCTTATGAATTTCATATTTCTTTATTTACTTTCCATCAAAATATCTTCCACAAAGATGGAAAAATTATTGTTTGGATGTGTGTAAAAATTTGGGTTAAAACTATATCGTTTTAGTGAATTTTTTATCCGACGATAAATATATCGATCTTATAATTCAATTTTCTTTTCATTTTTCAGCATTAAAATTATTATATTATTTACGATAAATTTTCATGGTCATATTAATTTTTTAAGGTCTCGAATTAAATTTTAACCTTGATCAAATTCCAAGTCAAGGTGTGCACAATTCACATCGAATCCACACTCATTTTTATTTTCAAATTTTAAAACCCTATTTAATCTTGATTTCACTTTAAATTATATTTTGGGACTCTCTATGAATATTACTTTCTAATGCTTGGGAAAAGTACATTACAATCTCAAGTCGGATAACATTATTCATAGCCTAAGAAGTATTATTCATGACACCATAATTTTTTTGAGACCTTACACCTAAACTTTTTGAATTTTTGCTATTAATCTCCAAGACATTTATTTTGCAATATTGATCCCTGAGGGTTTTTTTCTTTACATTGAGCCATTAAATGGATTCAACGAGCATGGTTAACACACATCATCAACTCTCTCCCTTTCAAATGTGTCTCCTTGTGATACCAATAATTAACATATATAGTCGGCTGGATATTGATGGATATAAAATATGGAAGAAAATTCATACTAATACGAAATCACATTCAAGTTCCATATTTACAATTACATTTTATACCACCTCGGTAAGAGAGAGATATTGACGACACGTGCTAATTATATCCATAAAATTCGTTAATAGAGGACTCGATGTCAAAAATTAAAAAAGTCTAGGGGTTTAATATTGGACAATGAATGTTTAGGGGGTTTAAAAGTAAAAATTTATAAAGTTCAGGAGCTTGCATATACATTTTTCCTTATAATAATGTCCATATTAATATAATAATCAATTTTAATATAAAAAAATTTAAACATAATACTATTTAAATTACGATTCAATTTTTTTGTTAAAAGTTTTATATATTTATATTTGAGACTCAAAGGTACATAAGAATTCAGAAACTTTCAATTATATTTCAACATAAATTTAAATTATATTCATTGCATTTAAATATAATTATAATTTAAAGTATATTTAGAGATTTATTTATATATGATAGCTAAATATGAGTTAAAAGCTACTTATAATTATAAATGTATTTACCATTACATCAAATTTTGTAATATATATATATATTATTCATATTGAATTTTAATTTAAATGGATATAGTATAGTTAATACGGTACAATATTAAAGTTCAATTGGTTAAATGATAAAGTTAAAGTCAAAATGAACCAAAACATAGTTTTTATATATTTATAGGTTAAAATATAATAACTATAATTTTTTATAAGCTAATGAATATCATTAAATTAAGGAATATTAGATGGGTGGCTAAAACATGCCCATGTTATAAAATAATTTTCAAGCATAATAAACACCCAACACAATCGATCTGTACCATTACATTCCCCAGCCTATCTATAATATCCTATATTCGGTACGATAATAAAATCAGATATCGAATGTTACACATATTTTTAAATTTATAAAATTATGAATTACAACATTTTTTATTTAAATCCTTATTATTATAGCAAATATTATTTTTATACTAATTTTGATAAATTTTCCTTTTTATTTGTTTAAAAAAACCTACTAAAAAACTTAAAGACATTTATATTCCATTCTATCTTACCATCCATCTCCATATCAAACTTATTTCACAAAATAATTTGTCAATCATCTATGATATTTCAACTTATTTTAATCAAATTCCATATATATATATATATATATGAATTAATTATTTTAAATTTAAATATTCTCATATAACCACCTTATAAATTTACATGCATAACTTTAATATATTATTCGTAATATAATTTCACAAGTTTCTTGACTTTAATATATGTACATGCTATAATCAAAAATAAAATATAGTTCTTTAATGTATCCACCTCAAAGTCTTTCGCAATCCTCTGTGTGACTCTAGACTTTGTAGTAGATTTGCAACAACTTCTTTTCTAATTTTCTTCAAAATCTACATGCAGTAAGAAACCATACTCTAAACTTTATATTTAGGGGTGTACAAGCAATTCCATTTCTCATCCAATTTAATTTATTTAAACATAACATATTTAACATATAATTTTTTTAGATATAAATATCTTCATCTATTTCTAAGCATAAATAGGCATTAAAATTAAGTTATGAAATTTAAGCATGTAGTTAAATAATGCTCATGGAAGCATGCATGTATGTATGTATATGCATATGCATGCATGTATGTGTATGTGTGAATGATATTTTTGTGGAAAGTTTGGGATATGTATCCACCATTGGGCATTTCATTGCTCAGCGCGTAGTTTGTTGACTGCGCACATGTTAGAAAGATAGAAAGTTGGTAGCCGATGCTACAATGTTGATCAAGTTTAAGCGAAGTTCAAGGATGATTGTTGGCATGGCATGTATATATGTGTATATGGAAGATATAGAGTGTGAACTATACTTATGTAATATTTTTATTATTAGTATTGTTTACCAGATGGATCTGTTGTATGATACAAATGTATTTATATTAAAAAAAATTAGCAAACTATTTCGTATAGTCATTTTCGTTATCGTCTTTCGGTTGTGACATCCGATCACTGTACGTTCGATATAGTGGTATAAAGGTGTTACACTCATACTTTAAACCTATTTTTAAGATCCATTATACAACCATAAGCATGCATTATTCTATTAGTTATACTTTATATATATATATATATAAATATATATATGTATGAATATATATATGCATTATTATATATATATATATATATATGTATATATATATGTCATGCAACTTAATTATTTTGTTCCAAAATCATCTTTACTTGCTTTACCTCATATATTGTTAGGTGTTTCTATCACTGTTTGCATCTTATCACATTATATAGCATTATACAAGTCATATTCTATATAGATTACTATAGATTATACATGCATACATGTCCTATCTTAGTTATAAAAGTGTACCACATACATCCATATATCTCTAGTATACATCATTACATACTTAAAATCATGATACCAAAATTAATACTAGATATTGAATAAAAGCTTCCTACATCAAAACTCCCAAACTTTGTTGGCCTTCCTAATTCATATAGATGTCCCTGAGCAAAACCTTAACTGTAGAACCTACACGGATAAATAATTCGTACTAAGCTATAAAGCTTAGTGGAAAAATCAAAATATTATGGATAACCACTCACAGCAGTCGTCAGCAAACACTCAACAATATTCAGTTTATAGCATAGCATTCATAATGATAATATTAATAATGAGCAAATTTCATAATTATGAAAATAAAATTAAACTCAACAATAATACCAACAAAGAGTAAGTCATAAGGTTTTATAGACATAATCTGTTTATTAATACTTTTGATACCTTTATTAAATTTACCTGCCTAAGTTCAAAAAGTGGATAATAGGAACTATAGATACTCGTAGGTATTGAACATATGTATATCTGTAGGTATAAAATACTATAGATATCCGGAGATATTGAAACTATAGATCAAAACGGAACCAAACTTTGGTCCCAAACGGGGATGACTATAGATTGAAAGATGGCCAAACTATAGCAGCTGCAACTATATTCCTATAGGCATGCCTAGTTATCCACAAATAAACTCTATTTGCAGGCATTATTGTGATCATATACATTTCATTTGTCATGCTTGTGTTTTTACTATATAATCTTACACGTGTGTGTGTGTGTGAAGGGATACACAATCTCTGATGTATATACATGCATACTCAATCCCATATAACAATACAAGCAAATGTAAATAAACATGTATTACTGTAATCATATACTTTAGCATAATAACAAATAAGCATAGGCATATAGGCATATCCATTATCTCAATAAGTAAGAAATATGATGTTTGTTCATAATTTTCCATATATCATGCTTCATCAACTTAGTCTACAAATAGCTTTACATTTTAGTATTATCATATTCTCATGTACTTATAGCTCATTGTATGATATTTCTTCATTGAAGTATTCTAAAGTTCATTAATCATTTAAACCCCTTAATCATCTATATCATGATTAATTCAATCTCATTAATTCACATTCTATTAGGTTGGTATTTGAGGCATAATAAGGTATTGCTTTAAGAGAAATAAGGAAAGAAGAATGAACATTTTCATGGTTGAGTCGCGAGTGCAACAAGGATTGCAAACATGACTGAGAAGGCTTGCAATAGATAAAATAAATAAAAGAAGAATTCAACCGAGAAATGGCAAGCTCTGTTATAGGTGTGATAGACTCAACTTCTTCTTCTGGCTCGAATTTTAACAACAACAATTCCAAAAAACTCACCTAGCATATTTAAAATATCTTATTCAACCTTTACTTATTACCATGTATTTCAATCACTATAACATTACACCAATTTCATCAAAGAAATTCATTAACAAAATCTCTAATTCAAGCCCTATATTACTAATCCTATATCTACAACAGAGCATTATGCTCTATTGTTATTTGACCAAGTTACTATAAAATAATGATCTCTTAAACTTTTGGAGCACTTAAATTAAATAGAATTTCTATTAAATAGAAAATAAATTATAACACATTCTCCTTTCAAATTTGTTCTTGCATACAATGTTCTTCTTATGTTTTAATGGGGATTAAGCTTCCATTTAACAATTAATCCCATTTATATTATCACATGCAAAAAATCCTTATCTCATCTATTAATTTTAGCTTTAGTTTTTCAAATTTACCAAAATACACATGCAAGCCAATATCACATCAAATTCCCATACCTTGGCCGAAATCCACAATCTTCTTTAATCTTTAATCACATTTTTACCCTTGTTTTTTCTACTCCCTTCTTCTTTTACAGAAAATCCATACATGCATTATTTTTCCAACACTTCCTTTCCATTGAAATATAGCACAATAGCCAGAAATAAGATGTAAAAGATAGGCAGTGTAGTGTGTAATGGCCTAAAAATTGAAATTGTCATGAATAGTATTTCCCGAACCATGAATAGTATTTTTTAAATCATAAATATTGATATCGAAGTAATAGTAAGGGCTTGATAGTTGATGACCCATGAAAGTGGTATTTTGGGTGCAATTATATGGGAAATACTGCACTAAAATTTATCAAAAGTATAAGGTTAAATGTGCGTGCACTAAAGAACGCAGTGATGGGTGACCTCCCAGGAAGTTTCAAAGATAATAATATTTTATTAAATATTTGGAATGAACTAGTCATGACTAGTCTAAGGATGAAATTTGGAATGAAAATGAAGTTGAATAAGCCCTCAAAGGTTGAAACAAAGAAAAGTTACAGTTTTGATTCAAATAGTGCTCACGTTGATCGAAAGTTTGATTATGACTCTAAAAATAGCAAGTGATCTCTAAAAATCTCCAAATTTTCATATTTACCTTAAATTTTATGTAGAATCATTTGACAGTGAGAAATAAAGTTTATGGTAACACCAAAAATTGGATAATCGAACCAATTTTAGTAAATCGAATGGAAAATGGACTTTGATTGAGCTTAATTTTTTTATGAAGACTTCATTTATTATTTTAAGAATTATAAAATTAATTTTGAGTAAATTTGGAGTTGGAAAGAGAGAGAAATAAATTAAAGTATATAAATGGGTTTAAAATCAATTTAGGCTTGAATTAGGTCCAACCATTTTGGTTGGACCAGCCCAGCCCATAAATCAGGGTATTTAAATCCCAAAATATCAAAAATTCTAGAGAGAACTCCAGATTTCTACCTTTTTCTTCCTCCTTCTTCTTGGCCAATTTCACTCTTCTCTCTTCTCACTAATTCTCTTCGTCTCTCTTCCAATATCTCTTCAAAATTAAGCCTCCTAGATAATATTTAGCCCATTTTTTACCACTATAACAACCTCCAACATCCAATTTGGATGAAAAAAGTGGATTAAATCAAAGGATCAAAGTTAGAATGTAAAAATAAGGTAAGAGAAATTGAGGTTTTTAATTAAATTTTAAGGCATAGGTTGATATATTTAGGCATATAGAATTCATTTATGCTATTAGAATTGATTAAAAAAGCATGATTTTCATGGAATCTCCATGTCAAAATTCTTCCACCTTAGGAGCAAAAGGGAGATGGTGATGCTTTATGGATTTAAGGTGATGAAAATGAAGATTTAAGTGTGAAAAATAGGAATTTAAGCTATGTGGATACAATATCCCTTGTTTTCCATTGATTTTATATGATTTTTGCTTATATTTGTTATGTATGTATAGGAATAATAAATGTATAATTGAAATAGATGACATAGACTTGATTAGGGATGTTAAAAATGACGTTATGAATGATTTAAGAATGAAAGAAATAAATTAGAGGTGATGAACATGTATAGGCCGAATAGTATGCTTAAAGATTTCTTAATGAATTCACATGTTTAATGTGATTTAAGAATGAATATATATTATTAGGCATAAATTGAAGTAATATAAGTGATTAATGAAGTAAAGAAATGAATGTATCAAAAATAAATAGTGAGATCGAATGTATAACCACGTCTACTTAGGGTATATTTTCAATAATAAAAAAATTTGAATCTATAATAATGTTAATTAGCATGTAATGATGCTGAAATAATGAAATAAGAAGCAAGAATAAGTTAAATGTGACGTTTATTCTCTTAACAAATGGCATTTATAGTAAAATAATGATGAAATTGGAATATTAATGAAATCGAGGTAAATTAAGAGTTAATGGAATGATAAAGGATTAAAATGTATTCGGGGGCATATTAATGAAAAAGAATAAAAATATCATTAATGGAATGCATAAGGATTAAAATGGAAGAATTTAAAAGTGTTAGGAGCAAAAGGGTAATTTTACCAAGTATTGAGAAAAAAGGGTAAAAATGATAATTCAAGTAAAATGAGGGTTAAATTGATAAAATGAATAATGAAATGAGTATTAAATGTTAATTTACTTATGAAACGAAGTTTAGGGACTAAACTGTAACTTTGCCAATGAATATCAAATTAATAGTGTAAAATGTATAATTAATATCAAATTTGTAAATAAAATGAATCGAATGGTATTTAGTAATTTATTGAAAAATAAGGATCCAATGATAATTTAGCTAGTCTAGGAACTAAATGATAATTTTATGAGTAAAATAAATTAAAGTACAAACTAAATAAGTAATGGTTTTTTTTGGAAATAAATTGAAGATAAAGGATATACCTGTAATATAACAGATTTTGGAGGACTAAATAGAAATTTTACTAATGAGTAATTAATAATTAATGTTAAGAAAATGATTAATGGTATTTTTGTAATAAAGATAGGAGATGAAAAGGTAATTACGTAAATTATTGAAAAATGGGGATTAATTAGAAATTTAATGAGCTTGGGGACTAAACTGTAAGTTTTCAATGTATCATGAAATAAAAATGTAAAGTAAATAATGAATAAAAATTGTGTAAGTAAAGTAATCTGAAAGGATAAAATTGTAAAATGACAGAAGTCTAGGGAACGAATGGAAATTTTATAATGTATAAAGAATTAAATGGGTAATAAGTATAAGTAAAGGAATATCATAAATAAAAAGGGAAGTAGAGATTAAATTTGTAATTTAATAGATTATATATGACCGAATAGTAATTTACAAGATGAATAAGAAATTAAATGAGATAATTGATAAATATTGGCTTTATTGCAAATATAATAAAATAGAGAGATAAATTTATAAATTAATTGTTTGTGGTGGATGTGGGGGGTAATTAAACCATTTAATGGATAAACTGTAAATAAGGTAATATTTAAAAGTAAAATAGAAAATATAGATAATTGGAGGGTAAAAATGTAAAATTGCTTTTAGACAAAGTTAGATAAAATGAAATTAATGGAATTAAGGATATGAAATGAAAATACAAAGAATAATCTGTAGAATTAAATAACTAATTAAGAATTGTAAATTGAAATTAAGTAAATAATATAAAAGATAGAGAAAAATGACTGTAGAGAAATTGTATTTTGTCTATTGACTTGAGAAATAAAATTTACTGAAACAAACAAAACATTACTGAACAGTTATTCAATTGAAATTAAAATAAAGAAATGATTATTTAAGTAAATGAGATATATAATAATTTGCCTAAGGGTGAGCAAAAAAATAGAAAATATGGTTAACTAGGAAATCGATTCGAAATCGAACCAATTTTTACAATTAACTGATCCAATGAATTCAGTTACTGTTTTTAATTTTTACATTTTAGATTTTTTGTTATAGTTTAAGTTTTTAATTAACCGTGAATTAACGGTTAACCGGTATATATATATTTATTTATTTATTTATTTTTATATCTTAAATATTTTTATTTCTCTCTAAAATTTACATAAAATAATATTTTAAAATATATTTTTATTTTTATACCTTAGTTTTTTTATATTTTTCTATAAAATTTATATAATGCTTTAAACTAAATTTATATTATGTCATTATCTTTAATTATATAGTAATATTTATATTTGTATCCGATTAACTTTTATATCTATTATTTTTATTATATATTGGTGTTCATATTTTATTTAATAGCATTTAATTATATTTTTTTCATATTTTAGAGTTTATTTTATAGTGTGTGTTAATTTATTTGGAATTAATAGGGTAAAATAAAAAATATTGAAATGCAGCATTGAATTATGTTATGGTGAATTTATGGCATAAATGATATTAATGTGAAATAGTGAAGGGATGGGAAATGTAGTAATAGAAAAGGAATGAAATTGAAGTGGAAATGTTATACTGGTTAAGTAGAGTTTTTAATGGTCTAAACGTTGAGTCAACCGTGAATAGTATTTTCCAATAGTAAACAATGCTTTTGGGTTGAAAAGTACACCCAGAGGTGAAAATTTTTTTATTTGACTATCGAAAAATATTGATCACGGTTATTCCGAGGTTGAAATTTGAAATGAAATTGAGGTCAAATAAGCCTTTAAAATTCAAAAATACGAAAAATGAAATGGTTCGATTTAAATAGTAACTAGGTTGACTTATATTTGATCAAATCTTTAAAAATAGCAAATGAAATCTAAAAATTATAAAAAAAATTGTATATGTACCTAAAATGATGTATAGAATATTTTGGCTGCAAAAATTTAATTTTTTGGTAATACCGGTAATTGTTGAATCGGATCGATCTGATTGAATCGAACCAGTAACTGACTCCGATTTGGCTAAAATTTTATGTACAACCTATTTTTGAAATGATAAGAATGATGAAATTAATTTTAGCATATTTTGAATTTGAGAAGTGAGAGAATTATAGAAAAATAACATAGTAGGCTTTATATTGGGCCTTTATGCCTAAACTAGTGGATTTGGGATGGACCAAAGCCCAACCTACAAAGGCCACTATAAAAGGGAAGAAGAGTAGATTTTTTCGAGAGTCAACCTTATCTCCTTCAACTCCTTTCTTCTTCCTTCAAGCTGAATACACCATAGCTTATTTTCTTCATTTTCTTCAAGCTTTTTCTTTCTCTCACCCAAATCCAAGCTTAGTAAGTAAAGTTCTACCTCTTTATATGCTTATCAAAGCCTCTATCCCTTGATTAGAGGAAGTTAAATAAGAGAAATCAAGTTAAAAAGCTTAGGACATCAAAGTAAGGTAAGTGAAAATCATAGGTTTAAATTAGTTTTAGGGTGCCTAAAGTTCATTTATGTGGTTATTTTAAGAATTTGAGATCAAAAAATTAGGATTTTGATGGATTAAAAATTTGGCCATGGTAGGTTCACAACGAGAATGACAAGCTTCCAAGGCCACAGGGAAAGAAAAAGAAGTCTAGGCAAGTCTAAACAAAGAAGAAAGGTTAGTGGCTACTAAATCCTTCTATTTACCTTAAATGAGCATGATTTACCTTTATGTAACTTAGAAAAAATTAGGAAAAATGCATATATAATTGAAATTGAGCTGAGATTAATGACTTAGAACCTTGAGTATGACTATTAGAGTACTTAAATTGAATTAAATGTTCGTATAAGGTAGATTACCTTACTTGGCCGAATGGTTTCTTAAAAAAATCAAAGTATATTATGTGTATTTTTTATGAATTAAGCTATAAAATGAACCTAAAAATAAATTAATATGTCCATGAATTTTTGTAGAATTTATGAAAATTGTTTAAATATTTTTTAGTAAATATTTGATCATGTAATAGGTGAAAATAGTGAATTATTGAGAAATAATTAATAAAATAAGTGAAGACTAGTGAATTATTGAAAAATAATTCATAAACTATGCAAAAATATTGAAAATTCTGAATGACTGTATTTTCTAGACTGAAAAAGTAATTCAAATTGTGAAAAATCTAAAAAATGAAATGAAATGTAAAGGAATATTTCTCTTAGTAATAGTCAGACGATCAAAATCTAGCTTAGAATATAATTGGCTAGCTATAGGGATACCTATCCCGTGATGTAAGTCATTGCGACTTGCTTTGCTATGGTAAGATCACTGATCTTCCATAGTAAATGTTCTGTTATGTACTCTATTATGTGAAAATGGTCCTTTGGGATCATTTTTCAGTATGTATTGTGATCATATGGGGTTCACATCCTATATATCCGGTCTGATGATTTCTGTCGGAATGTATTGGGGGCATAAATGTGAAAAATAGTTAAAAAATACAAAAAAATAAGTAAAAGTAAAGTTTAGAATGAAAAATAACCTAATTTAAAGAAATAAAAAGTTTTAGGGGTAAAACTGTAATTTTTTCAAATATTTTATGCAATAGGTAAAAGTGATAATGAAATGAATAAAAAGGATAAAATAGTAATTTAGTGATCAAACAATCCAAAATTGAACTTTTAAGACGTAAAAGGATTAAAATATAATTTTATATGAAAAAGTTAAAATAAGAACCAATTGAAAAGTTTATAAGCTAATAACTGAATGAAGTGAAAATAAGTAAACTAGTGGCTACTTTATAATTAAAGTATAAAAAGGGTAAATTTGTAATAAAATGAAAAATAAAGGACTTAATTGAAAAGTTTACTCAAGTTTTGGAATTGAATTAAATTAATTGTTAGAATTGTGAAAATTGTGTTTTGATAAGAAAATTTGATGAATTTTCCATAATTAATGTAATTATACTTATTTGAAAAATATTTTAATTTATAGTCATCACTGGACATATTTAATATTCAACACGTAGTTGTTACTGCGTGTAGATTCTAAAGAATAGTTGGAGCAATAGTACATAAATAAGCCAATTTTGCAGGAAGAAAAAATAGTTAGAAATTATATTTTGTATTTGCATGTATATATTTATAATTATTGAAGTAAAAAATTAGTCTGTATTGATACAATATTTGTATATACATAATTATGTGATTGGCAAGTAGTGGATGGATTATATTTATTTGAAATGAAATTGAGAATGTATTTATGAACTGTTGTGTCCTGTGGGACTAAGGAATTATTTGTGTTTCAAAGGGCTAGTCCAATTTATAGCTGTTATATTGCCAGATTTTTGTAAAATAAATAGTAAAATTGGACAGTTATAGCTTAGCAACAAGTTGAATTGTGAACATGAATAATGGTTAAGAATTGCCAATTTATGAATTATTTGGTTAAGTATATGATTTTTAAGATAAGAAAAGAAAAAAAAAACTTTTGGGTAATCGCTTAAATTTTTAAGTCTATAATAGTAAGGGTGTTATAGTATTCAAAAGAATAATAATGTGGATTAAATGAAAATTAAATATGTCATGGTAATTTTATGAAATAAATGACTTACTTGCCTTTGGTAGGTAGATCTGAGTGGTCAAATCTAGCTCAAGATATAGTTGGCTAGCCATAGGGGACACTTATACTGCAGTTTCTAGCATGGTAACTCTTATCAGTAGGCCAATGACGGTCTACTAACTAAAATGTTGGAATGTTCAAATTTTGAATGTTAAATGAAATATAAATGTTGGATGATCCTTCAGGATCACTTTAAATGTATTGATCATGTGTGTTTGGTTCAGATATTTCTATCAGATTAATACTAAGGACAAAATGGCAAAAAAGGGGCAAAGTGATAGAAATGAATTAAAGATGATTAAAAAAAGGAAAGCAAATTGAAGAAATGAATTAAAAAAATAGGATTAATTGAGGGATGTAGTAAGAAAGGATAACAATGACAGGATAAATAACTAAATGGACATTTAGGTGATTAAATAACAAAATAGAATTTAAATAAAAAGGTATGCCCCAAAGTGAGACCTGAAAGTAAAGTGGTAACATGAATAAAATTTAGTAAATAGAAATAAAGTAAGAAATAAGTTATATAATTTGTATACAAAAGATTAAATGGAATTAAAAAGACTAATACATGAAGAGAAATAATTGAATGATATAGCAAGGAAAACATGTTAAAATCACCATATAATTTATAATTAAGTATAGATAAGGATAATTAAGTATAGATAAGGTGATCATAACAACCAAACGATAATCTTCCTTATTAAATAATAAAGCATGAATAAAAGTTAATAAAGTATGTGGCATAACTATAATTAATGGAAAAATAGACCGAACTATCATTTAATGAAAGCTCAAGGACCATATCATAATTTAGCATAAATTATGGATTAAAATGTAAAGTAATTTAAAGATATGAAAGTTAAGTATAGCCTTAAGATCAAGATAAATATAATTAATAAAAATAATATAAAATATTGTAACAATATATATAGGTAAGCAAACAATGATAACTACACTGAATAATTTAACATAGAAAATTTCAGGTGACTGTAGGTTGTAGGGGTGAGCATGGTTAGCCTAAATTTCAGTTAACCGAAAAATCAGTACGAAATCGAATCGATTTTTAGGTTAACCGAACCAAAATTTTAGGTTTATGATTTTTACTTTAAAAATCGATGGTTAACCGATCCTAAATCAAAATCAAATATTTATATATATTATTAATTATATTTTAAATTACACTTATATTTTTCAATTTTTGTGTAATTTATAAATATTATGATATATAATTTTGTAAAACATATATTTTTAGTAAATAAACATTAAAATTATGTGCATAATTAGCATTATATTGTTAGTTTTATATTGAATATTTTTAATTTTTATAATTAATTATGGGAATTTTATTTTTATATTGATTATTTTAATTGATATTGTATTTAATTAGTATTTTTTCATTTTTAAAGCATTTTTAACTATTAAAAATACTATAAATTGTATAATTTATTAAATTTATATATTAAAACTTTTTAGTGGTTAACTGATAAACCGATCGAAAAAATTGAGTTAAAAATTGAAACCGATATAGCGGTTAACTGATAATAATGGACTGGTTTAAGAAAATTATTAATGGACCGATTAACTAGTCCATGCACATCTCTAGTAGGTTGGAAATTGAAAATAGAAAGAGTAAATAGTATAAGCACTGTAAAGTAAAGAGAAAGAAAAAATGTAATTATTGAAATGAACATTATATTACTGAAAAAATATTAGCAAATTAATGGTTGCATAGAAAATAACAGATAAAGGAAATGAAAGTAATACATAACAAAAGATATAAACTAATTGTGATAACAAGGTTAAATGAAAATAAATGACAAGGCAAACAATAATGTTAATAACTGTAATAAGAGTATCATCTATGGATGATATAGTTACAATTAATGTTACTAATGAAACAAAAAATATACGATGAAAAATGAATAATGAAATTAATAATTGAGATCTACGATAAATAATATACTTGGATACTGTAAGCTAAGAGGTGATAACAAACTAGAAAATAATGTCAGAAAATGAAATAATGATTAAAGAAAATATGTAATGTACATGGATATAAGATATATGATTTAAAGTATGATAATATAAATGACTAGAATAAAATAATATTCATATTAGTATAAATGTTTATAATGGCCTACATATCGGGTTATTCAATAACCGTATTTTCTGACAGTGATCTATGGACCCGAGGTGAAAAATATACCCATGGATGAAAAATATATTATTTGATTATCAGAAAATATGGGTCACAACTAATTCAGAGGTTAAAATTTGGAATGAAAATGGAGTCAAATAGGCCTCCAAAATATCAAAAATACGAGAAGTCATGGTTTTAGTTTAAATAGTAATTGGATTGACCGCAACTTTGATCAGACTATTAAATTTAACAAATGTTCCCTAAAAATTATCAAAAAGTACAAATTTATTCCAAATAATATTTAGAATAAATTGACAGTGAAAATCAATTTTTACAGCAACATCGGTAAATGACTAATAGGATCGGTATTAGTAAACCGGATCAGTAATGGACTCCGATTGACTTGAAATTTTATGTACAGACTAAAGTATGTATTTTATGAATTTTAAAATCAATTTTGAGAGAAATTAAACATGGAAAGTGAGTAAATTGATTTTTAAGCACAAAATATGCTTAAAATAATAATTGGACCTTAAAGGATTGCGCCATTTGACTTAAATAAGACCAACTCATTTCAACCACTTTTTTTTTAAATTCAAAATATCATAAACCACAAAAAACCTAAATGTTTTTCCAGCTCTTTCCCATGGTTTCCTTGTGGCCGAATTACCTTTCAATTTTTTTTATTGAATTTCTTCACTTTTCTTTACTTTCTTCCCAAATTTAACCATCTAAGTTAATTTCCAGCTTTTGACTTTCTTAGTGATAGCCTCTATTCCTCATTTGAAGTAATTTTTATAAGAGAAGTCAAAATTGAAAAGTTAGGGCTCAAATTGGGGGTAAGTAAAATTGAGTTTTTAAATTTAAATTAAAGGAATAGAAAGGTAGATTTAGGTGCGTAAAGTTTAGTTGTGATGTTAGAATCAACTTTTGAAGCATGGTTTTGGCAATTTCTTTATGTGAAAATTTGGTCCATGTTAGGTAAAGAATAAGGAGAAGTTTCCACTCATGTTAAGGCAAAGAAAGGCCAATTGATGTGTGTAAAGCAAGTATTGAGGTTTGTCGATACCGAATCCTTTGATTTCCTATAAAAATGTGTGATTTATAGGTTATGTTTGGAAGTAACTATGTGTATTATGCATGATTAATTGAATATGAGTATATAGTTGTATTTAAGGATGTTTAAAATGAGGTTTAAAATGGTTAATAGTGAAAAAAATTAAATTGGTAATATGGGAACTTAGGTTGGCCGAATGATGTATTTAAGTTAGATATAATGGCATTGCATGTTTATGGCTAGATATGCATGAGTTAATGAAAATGGACCTATAATCAAGTGGACTAAGTGAAAAATGGAGGAAAATAAATTATATAAGAAAAATGAATGCTTTGGCCGAGTGTATACTTAGGTATACATAAGATTTACTTTAATTATTAATGAAATTTAATGGTATATTAATGATATTTGGCATGTTTTGAAGTTAATTGAGTGAAATATAGAAATAAAATGGGTTGTTATGGATAAAAGTTTACCATGGCTAAATGGTATGGTTAGAGAAATAAAGATGGATGATGAGAATATGAGGAATAAATGATGGAATGTGGATAAGTATGTAAATTGAGGTATGTACAATGTTATTGGCATTGTCTGAATGAAAATGAGATGAAATGTATGTTGTCATTTTATTATATACTGTATGATACTGATGATTTTTATGGAAAATAAAATATATGTATATTGCCCTCAGTCAGTCAAGTATAGAAATCTAGTTCATAATATAGTTGGCTAGCCATAAGGACGTCATGTCGCAGTCTAGGTCAAGATGACCCTATATGGTAGGCTAAGGACAATATACTTTTATTGTTTATTATTCACTATTTATCACATTATTGGACTAAACTATATATTTTGTATCTTATAGTGGTCCTGGGGTCCACGTCCCGTGTATCCAGTCTATGAATTTATACTGGATCATACTAGGAACAAATTGATAAAAATAATGAAAAATGACATAAATGAAATGAACTTTAGGAGTAAATTTGTAATTTAAGTGAGATGTGACCAAGCTAGTGAATAAATGTCTAATTTGCTAGCAAATAAAAGCCAAACACTAGGTTCTATTAGGTTTTTTACAACCTATTTCAATTCCAGAGTGGAAATAAGATGGGGTGACTATGAACTTTGTAACTGGATTACCACTCACCAGGAGGAAACATGATGCAATCTGGTTGATTATTAGCACACTCACCAAATTAGCTCATTTTTTACATGTGATGATGGATTATCCACTGACAAGACTAGACGAGTTATATGTAAATAAAGTGGTACGACTATATGGAGTGCCTTCCTCAATTATTTCTGACAAAGATCCTCAATTTACTTCACAGTTTTGAAAGAAACTACAGGAAGCACTAGGAATAAAGCTATAACTCAGTATAATGTTCCACCTATAGACTAATGGGAAATCTGAATGGGTGATATAAATTCTAAAATACATGTTAAGAAGCTATGTCCTTGAGTTTAAAAGCAGTCGGGAAAAGTACCTACCATTGGCAAAATTCGCTTACAACAACAGTTATCAGTATAGTATCAAAATGGCTCTATATGAAGCTTTATCTAAAAGAAAATATAGAACACCACTGTGCTGGATAGAGTTGAGTGAGAAAAAGTTAATATGATAAGACTTAATCTGCGAAAATAAAGAGAAATAATGGTTTTTTAAAGATGGACTGAAGGAAGCTATGGACCGACAAAAAGCGTATGCTGATTTAAAAATAAAAGATATAAAATTTTAGATTGGGGATCTAGTATTCCTTAAGGTATTGCCATGGAAAAAGATTTTAAGATTTGGAAAGAAAGCTAAACTGAGCTCCAGATTCATTAGCCCGTATGAGATCTTGCAACGGGTTAGATCGATAGCATATCAAATGAAGTTACCTCTAGAACTAC
This sequence comes from Excoecaria agallocha, assembly GCA_037975025.1. Taxonomy (NCBI): domain Eukaryota; kingdom Viridiplantae; phylum Streptophyta; class Magnoliopsida; order Malpighiales; family Euphorbiaceae; genus Excoecaria; species Excoecaria agallocha. The sequence goes on along the minus strand of CM075814.1, from coordinate 7,662,842 downwards.
AGAAGATTTATGATATGTTCCATATACCCATGCTGAGAAGATATAGTTTTAATTTGAGCCATCTAGTCAAGCTTGAAAAGATTCAAGTTCAGTTGGACTTAACTTATAAAGAGAAGCCGATACAAATTTTAGCCAGAAAGGTTTGACAACTCAGGAATAAGCAAATACCACTAGTCAAAGTACTCTAGAACCACCATAATGTGAAATAGGTCGTGTGGGAGCTTGAAGCTACTATGAAACAACAATATCCCTAGCTTTTTGAATTAAGTAAATTTTGAGGTTGAAATGTTCATTGGTAAGGGAAAATTGTAAAGGTCCAAATATCGGGTTATTCAAGAACCGTATTTTCTGACAGTGATCCATGGACCTGGAGTGAAAAATACACACATTGATGAAAAATATTTTATTTGATTATAAAAAAATATGGGTCATAACTAATTTGGGGTTAAAATTTGGAATGAAAATAGAGTCAAATAGGCCTCCAAAAGGTCAAAAATACAAGAAGTCATGGTTTCGTTCAAATAGTAATTTGATCGACTGTAACTTTGATTCGACTATTAAAAATAGCAAAGGATCCCTAAAAACTATCAAAAAGTGTAGATATATTCCAAATAATAATTGGAATAAATTGACAATGAAAAGAAAATTTTACAGTAATACCGGTAACTGACTAATTGGACCGATATTAGTAAATCAAACCAGTAATAGATTTCGATTGAGTTAAAATTTTACACACAAACTAAAGTATGTATTTTATGAATTTAAAATGAAATCTGAGAGAAATTGAATATGGAAAGTGAGTAAATTAATTTTTAAGCACAAAATAGGCTTTAAAATGATAATTGGGTCTTAAAGGATTGGGCCACTTGACTTAAATAAGGCCCAACCCATTTCAGAAACTTTTTTTTAAACTCAAAATATCAAAAACCACTAAAAAACTAAATGTTTCTCCAGCTCTTTTCCGTGGTTTCCTTGTGGTCGAATTACCTTCCCATTTTTTCATTGAATTTCTTCACTTTTCTCTACTTCCTCTCCAAATTCAACCCTTTAAGTTAATTTCCAGCTTCTGAATTTCTTGGTGACAACCTTTACTCCTCATTTGAAGTAATTTTTATAAGAGAAATCAAAATTAAAAAGTTAGGGCTCAAATTGGAGGTATGTAAATTTGATTTTCTAAATTTAAATTAAAGGCATAAAGAGGTAGATTTAAGTACGTAAAGTTTAGTTTTGATGTTAGAATCTATTTTTGAAGCATGGTTTTGGTGATTTATTTATGTGAAAATTCGACCCATGTTAGGTGAAGAACAAGGAGAAGTTTTCACTCAAGCTAAGGGCAAAAAAAGGCCAATTGATGTGTGAAAAGAAAGTATTGAGGTTTATGGATACCGAATCCTTTAATTCCTATAAAAACGTGTGATTTATATGTTATATTTAAAAGTAACTATGTGTATTATGCATGATTAATTGAATATGAATATATATTTATAATTAGGGATGTTTAAAATGAGGCTTAAAATGGTTAAGAATGAAAAAAATTAAATTGGTAATGGGAAACTTAGGTTGGCCGATTGATGTATTTAAGTTAGATATAATGGCATTGCATGTTTATGGCTAGATATGCACGAGTTAACGAAACTGAACCTATAATCAAGTGGACTAAGTGAAAAATGGAGGAAAATAAATTATGTTGGAAAAAATGAATGCTTTGGCCGAGTGTATACTTAGGTATACATGAGGTTTACTTTAATTATCAATGAAATTTAATGGTATATTAATTATATTTGGCATCTTTTGAAGTTAATTAAGTGAAATATAGAAATTAAATGGATTGTTACGGATAAAAGTTTACCATGGCCGAATGGTAAGGTTAGAGAAATAAAGATGGAATGATGAGAATATGAGGAATAAATGATGGAATGTGGATGAGTATGTAAATTGAGGTATGTACAATGTTATTAAGATTGTTTGAATGAAAATTAAATGAAATGTATGTTGGCATTTTATTATGTACTATATGATGTTGATGATTTTTATGGAAAATAAAATATATGTATATTGTCCATAGTTAGTCAGGTGTAGAAATCTAGTTCAGGATATAGTTGTCTAGCTATAGAGATATTATACCTCGATTTATGTCAAGACGGGCCTATACGGTAGGCTAAGGATGACCTACTTTTACTATTTATTATTCATTATCTGTCATATTACTAAACTGAACTATATATATTGTCTCTTATAGTGGGTTTATGGGATCTACATCCTGTGTATGCAGACTATAGATTTCTACCGGGTTGTACTACGGGCATATTGATAAAAAGAATGAAAAATGACATAAATGGAATGAACTTTAGAAGTAATTTCATAATTTAAGGAAAGATCAAGGATAAAAAGGTAATTTAGCTAATATAGAGACTAAATGATAATTTTACTCATAAATAGTAAACTAAAGGTGTTAAATGATTAATGTAATGGCATTTTTGTAAATAAAGTGAAGATAAAGGGCATACTGTAATTTATTAAAAATGAAAGGATTAAACACAATTATGTATAATCTATTATTTATTGTCTATTTATGCATTTGTGTGTGAGCACCTCAATTAGATGGAAATCTTAGGGTTGGTATCCACCGCCGGGCATTTTTATGCTCAGCATATATTTTGTTTGACTGTGTGTAGGTACTGAAGACTAGGGCAAGGTGCAGCATACAATAGGACTTTGGAGCTACACAAATATTTTATTTTGATTTTGGTAAATGGCATGTATATGTGTAAAGCTTATGTTTTGGAGATGTAATAGTTAGCTATTATGAATGACTACAATATTATAATCGTGTTATAGATGTTTATGTATTATGGTGGATATAAGTTGATGATGATGGTAGAGATGTGTGAGGAATATGACCATAATTGACATTGTGACTGTTGTGGTCGTAATTGAGCTGTGGTTTAGTGTTTTACAGAAAGGGTAAGCTTAGATTATAGCCGTCATGCTGCAAAAATTTTGTTAAATTTTAGATAGTTATAGGTTATCAGCATCTGGATAGTAAGGATAATTAAAAGGATAAATTTAAAGGAATGATATATTAAGTAGGGTATGCTCTGGTTAAGGATATCTATTGAAAAAATTACCAGTGATTTCAATATGGTAATTTAAGATAAACTTCAAACAATTATTGTAATCACTATAAACTGACCGTATGTATAGCATAGAGAGTTAAGGGTGTTATAATGTTAGTCTGAAGTAGAATGGAAACCAAGTAATGAATGTACTCATAGACACAGTGAAAGTTAGTTATGGATAAAGACTCAATGTTACTGAAAAATTAAGGTATAAACAAAATTAAAGTGTTGAATGAGTATAAGTTTACATAGTATGTATAATGTGTGTTGTTGTGTGCCTGAATGATTGTGTTAATGAAAAGTTTGGAATATGTATCCACCATTGAGCATGTTTAATAATGCTCAGCGCATAGTTTGTTACTATGCGTAGGTCATTGAAGATAAGACATTATGAGATAGATGAGGTGGTCGACATAGTAAAGTATAGAGAAGATAGAGAAGTGGGCATGGCATGTATATGTACAAGTTGGAAGTATCGAACATTGTATAGACAATAGATTAGTGTATGCTTATAAAGATGTAAAGTTTATATTTTATTTAAGGACTATCTTATAGTGTTATGCATGGGGAGATGATATTATTGTTTACTAATGTTAAACGGTTTGTTCATTTACATGGTTAATTTTTGAAAAAAAAATTACGCACAGTTAGCATGACAGGTTACTCGATCATAACATTATTTATTATACGTACAGTATAAAGTGTTACAAAATGAATCCCATTACCTTAACAAATCCCACTATCAAAATCTTTTCTCATCCATATGTAGCATAATTTCTTGAGAGATAAAGAAAGATAAAATGCAGATCTCTTAGAGATAGAGGAAGAAATGAGTTTTGAGTTTTTCTCCCTTGTTTTTCCAACCAAGGCTCCATTGTAACCCACTTTTTCTTTTTCTTTCTCTTACATACAACTTCCAGAAATTAAATGAGGGAAAAATATTTCATTTAATCCCTTTTCATTTCATTCTTTTTTAAAATCTACCCCATATAAACTTTCTTTCCATATTGACCCCAAACTTATCTTTCCTCTTTAATTACACCCTTAACACTAGAATATTTAATCATTCATACATATAGTATAACATAAATTTACCAATTTGCCCCTTTTTATGACCTTAATCCGAATTTCACTTATTTAATTGAACACTAATCAAATATGATATTACTTAATCATACATTTTCTACTAGGATCAAAGTTGGAGCCTTATAGATGAATATGAGTTGCTTTTATATGTGGCTTGTTTAGGTCCAAATGATGCATTTTTCTCTTTTGACAAATAAAAGTTGATTCAACTTGCTCAATTTTATTCTCAGAATTTTTCACCGGTATAACTTTTTTCACTTGACAATCAGCTTGAAACTTATATTACTGACACATTATCCAATGATGAGTTTTTGGTGTTGGAAGGAATCAACAATCTTGCTTAATTGTTAGTTAAGAGAAGAAAATATTTAGTATATCCTTTAGTTTATTTGCTTGTCAAATTAGTTGTGATATTACCAGTCGCGACGACAACTGTTGAAAGGGCATTTTCTGCAATGAATATAGTGAAATGCCATCTACGAAATTAAATGGAAGATCAATTATTGGATGATTGTTTAGTTACTTATATTGAAAAGGATGTATTTGAAAGTATTGACAATGAAATAATTATTCAATACTTTTAAAATATGAAAACTCGTAGGGGACAGCTATAATATTATGAGTATTATTATATATATTATTATCATATCAATATATTAGTTTCTATTTTCTCATTTGAGTGAATTTTTTTTATTAGCAATAATTTTTTACCCCACTGAATCTAATTCCTAGCTATGCCTCTGAACATATGCATCATGTAAGCGCGAAATTTTCAATATTTTTTTACTTTTTTTTTTCATTTCCTCCTCTTCCCCTAAACATGATGTGTGCTTTCTCTTAAGTCTTTATTTGGATGTATGGAGTAACTTGCACGGGAATTGAATTTATTTTAATGAAGTAAATGAGAGTATGTAAATCTTACTTACTCTTGTTTAATTTCCATTATTTGGTTATTTTAAAATAAATTGTAATGACTTCTTATAATTTAGGAATATATATATATATATATATATAATTTTAACATTTATACCCTTATGATATATGAACATAATATATCTAATAAATGCCTGAGTTAAGATTATTAGGTCTAAAAGACAAATTTTTCAAGTTTGCACAAAAATTTTAAATAAATTCTCAACAAAATACAACAATTTCAATTAAACACATAAACTAGAATAATTCAAAATTACTCATTAAAGACACAGGATAATTATTTTTTTCAACTATTTATTAATCCATTAAAATCAAAAACTGTAAAAAAAAATAAACTAAATATGAAAAAACAGAGGAAAAATGAAGAGGAGGGAAGGAACAAAGAAAGAATAAGGTTAGAGGTGCAATTTGGTCCCTGAAGTTTCGCAAAATGTGCAATGTAGGGCCTAAATATATTTTGGTGTAATGTTAGACCTGATGTTTTAAAATTGGTGTAATGTCACCCCTGGCCAAACAGAACCGTTAGGTTGACCCTTCTCCACAAGTTGATGGCTGAGGTGGCATGTTGATTGACATGTGGCACTCCAGCTAGCGACATATGGATGATGATGTGGCATTTAAGGTGGCATTTAAGGGACATGTCAACTGACATGTGTCCCTCACGTGACTTTTTTAGCGTCAGAAAAAATCCTCACTAATAGCATAAACTTTGTCGCTAATGTCAAAGTTCATTGCTTCTATATATCTTTAGCGACTAAAATTATTGTCACAAATTCCATCGCTAAATGTTAAAATTTAAATTTTTTTATTTTTTTATGAATTTATTATTGAACGAAGAAGTAATGGACTCTATAGAACATAGTAGACACTATTTCAGTGAAAAGGATGTTAAAGATAACACAAAAAATCAAATGAAGTAACACTTGAAATTACAAAGAAAATCCTAGTGCTATGCCCTCTGTTTAAAAGAATCCTAAGCTATTGTGTACCTTAAACAGAACTATGTTTAAGCCTAATTTAAAAATAAAACATCATAGAAAATTAAATCTTTAGTTTACTTCCAAAGCTTCCTCAATAACAAGTTCTTTTCTATCTCCTCCTTCATGACTTTGCTATAGCCATCTCAAAATCTTCATGCATCACATGAACCCTTCTTTCCCTAAGAGCAAACATTCCTTCTTTTGCCTTTGTGCACACAACCTGTAATTGCAGAATAACACAACACATCTTCATACATGACATGAACCCTTCTCTCCTTAAGAGCAAACATTCCTGCCTTTGTACAGCAAAAATTCATGCCTTTGTGCACACAACCTATGATTGCAAAACAACACAACAAATGAGCCATTTTATTAACAAAAATTCTACTAAAGGGATGTTGGACTCATATTTTGTTCAATTGGAACAATTTAAACTTTGTGTATGAAATATTTAGTTTGTATTTCAAGGATTCAACCAATATGATAGCTTCCATGGAAGACAAGTTGTAAGCTAATTTAAACACCATAAAATATTAATAAAAAATAAAAAAGGGAAAATTTTAATATAGAGAATTATTTATTATCATAGGAATAAATCCCCTCCTGATTTCACAGGTATGTATAAAATTTATATATTTATAAATATGTGTATAAATAGTAAATAGGAATTTAACCTATTAACTATAGATTTCATTTTAATATTGACAAACAAGATAAAATTTCAATAACAGCATTTTGAGGTGGAGAGTACCATGATTCAAGGTATGTGTAATTAGGCAGTATAATTTCCTTTAAAGTTTTTACAATGTTATTTATTTGCTTTAATTTTATAATGGTGTATGAATAAAGAAACAAAAGGAATGTCTAATTTGTACCATTCACTATTAGCTTTGTATACAAACTGAACCAAAAGAAAATGGGAAAAAACTTCCTTTCAGATATACTACAAAGAAACCTATTGCATAAAAAAATAAATAATTAAAATCCCAATCAAATACATATAAAAAGGACTGATTTCAAAAGAATTTTCTCCAAAACCATATTAACTAGCTTGAAGGAATGGACTTCCCTACTTAGATGGTGTTTTGAGCTGTAACTAACAGTAGATAAACTAACTCAACACCAGAAAGTGGCATAAAATCAATGAGAGATATAAAGAATTTTGAGTGTAGAGATTGTACCTGCACTCATAATAAAATGGTAGTAAAGCTAAGGTAATCGGTGGCACATTGAAGGTGGTGAACCAACAGTGAAGCCTTTCATGATGGATTGGTAGGGAAATGAAACAAGAAGAAGAGGCGAGAAAAAAATCAGATTCATTTGCTACGTTTTACCATTCAATCCCTATCAGCGTTTCAAAGAATTCGATGCAATTCATTGATTTTAGATCATCGTTGGGGAGAAGAGACAGCTTAGGGTTTTGGGAGAAAATGATGGATTATTGAAGAGATTGGGTAAATTTTTTTTTACCTAATTTAAAAATTCATATGAAAGGCACATGTGGGATACGTGTTAGCTGACATATCCCTCAAATGCCATGTCATCATCCATATGTCACCAGCTAAAGTGCTACGTGTCAATCAGCATGCCACGTCTCCGATTAACTCACGAAAATGGGTCAATCTAACAGTTTCATTTGGCCTAGGGTGACATTGCACCAATTTCAAAACATCAGGCCTAACATTGCACCAAAAGAAACTTTAAACCTTACATTACACATTTTGCGAAACTTTAGGGACAAAATTACACCTTCAGCCGAAAAGAACAAAAAAGAGAGAATGGATAATATTGACATTTCATACTTTCTATCCATTTCTTCTCCCGCTTGCTCTGATTTATCCTCAAATTGGGAGTAATGATTTAGAACTCAATTTACTCTACATTTGGCAAACCAAACAAAATAAATTAACTTACTTTCCTTCAATTACTTCTAGCTGCTTTCAATTACTCCGATCCGATCCGAACTAAGGCTGAAAGAAAACACAGAAGATAGCTAGATATATATATAACCTTTTTGCTTTACTGCACAATTATATCTCTTTATCACTTTCACTCAAGTGCCTCTCACCATGGCATAAGCCAAACCAAAAAGCTACAACCACATCTTTTCTCCTCCTCTTCCTCATCTCTTTCTTCGTTGCCACCGTCTCTACTGGAGCATACCCCACCATTATTGGAACTATAGATACCTTCAATTATGATGGTTGATATGATGATAGAAGCTTTTATATCCATTGTGAAGTCTATGATGGTGGGAGGATCTTCGACATCAGTCATAAATATACTAGCGATATGCCTTCATAGGGCTTTGATGACGAGCTGGGGTAATTCCTATGGCTCTCGACCAGTATAAAAATTGGTTTCTTGGCTAATAACTTCAAAATGAACCATATGCGAAGATTATAGAAAGTTTGGAAGAAATTGCCAGAGCTGAAAACTTAATGGTGACAAAAACAAAGAATTATGAAGTGAAATTGGAAAGGTTTAATGGTAATTTTATGATGGATATTGAAAATCACTAGTTAACCGATGAGCTTTTTGTTGTAGAAATGAAGGGAAAAGATGTTAAAAGTAAGAGCAGGGGAAGAAATTTGGAAAGACAAATTAAGGCCTCAACTTGCTTCCTTGATTTATCAATCGAAAGTTATGGCCATCGATAATTAATTATTTTGCCAATGTTCAATAATTTTGAGCTTTGATTAGAACAAACCTGGTGCAAAAGAATTAGTATTTTTATTTGATTTATTATGAATATCTAGGATTATTAATTAGGACTTTGTGTGTCTATTAAATCAAAAATAAATTACAAAAAAGGAACACCGGGCTTTCTTTCATTAATTTATGCCCTATTATGAATTTAAATTACATTCATATTAATTTATTATTGATTCATCAAGGGTGTTTTGAAATCTGTATTTTTGTGTTTGCCTTAAAAGAAAGCACAAAATGTTTTTGGAAAAAGAGAGAGAGAATAGAGAGAAGAAGGGAAAATAGTAAAAAATTTTAAATTTTTATTAGGGGGATCAAAATGACATGTTGCTTTTGTGGCACCAAATTTATCGTATATGCATCACGTTATTAGATTTTAGTATTATATATGTGATATGTCTTTGCCGTTACCTTTAAATAGATTGAAAATGAACATAAAAATATATTTATACTCTTTTTAAAAGTTAAGGATATTTTTGTTTAAAAGTGTTTTCAAATTTTATGTAAAAATATAAAGAGTAATATTTATGAGATATTTTAAAAAATAAGAAAGAATGGATACTATTTTAAAAATAAAAAGAAAGGTTGTATTCTAGGGTTAGGGATGCTCACAGGGCGAGGAATACCCGATCCCGATGGGGACCTAACCCGAACAGGATAGAAAATTCCTGATTTTTTACCCTACTGGTATGAGGATAAAAAAATCTCCGAGTTGAATTTCGGGGCAGGGGCGGGGAATGAGGTATCTGCCTTGTCGGGATCCCTGACCGAGGTATATTATTACCATATTATCCTTAGTTTTATAGGTATTTACATATTTGTCATTTTATATAAATATCACAATTAAAACCGTAACTTTATTTTTTCTTCTACTGTCATTTTCTTCTCCTCCCTCACAGCGACACAGCCGTCATTCCTTTGTTCCCTCTCTCTCTCTCTCTCTCATTCACTCCACCATTACCCTTCCCGATATTCCTTCGACCTTCCCCTACAGGGGTTGTTTCAAATGTTAGATTTTTATTTATCTTTTAAATGATTTTTTTATACTAAAGGTTGTAACATTTCTGATATGGTTAGATCTTGCTTAAATAGATCTCTGAGAGAGAGATAGAGATAAAAGGAGAAATGGTCGATCAGCTTATCGATGAACAAATCTTCGAGTTCAAGGAAGCCTTAAGCTTGTTCGACAAGGATGGAGATGGTTAGATTATTTCTTGTCTTTTATATCTCTATGTATATATGGTTAGATCTTGCTTAAACATTTTGTTCTATGTTAGCCTGATTCTTTTTTTTTTTTTAGTTTTTTTAGATTTTATATTGTTTGCTACTTTAAATTCTTATTCTTCCAGGGTTTTTTCTGCAAATTTTATGTCGATTAAGGGGCGAGTAATTACTAGATGGTAGCATTATCTTTTATTTATTTATTTTTAATTCTTAAGTCAAATCTGCAGCTAATGTTAAATTGTTGTTTTGATCTATTTTCAAATCTAAAACTAAATTGTTGTTCATTCTAAAGTTTGAAAAAAATGTGATTTCCGTTGTCAGGATTTGGATTTATCCGTATTTCCCTTTTATGTACCTATATGATTTGTTGCAAAATTTATGAGGCTCCTAGCGGATATGTTACTAGATGCCTCATAGGGTGATCAATTTGGCCTATGTATAATTTTGCTGAGAAGGTTGTTTGATTGTTTGAATAAATTTGAAGAATCATAATGAAGCTTGATTTCTCTTGAAGGATTTCTTTTTTCCCCAGTGCTAATGTGTGTTTAACTTTGGTCATGTGTGTTTGTGTCTAAATTTTGGTTTTCATTTTTCAAATCTCAATTTTGTTTTGTAATAATGAAACATGGAAGTTGAGGTTAGAGATGAACTTGCTGATTCATTAAATGATCTCGTCACTAGTGGTTCGATCATGGTCAAGGGTGAACTTCAAGTCTCACAACTTAACATCTTTTATTTTCAGTCTGATTCTATTTTGGTGATGTAGCTTTTGGGTTGAGGATTTTTGTAGAGCAGTTGAAGTCAAAAAGTTCTAGCTTTGAATATGTGTAGCAAATTGATGCAATCGAGCAGCAAGTGACAAAATTTGAAGCCGTAGTCAATACTTGATAAATATGTTTCCCTCTTCGAATCAAAAAAGCCAAAACATTTATTTGGAAGCACATTGGTTATTTGTATTTAATTTTAGATTTCTCAAGTTAAAATTTATGTTAATTTAAATTATGATTAATTTTAAATTTTTTTATTTATTAAATATTATATTTTAATTTTAATTATTTATAAAATATTATATTTTAAAATAAAAAATATTTTTTTATAGGGTCGGGATTCTCTGAGGGAGGCGGGGTTCGTGCGGGCCGAAGACAGAAGAAATTTCTTTCTCGTAATTGAATCGAGGCAAAAACAGAAAATTCTCGTCACTTACGAGGATAGTGAATGGGGGTGCAATTTCCGTCCTCTCCGCGGCCCGGGTGCATCACTATCCAGGGTCCTCATAACGGACAGTATGTAGGGATGTATCGGTGATGCCCTCGTAACGGAGCTGTTTTATAGTTTGAATATATTTGACACGCTTGCTTTTGAATAACCCTATTTTCCTTTCGCAACTCTCTTCCTTTCTTTTTGCAACTGTAAGCTTTCACAGACGCGCCAAAATAGAGCCCCTGCCTCCGGCCTAATCCGCCGACAATTGCGATGGGCGGAAAAGAACCGTTGGTGAGCTCCAAGGCGGAGCTGAAACACAAACAAAAACTCAAAAAGAAAGCAAAATCCGGTGGCTTTGAGTCACTTAACCTGAGCCCCAATGTGTACCGAGGAATCAAACGGAAGGGCTACCGTGTTCCTACCCCTATCCAACGCAAAACCATGCCTCTCATACTATCCGGCGCCGACGTCGTAGCCATGGCTCGCACCGGCTCCGGCAAGACGGCGGCTTTTTTGATCCCGATGCTAGAGAGACTAAAGCAGCACGTGTCTCAGGCTGGCGTTAGGGCTCTCATTTTATCGCCTACTAGGGATTTGGCTTTGCAAACTTTGAAGTTCACTAAAGAGCTTGGCAGGTTCACTGGTTAGTTGCTTATAGTCTCAACTGATTTTTTTGTACCTTTTGTTCTTAATTTTTTTTATAGTTTATTTTATTAGTATCACTGTTATGTTAGATACTATTGCTTCAGCATTAGCATTTGGAATTAAATATCTTATAGGAAAAAATGGTAATGGCCTGGGCTTAATCTGTTCTAAGGACAATCAGTTAAGAAAATGGAAAATTAATATTTACTTAATATTGGCTTCCATGATGAAATTAAATCTATGCATCAAATTGAGCCATGGTCGCTGTATTGCCAGGAGCTTCGTCCTTTATAGCTTGAGTTCTTTTTGATGGAGTGCTTTAGTTCTTCTATCTTTGTGGCAGATCTTCGGACTAGTTTACTGGTCGGTGGTGATAGCATGGAAAATCAGTTTGAAGAATTGGCACAGAATCCGGATATTGTAATTGCAACCCCTGGTAGGCTTATGCACCATTTGTCTGAGGTAGATGACATGTCATTGCGGACAGTGGAGTATGTGGTTTTTGATGAAGCAGATAGTCTCTTTGGCATGGGATTTGCTGAGCAGTTGCATAAAATTCTCACCCAGTTGAGTGAGAATCGGCAAACCTTGCTTTTTAGTGCAACTTTGCCAAGTGCACTTGCTGAGTTTGCAAAGGCTGGTCTACGATATCCTCAGCTTGTTCGGCTTGATCTGGAAACTAAAATTAGCCCTGATTTGAAGTTGGTATTTTTCACCTTAAGGCAGGAGGAGAAACATGCTGCTTTGCTGTATTTGGTCAGGGAACATATTAGCTCTGAACAACAGACATTAATATTTGTTTCCACAAAACATCATGTGGAGTTCCTTAATATTTTGTTTCGGGAAGAGGGAATTGAGCCTTCTGTATGCTATGGTGATATGGATCAAGATGCCCGCAAGATTCACATATCAAGGTTTAGGACACAAAAAACTATGTTGTTGATTGTGACGGATGTGGCAGCTAGGGGCATTGACATTCCATTGCTTGATAATGTAATAAATTGGGACTTTCCCCCTAAACCAAAAATCTTTATCCATCGCGTAGGACGAGTTGCAAGGGCAGGACGGACTGGTACAGCCTTTTCTTTTGTGACATCTGAAGATATGCCTTACCTTTTAGATCTTCACCTATTTCTTTCAAAACCGATCAGGGCTGCACCCAGTGAAGAAGAGGTTTTGCAGGACATAGATGGAGTGATGAAGAAAATTGATAAAGCAGTTGCAAATGGGGAAACTATTTATGGACGTTTCCCTCAGACAGTTCTTGATCTTGTTTCAGATAGAGTTCGGGAAATCATTGATTCATCTGCAGAACTAATTTCCTTGCAGAAAACCTGTTCAAATGCCTTCCGATTGTATGCAAAGACAAGACCCTTACCTGCAAAGGAGTCCATTAGAAGAGTGAAGGATTTACCCCGTGAAGGTTTGCATCCAATTTTCAAAAATGTTCTGGGAGGTGGTGAATTAACTGCTCTGGCATTTTCTGAGCGCTTGAAAGCATTTAGGTGATCCTATAAAGGTCTTGTTGTTTTATTTTGTCCTTTTATAACATAAGTAACAGTGACATGATGTATCTTTATCATAAATAACCATTCAATTCCTGGGTTTCCTTAGACCGAAGCAGACTATACTGGAAGCTGAAGGTGAAGCTGCTAAATCAAAGAATTTGCAGGTAATTTCCCTTTTTTTTTTTCAAATTCTGATAGCTTGTAATGAGTCACGATTTTAAGTTCTTTATTTATAATTGAAACCACATGCTTTATTATGTGAATCAATGTAAGTTGGAATTATTATCTCCTTGCATTTGTCATCATAACTCAGGAAACTTCTGCCCTTGAAGTTTTGTGCTTTAATGATTTCTTCCATCATCCATGACTTATTCTTATTTCCATTTTCCTTTGATTATTGGAGCATCACTTTTGCGTGGCCTTATAGTTGTTGCTCATTTTATTTTATAACTTCTAGCATGTGGACAAATAAATATGAATACATTGTAGGTAGGGTTCTCAATATTAAAATCGTTATCCTCCTTGAGTTTTACCTTGAGGTTATGACTTGATTTTCAGGGTCCTTCTAGTCAATGGGTAGATGTAATGAAGAAAAAAAGAGCTATTCATGAGGAAATTATTAAGTTAGTGCATCAGCAGCGCTCTAGCAAGCAGGAGGAAAAGGTAAATATATTACTTTCAATTTGCAGTGCAGTCATCATTTGCAAGTCTTAGTCTACATTTGTAAATAGGCTACTCTATAAGGTGTAAGAAAGTTAAACTTTATCTTAACCCTAATTTGATGGAGTCCCAACTCTTTGTAGTCAAAGTTTTGTGCCTCAAAGTTTAGACCTCAGCATATTACCTTAGTGGTAGTCATAAGCCTTTTCGATTGTTACTTGGTTTGGACTGTGTAACTACTTCCTCTGTTCGTGTGCCCCATGCTACATGTGTTACTGCTTGATTTTTGTGACTTCTTGCTTCCTTATTGCTTGGATATAATTTAAGCTTGTGGTCACTGCAGGAAATTCTATCTGAAATCACTTCTTCAAGCCAAAAGGAGAAGAAAGGTGTCTTTCTTAGTTGTAATCTTTATCTTCTGCATAATGTATCAAGTTATCATTTTGCAATTAAGCAAAATATCTTCTAGTGGATCTAATATTGTTTCTTCTGATATTTATTTTCATTTTGGATTCTTAGAAGCTCGTGGTGCTAAAAGAAAGGCAAAGAATTTCAAAGATGAGGAGTATTATATAAGTTCAGTACCAACAAATCATGTATGTTGCAGTTCATATTGTATCCTCTGCTGTTATTTTGAGTGGAGCTATTTTTTACTTAATATTCTTTATCTTGATTAATTAGCTGTCAAAATGCATGTTCCTACCAGTATAGTTTATTCTATTCTGTGCCCTATATTTCCTTGTCTTGTTTCTACACAAGATTAAAGAAACACGGTTCCTACCAGTATGGTTCTTCATATTCATTAGCTGTCAAATGCATATTCCTACCAGGATGGTTTATTCTATTATGTGCCATATTTTTCCCTGTGAAATGCAAGTTTTTCTTTATTGAATCAAGACTTGTATTTTTATCATGGCACTATTGTTAATTTAAGGGTATTCTGGATAGGATTTATTCCATACTTTATTTGTTGAGGAATATATTTTACTTAGGAGAAAAAAGGTACCTTCAGCATTGGAAATGTTGGCTGACTCAGGTTATTTGCATTTATGCTATTTTCAGCATACAGAGGCAGGCCTTTCAGTGAGAGCCAATGAAGGCTTTGGTTCTAATAGGTAAGCATGATTTATTGTTGAGAGCTGTTGTGTACATGAGTTGATGTGGATCATCTTAGTTTAGTTTAAAATTTCAAGTTCTTGTCTTCTTATTAGTTGACAAAAATTAACTTCTCAGGTTGGAAGCTGCAGTCCTTGATCTGGTTGCAGATGACAGTGGGGGCATGCAGAAACAAAAAGCTGTTTACCATTGGGATAAGGTATTTTTAAATATTTGTAATGTTGTTACATAATCTTGTACAAATGATTTTTCTATACAATTCATGGATCTATATTGTTGCAGAGGAGTAAAAAATACATAAAACTAAACAATGGTGAACGTGTTACAGCTAGTGGAAAGGTACTCTTGAACTCTTCCTATCTTGGCCTTAATAAGGGGATATTTGATCTTTTTGTATAATGTATATATCAAGAAATGAATATATATGTGATGCTTGTAAATTTTGATGGATATTAATATGTAGTTCTTTCTTGTGGAGCTTGGTCTTTTTCTTTAAATTAATATTTATAGTTCTTTTTTCTATATTTTAGTTATTTATTTAGGCGGAAGTTGCATTGTCCTCCACTGGAAGTTTTTAGAGTGTCAGCATATTAAAAAGTCTGACAGCAACGTATGTCCTGCCTGCCTGGTTCTTAACAAATTTCTTGCATGCTGTATGCAAGCTAAAACTATAAAATTTCTGCACATGACATGGTTGAAATGATATCAGTGATCTGTCTTCTGTGTGCGCATTTAGATGGTGAACAACGTAATAGGCAAAAGAATTGGTCCAATAGATGTCTCAAGGTGCTACATTATGTCCTCTTTGCATATAAAAGTTGTCAGTTTGCAGATGGCTGCAAGGCAGTTGCTCAGTGTCTTTCTGAATTTTCGTTTACTGTTCTTTCTCTTGGGCTTCATTTTAACTGCTATGAATTTTTAATCGCTGTTGCTTTTATCAAAAGATTTATGTACCACTTGGCTATTAAAGGAATCATGTTCTCACGAATTGTCACAAATAAGACGGGTAGCTAATTTATGTTTTTTTCTTTTTTTTTTTTTTCCTTCCACTGCTGGGAAAAGAAATTTTTGAAGGCATGAAGAAGTCAGCAAACTTAAATTATCTGTAGATTATGAGAAAGAGCTAGTCTGATGACTTGGTTTGATGCATGGCCATATTTTTTCAATTGCTTCATACTATGTGCCCTTAATGCATATTGGAAATTATATAAGGTACAGGGTAATGTGTTTGTATAGAATTTTTACTCCTTTTTTCTTTTGGGGGGGTGGGGGTGTTATAGATAAAGACAGAAAGTGGTGCAAAGGTAAAAGCTAAGAGTACTGGGATATACAAGAAGTGGAAGGAACGATCACACAAAAAGGTCTCTCTTAAGGGAACTAACGAAGACGGAGATGCTGAAATCTCAAACTTCTCAGGTATTTTTTGGAGTTCGTATGCTTCTGTTTGCTGTTTGATGTTAATGTTTATTTCGACTCTTATTTTGGTTTATTTTATATATTATTATTTTATTTTTTATTTTTTTGGGATAGTAACTGATTCTCTAACAAGACTTCAAGAAATACCCATTGATATTGGTTTGTAAAATTTGTCTCACAAACCATGTAAAATAGGAGAGAACTAGGAAGTAAAAGCTGAGGTTGGAAATGGAAAGGACTTGATCCATTTTGAAATTATAGAAGTCTTTCTTTATGGAAGGTGGATGGTTGTGGAGAGGAAGCATGTATTAATGATTGTGCCTCCCTGTTAATAATGCTGTCCTCATTTTTAAATTAGATGGGGGTGAAATAACCTCAATTACTATTAAAAATATATTTTCTCTACCCTACTGTTTCCTTATTGTCCATCAGAGTTAACAGCAGCACTCTTGTTCTCTCTCTCTCTCTCTCTCTTTAGGGCAACACACTTCTTGTTCATTTAATAACTGTTAGACTTTCAGCTTGGGTTTTGGCTATAGTGGTTCTAATTTGGCCTGTGGGCAACTAGTTATAATCGGTATATTCATAGTTTACCCTGGCTGTGTTTGAATTGCAGGAGATCGCCATTTCCGAGGAAATAATGGGAAGTTTAAGGGGAGCTACAAGAAACATCAAGTGCCTAATGCTAACGTGCGTTCTGAAATAAAAAATCTGGAACAAGTTCGAAAAGAGAGACAGAAGAAGGCCAATAAACTCTCCCAGATGAAAAACAAGGCCGCTGCTGGTAAAAAATTTGGCAAAAATAAAAAAAGAGGGAAGGGAAGGAAGCAGTGATTTTGCTCGGGGCGATTGCTTCTTGAATGAGGGAGTCTCCCTTTGGTGAGAGAGTTTTTGTATGATTATAATAGCAAGGCCCAAAGATTTTCCCGTATTCAGTACTTGACGTACTGACACTGAAGGCCCTGAGAAAGAAAATTCAAAACAAAATTTATGCAAAGTTTTGACCTTCCCCAGACTTTAACATTATTTCGAAAATTCTGTACTCTCTGATTAGAATGTCACGGTTTCGGTAGGTGCCAGGCTTTGTTTGTGCGGCTGAGCAACAAAGAATCTGTGCTTCAGCTCTTTTAATTATTTTATCAAACGCCTTTTGATAGGCATTTCTTGGCCCCTAAACTTGATGTTAACGTGAGGGCAAAGAAACCAGCATCAATTCAAGAGTTTTTTTTATTATTATTATTTTATCTATTTTCTACTTATGAATTTATTATTGGTTCAATCTATAAATTCATTTTATTATCTTTCGACACCATAGCAATATTCATGACAGCACATGTAAACATTGACGAATAGCAGCGTGGCAGTGAGGGAAATTCTAATCCTTGAACGTGACTATTTTTAGAGCAATTTTCAATAGATGCTATCAGAAAAGAGCACAAGAATAAAAGAGAGCACACGATAATATTGTTTAGTAATCAGCATATGCTATTCCACTTAGTGGTTTTATTTCGTAATTTAACTATTGAACTTTCTCATAATACAGGATTTGAGAGTAATTTGACTATCAAAGCCATCTACAATTGTTTATTATGTGCATTATATGCAGGAATATGGATTGGATGAACATTTTCTAAAGTTAAAATTAAATAATATTCAGTATTCACTACTGTGGCTAGTAGCTACCAAATTTTTGTGTCTACGAATTCCAATCCTGGTCAAATTATTTAAACATAAAAAGAATAAAATCATTATATATATAAAATTGCAAGTTCTTGAAGAAAAAATTATGAATTTGACCCGACACAATAAAAGGGGAAAAAATGGTGTAAAAATAATAATGAGGACTGGACGTACAAGGCGATAAGCAAAAGCGGGAAGTGTAATAGACTAAAGGAGCAGCTACTACTACTACCAAGTCCTAACTGCTTTTAGGTTTATAATAACGTTAACTTGCTTTTGTTTCTTCCTCCTCGCCGCACTGCTAACGGCCCTCATTCCTCATTTTCACTGGTACCCTTCTCTCTCTACTTCTACACTTATATATTATTTCTGCATATTTAGCTTCTTCTTTCTCTTCGATTTTAACCTCTCCTTCCCTTTTTCTTCTTAAAGTTTCTTTATTTTCATGCTCTACTCTTGCTTTCTTGTTTCTTTTTTAGCTTTGATAAGTGCAATCCCTTTCATTAGAGCTTCAAAATGCATGTTAATTTTTCTGAACTAGCTTCATCACTTGTTATTATGTATCTCTTCGAGACGTGTAATTTATGTGCAGTGTAATAATTTGACCTTATTAATGGAGGGTTTTTACTTGTTAAGTTTATGTTATTTGATATAATTCAAATTTTGCTCTTTGGTTACTGGGCTGTTTTAATATGCTGTGAATAATTTTGGGTTGTGCAAATTCTATTTTATTTAATCAAATATGTGGTTATTTGTAATAAGTTGATGATAGGTTGTACAAAGGCTGGTTCTTGCAGGGGCATGTCTGGTTTTGTTGAGAAACAGAGTGATGTAGCTTTGGTTTATGATAAATTTTCAGACGTGAAGCTTGAAGCTCAATAAATTGTCATATACTATTTAATTAAAAAGTTCTATTTCTTCTCTGGCACTTCTTTTGTGATTTGTTTTGTACATTTTCTCCTCGTACATACATGTGTTTACATATGTACTGTGTAAAAAATCTGTGTCATAAATGATGGAATCACCAAATAGAGTATTTATTACAAGCTTTACCTATTTCAGTTTCATATTCCAAAATAATAAAATTGTCAAATTTGGCACTTCTTCCATGCGCATGCCACATATCTGATTGCAAGATAGATGAATTCTGTGTTTATCATGCATGAATTTCTTCTTAAGAAATAGTCTTGTAAAATACTCAAACTATATCTGTAAAAGAAAAGAAAAACAAAAAGAGGGAGTTTTATTGGTTATAAGCTATTATGTTGTTATTCGAATCTTCATCATTGTTCTTATTTGTTTTTAATGGTATGGCTGTAGATACAAAGGATTCCCTCCTATAAATCTTTACTTTTCATGGGAAAAAACTGCACCTCATTGTTGAACATTTTCATGAATAATGTCTTACATGGCCTTGGGCATTATTTTGTTCAACTTGTGAAATATAATTTCTCTTGTCCTTCGATCCAAGACTTTTAGTTGAGTGAGCATTAGTTGTTTGTGAAATTCCTACCACTAGACAAATTGGCTCCATTAATTAATGGAAGGTGAATTTACCATTAGATTGCTTCCATTTAGGAATAAGCTATTCTGTTATTATCTCCTACTAGGATGGCGAAGAGGTGATGAGGATTATTTTGTTGTCTTTTTGCTGCAAATACAAATAGAATCATGTTGTGGGGATTGTCATATGTTTTGCAACACTGTAAGAGACCCTTAGTTTCACCAAATTGGGCACTTCTCGGTGTCATTAATAGCTTGTCCTTCAGGAGTTTCACGTCGTACAACTTTCACCAAAATCCTAGGAGCTTGATTTTTAGTTAAGATATCATTGTCAAAGGAGAACAAAATGACTGCCTGAAAGTTCTGTATTTGATTTATGAAGTGCAATATATGGAAGTGATAGGTGGAATTTGTAGTTTCTAATTTGACATGAAGGCTTCTTTATTTCAGTTACAGCTCTGTTGCCATTGGTTGTTTTTCAAATTTGGAACAAAAAGGCCATTAACTTTAAACCAATGTTCGCCTACAGTTTCCATATATTGCAATAGATGCTTTTTTCCCTCTCTATTCAATTTCCAATTACAATTTGATAAAGTTTTTTTCTCTCTCTATATATATATGTTTAATATGTATTTTTTCTCTTCTTTGTCAGATGCAGTTGCTCTGTTTATGATTTGGATTAATATAAGTGATTCCCTAATATAACCAGTTCTTTCTCTTCCCAGATTAACTGCGATGGAACTTTCCTTTTTTTGGCATCTGTAACTAATAAGATGAAGTATGTGATGGATATTGGTCCCATATTTTTGGCTAAGATCGTGCCATGGTTCCTGCACAGCCATTAATGGATATTGGTCCAGACTACAAAGAAAATCATTCCATAAAAGCTGAACTTGATATAGATAATGGAATTATCTTGGCAAAAGTAGATGGGATAGGTTCAGTATGCATACCAAAAAGTGAGGAAACGTTTCATGAGAGCTGCAGTTTGTTGAATGAACCAACTAAGCCAAAAGACGCTGAAGATGTGGAAGTTGATATAATTACATTTAAAAATATCAATGAGATTAGATCAGCAGAAGCAAAAGACCCAGATGCAACTGAATATTCAAGCTCATTTGCCGACAGTCTCTCTGATACTGAGAAATACTCTGGGTTAAGTGAACACGAAGTAGAATCACAATTTTTTGATGATAGTGATTTGGCATACCCTTATGATGCTTTCAGTAGAATCTTCCAAACAAGGTGTGTTGCTTTTCCATATTCTATATGTCTGGGTGTGCGTGTGATTCGGTGAGAAAAAGTGTTTAATTATTTTCCTTTTGTCCGTTTTGTTTTGTTCGCCGCATTGTTGCATATTTGAGTATAAAGTGTCTCTTTCATAATGATTTTGGCTCCTTCCATGGCATTGAATTTCAAATTTAAGCTCTCTAAGCCATAGTAGTTAAGTCTTTATTCAACTTCCCTCGGTTCCTTTTAGGAAGAAGAAGTTAACTGATCATTGGAGGAGCTTTATACGTCCTCTAATGTGGCGTTGCAATTGGACAGAACTGAAAATTAAGGAAATCGAATCTCAAGCATTAAAATATGCCAGAGAACTTGCAGCATATGAACAAAGAAAACATTCGCGAATCTATCAATCTCGATGTGAAGGTTTTTGTTCAAAGTCGTTGCCGTTTTCAAATCAATGTTATAGAAGAAAGGCCATAAAGAGAAGGAAACGCAAGAGAATTGAAGACACAACTGATACCACCTCATATATGTTGCATCATAGCCTTTTCTCTTATTTTGGTATATGCTTATTCTTTGTAATTGTAGATTTTGGTTTAATATCTTTGCCATCCTATCGTATCCCTTTAGTTTCCCTCAATTTCATTTCCTTATTCATTACAGAAAGAAAGAGATCCAATCCAGATGGAAGTTCTATGATTGATGATTTTGAAAATGCTGGTAAAGTTACGGTATCTTCTCTATCTGGTTTCTGCTTCATGATATGTTTAAACTACTTGCATTGCATAATAGTTATAGCTCCCAAGTTCTTAAATTTAGAATACTCTTTACTCTCTCCCAAGTTCTTAAAATTAGAATACTCTTTACTTTCTATGGGAAGTGTTTTCAAGTATTTAAAATTAGAATACTTTGTACTTTCAGTACTAAGTGTTTTTAGGTATTGGCGTTTATCTCTACTAGAATTTCACATTCATGCTTCAATTCTAAATGAATTTCTACATGTTTTGTCATTGACTGATGTTCATTTGCTGTAATCATGGAACAGTAATCACTGAGCAACATGCTGATTGCAATGACAAATTTGGTATTGATAGTGATCAGTTATCTTTTGAGCTTAAAGATAGTGATAATTCGTTGGATAAAGTCCTTTGGAAGATCGAAATAGCGCAATCTCGGCTTCACAAGCTGAAGAAGCAACTTGACGTGGTGATATCAGAAAATGCTGCTAAATTTTCTTCATCTGAGAATTTAAGCCTTCTTGCAGCTGGTGATGCCCAAACTAGTTCTGCTCCAAGCCCTACATTTTCTGCAGGCAATGGAGAAACAATATCTGTAGGAGCTGTGCATAAAGTAACTCATCATACCTCAGGATACAACATTGGAGATCTAAGCATCCCTGAAGGAGCAATATCAAATTATGTAGAGGCTGTTCATGTGCCTGATATAATTGAGAGTACCGTCGGAATGTTGTCAGCTGCTGAAGTTACCTTCTATCAGCCACAAAGTGGAGATTCATGTGAAGATGTAAGTTAATGTGAATATATACTCTTTATTATCTATCCTGCTGTAATTAATAATAAGATATCATTTCTATACGTGTTATTTCACCTCTAATTATACAATTCTTTTTAATTATACACAAACTATTCCACCGGTTCTACAAATTTTATTTTCAGTGAAACCCATTAACGTGGGGTTATTCATGATTAAACTTTTGATACTATGACTAGAAACCTTTTGAACAGCTAGAGTTACATCTTTCTTCTATGAAAGTAAGATCGCTTAAATTTAAATTGTTTTAGTTATTGGACAGATGGATCATGGAACGTTATGCAAAATGAAGCCTGCATATATCTAGATCATTGCTCACTCTAGTACAAAATCCATTAATCACTAGTATTATATAGGTCATTTTTGCATTGTGCAGATTGTGGATAATGTGCTGATACATAGTGAAGCAGCTGAGGGAGATGGGCATACTTTAATGGGGACCGGTATTCAAGTTGTGGGGAAGCATCATGAATCAGAGAAAGGAGAAGGAGAAAGCACTAATCCAACATCAGAACCTGATACAATTGTGAAAACCACTGTAGCAGAAGAGGATCAATCAGTTCTAAAATCATGTTTAGCCTCCGATGTCCAGTTTCCTAGAAACAAAAGAAAGCGGGGCGAGAGGAAAGCTGGTTCCTTTGGTTGGAACAAGAAAAGCTCAGGTGAGCCTGATAGCCAGTGATTTCTGGAAACTCTAAATCACAACAATTTTCAAATGCATGGCTTTTCTAATTAGCTGTTGGAAATGGTACTCAATGCCTAAATCAATGTAGTTGTGTTTTAATAAAAATTGTGTTGAATTTCATCACCACTTCCCAGTCAAGAACACATAATTTTGCACCATTGCCAGATATAAGGAGCAGCTTATATATGTTTTCAACTTCTTGCAAGCCTTTTTTTTTCTTTTCTTCCATTCTTTACTTGTGTATTTATTTATTTTTATTTTTCTGACTTCTTTATTCAAAGAGCAGTAATCCCATGCTTACGCATGCACTGCATATGAATCCTTGGAGCATGTGCATCCCATCAATCTGACGATTTAAATGTCTACATACCACATGTACTTACGTACCATATCACACCTGCTACCAAAATCAAACTGAGTATGATGAGCAAACGATTCTTGTCTACACCAGATTCATGATATAAACTAGATTGTAACCAGAATTGTTCTTATCTATGGCTAAACTTGCACAAAAGTATTAAAATTGAATAAGAATTGTCATATGGGCGTAATTCAACTCAACCTTAAAATGAATTAAGATTACTAGATTATAGTTTTTTTCTGAATTTAATTTGACTAGCAAAACTTAATTTCATATTAAAATTGAATAAAATGTTACGAGTTATGTACCTGAATTGAAATAAGAAATTTGCAGGCTTTGTTTAGGTTCAGCCTTGATGTGGCTCGTCACTTGATGAGAGTCAGAGGTTGCATGCTTTAATACCTGTCCTACAATTTCACATGATAACTTGCAGGGCTCAGATGGAAAAAAATTATATATTTTACTAATAATTTTCGAACTTTTTTTTTGTTACAAAATAAATTTTTTAAATAATTATTACAGCCAAAATTTACTTTATTTTTTCGGGCTTGATATAATTTTCTTTTATTTTTGCATGATTAATTAAAATATATAGACATAAATTTTAATAAATTCTAAAGTTCATTGGTTGGTTGATCTAATTTCCAATTCAGAATAGACAAATTCATGTCTATGGTCTACAATTTACAAAAGCAAAAGATGGTTGGAACCCTAATGGGCCTTTTTGACTTGCAAAAGTTCTTGTCAAAAAATGTTCTTCCCCATCAATTCTTTCTTCCACCCTTTCTCAATTAATTATAAATAAAATGGAATTTTGACTCTTAAATTTTATGAACATAGACAATTAAACCTTCAATTGAAAGTTATTCAATTCAAACCCCTAACTCTTAATATTTTTATATTTAGCCCCTTAACTTTATTTTTTCAATTAAATTGTGCAAGACAATCACGTTTAAGTAGGGATGTAAATATTACGTTTTGCCTGTCAACTCTAATAAAGCAGATATAATTATCATATTGCAACCCTATATAATGGTCTAATTGAGCATAATTTTTAGTTGAAGAGCCAAATTATGTCAAAATTAAAAGTTGAGGGGTAAAATGGAATAAATTTTCAGTAAAGAAGTTTAATTATACGTTTTGATAATTTTTTAGGGCTTGGGGATGCTAAGTTTTCTAAATTAATTAGACTATTTATTTGGATATATTCGGCTTTGATTGATATATATTTATTTATCTTAACAATCAGTAAATTAATTAACGATAGTGATAGGAATGAAATTTAACTTTATTTTTTAGCTTTCTAGCAAAATGAGACGAAACAACCTCAAGTATAATAGGAAAAAGGCCTATCGAATCTAAGTTAATTGGAGAAATGAATTTTAATATAAAATTTTATAATATGTGATCTCATAGGGAGGACATTGCTGCATATATTTATGCAATCAAATTGCAAAAGATATTTTATTATTTTAGTAAAATAAAGGAAAAAAAAAGGTTTAATTGTGTGAAAATTAAAATATCTAATCCAACATCTCCAATGATAACGTCTTTTATTTTCCCTTTTGCAGCAGCTTTTAGAATTCTGGATATAACATCTGCCACAAGTGAATGATGATGCCATCCATTAGCAAATTATTTATACACAGTCTGGATCTAAAGCATGCCCATCTCTTTCTTCCCTTTATGCAACATTATAAAATTCAACACTTCTTATCTCCAATTTCTCAGCTATATCCATGATTAATTCAAAGGCTAATTACATTTTAATTTTGTTTTTTGAGTAACAAAACAATTTATTGAGTTCTGCTGAATGCTAATTCTTAAACAATTATTCAGTATGTACCATATCCAAAGTTAAACTTAAAAAAAAAAAAAAAGAAAAACAATAATAATAGTATTATTAATTAAATTTAGAAAAAACATAATCCACTACATGGCTAATTAGAATTTAAAAGAAAAAAGAGTGGTCATAACATTAGTATATATTGGATGCATGTATCTAATAATTATTATTATTAAATTTAGGGGGGTGAAATGTAAGAAAAAGCTAAAAGAAGGGTTAACTTTGAAGTTGAATGATTGTTTGAACACAAAGGCAGATGAGGCATTATGTTTAATACACCAACTAAGCTCACTTGCTCAGAATCATACACATATATGCCAAATGAGAAAACAAACATGATTATAAGTGTCCAAAAATACTTTCTATAACCCTAAAAAGTAATCAAGAAAAGTAATCAAGGGAAGGGTAATCAAGTCATTCCATTTGATAAGGAAAAAAATAAAAGCAACAATTTTCACTTTGGCCTTTGAAATTTGAATTCCTTTCTCTCTCTAAATCAATTGGAATCATGCCTGCCAAAGCAAGAGAGAAAATGTTGTAATAAAGAAAAAAAAAAAAAAAGAAAAGTAAAGAATCACATTTGCCAACCCATTCCTCAGTCTTGAAATTGAAGGCCAAGAAGAGAGAGTTCTTCTATTTCTCTCTTTCTCTCTCTTACCCAAATGAAAATAATTTCTTCTTTTTCTTTGTTTCTCTTCCATAACCATACTTCACTTTGCTTTGTTCATGCAAGATCCAAACAACTTCCACACAAGGTAATTAAGCTAAACTCGCTCAAATCTCTCTTTCTTTCCCATTCTTGTTCTTGGCATTCTTGATTCTTGTTTTGAGATATGGACATAATCATAGAGCCTTACTTGTCCTCTACTGCCTCTTCACAACCAAGCAAATGAACATTTAGTGAAAAGAATTTCAAAACATATCGTTCTTGACATGCATTATTAACATTATTTTCTTGAATAACTTTATTAGTTGAGCTAATTAAGATGGTGATCAAATAAATGCAGGTATTCATATGACTATCTAAAGCTATCATCATTGATCGCTCTCCATATGACAATTTCAAGGCAGCATGCCTCTTACACAATTGCCAAAAGGTAATCTACTAATTAACTATTTTTTTTTAAAAAAAAAATTTATTTAATTGAAATTATATTAAATATTGTGTTATATAATGTGGGGATGGAAAATCATAAAACAGAATGCGTAAGAAGAATTTCTTTTCGGTTGATGTCATTTTCACTGGAAGACATAATCATGATTAGGGAAACCTTTGTTTCCTAGGTTTTTTAAGTTAAAGTTAAAATTTTACAGCATAAAGTCATAAATTTTTATTTATCAATTAACTTAAAGATCTAATGTGTCTTTGGGTCAAAATATTCAATTTAAAAATTAAAATTCTAAATTAGTAAAATTGGCCATTCTTTGTATTAATTGCAGTTAAATTGCAGTTAAAGTGAGCAATGTTCTTTTCCATAAATTTTTGATGGGCCAAAGCAAACTCTTCGCTTTATAGCTTTTAGGCCCACCAAATTTTTTTCAGGTTTTTTTTTTGGCAACACCCACTATGGGTCCCTAAATTTATACTTTTTTATTAATAGGTCCTTGAACTTTCATTTGAACACATTGAAATCTTAAATTTTTATTTTCATGCATATTAAGTTCATAGTTACTAAATTTTGACAAAGTAATAGTACAATTTTAGTATACACTGAACTCTTGAAATTTCATTTTTATTTTATTAAATTTTTATTTGAATTTATTGTGTATTAAAATAAAAGTTTAAAAAATTAATGTGACTAAATGAAAATTTAAAGATCCAATAGTACAGGGAGATGAGAAATCTAAACTAAAATAAAATTTTGGGATCCTAGCTATAAACCACAATAAAAGGAAATTAAAAGCGAAAATTGAGTGATCCAAAATTATTTTTTTACCCATTACAATAATTTGACGCAGTCCACAAGGTTGTTACCTATGACATAGTGATTCCATGGTGAATTTTTACTTTATTCTAAACTAATTAAACCAATAACAAATTAACAATCTTGAGCGTATCTGCATGAGCTGTAATTGGAACTAACTGTCTTATTATTATTTGAATATTCAAGTTCTAGAGTGCCAAGGAATTTGCTCATAAATTTTACTAAGAATTAGAATATTTGTTGTTGTTAAAAATTTGAATGCGTACACATATAATATATGTATATATAGCAGACGTAGAGAAGATGCATGACGTGCAATTCTTGGGATATAGGAAGCCGTGGTATCAAAGAGCAATTGAGATGGCTACTCAATGGAAGACAACTCCCAAATCAACTGAAATTCAAGCACCAACAAATCATGCTACATTGTGGAAATCCACACAAGTACTTCCACCCACAAACCCTAATCACAATAATATTAATAACAGTAATAATAGTAACGGTAATAGATCGTCGTTGCCGTCGTCATCATCAGAAAAGCTAAGAAAATGCACATCGCTTAGGGTTGCTTCTTCCTTTACAAGGGTATGTCTTTGCGCACCCATTTCTTCGTACAGTGAAGTTTTTCGAGCTGATCATCATCATGTTCCTCCTCGAAGAAGCTACAGTTATCCTCGATCTAAACCCTATCCTTCTTCTGAACGATCGAATATTCCAATTTACCCTAATAATTCATCTGCAAGACTTAGCACTGACCAAGGTCGAAGAGTTTTTCGAGGAAAATCTTTAACGGATGATGTGTTGATGAGGAGATTTGTGGTTGAAGAAGAAGCTATGATGCAAGTTAGACGCAGAAATCAAATGGAGGTTATTAGAAGAAGAAGTCTTCTTAGAAGAAAAAAGCTTGGTCCTAGTCCTCTTAGTAGAATGGTCATGGCTTCCCAAGATGACAATTTTGTCCATGTTTGAATTTTTTTTTTCCCTCTTCAAACAACAAATTTTGATTTTCTTCTCTATTAGTTTTTTTTTTTAATTGCCCAAGAGTTTGTACTTGTCGCTAGCAATTTTCTACCGTTTATATTACTTGGTTTGGGTGGTGAAAAGCATTTAGTAATTAACTTTATATTGATAAATTAATTAAAATATTAGTTTAAAAAGGTCATATATATATATAGCACTCAATTAAAGATGAAGAAAGTCATGTATTTAATTACTCTGAGTGACAGTTGACATTTATAATTATAATTATATTCTCTCTTGTTAAAAGGAAAAAAAATGTTAAAATTTAATTTTTCTTCCTCAAACTTCCTATTTTAATTATCTTGGTGGGATTGAAGAATTATAGTCTTAACCTAACATTCTATTTCTATGTATGGATTAAAGGATTTGCTTATACTCCACTCTAAGACGAAAGAGAGGAACTTTACGAGCAAGTTTAGGTTGTAGTTAATTTATCCTTATCACACTTTATAGATTAAATTAGGTACGTAGTTAATCATCTTTCTCCTATATTATCACTGCTCAAATTGCACTATTACTATATTCACATCTCATTTGAATTTTAGTAACATATAGTCTTATTCTAACCTAATGCCGTAGTAATATATATTTTTTATTTATGCATTATCAAGATTTATAACAGATTGTAACAATATGATAACAACTTTTAAAAAATCATCAACTAGAGTTTCTAAATAGATTTTATTTTATTTTTTTATTTAGATTGCGTATTACTTGTGTTTTCAAATTAAATTTTTTACTTCAATACATAAAAACATATGGATAAATTTTAAATGTTTTAAACAATACTTAAACAAGCTATATAATTCACTCTTCTAAAAAGAAAAGAATATACATAACAAAACAATTATACTTTCTTAATTATTTTTGTAAAATAACGCACCAGTGCGTATCACACATATGTATTTATAAAAATGTAATATTTTTTATAATAATTTAGACAATCATCACCTTACTTTTGAATTTAAATTAAATTTAAATTTATGTTCTAACTGTCTTTAAAAACTTTTATTTTTTAACATGGCATTAGACTCATCATTATTGCTATTAGGGTGAGCATGAATAGGTTAACCAGTTCATTAATTTCTATTAACCAGTATATTAATTTTTATTTTTAAATAATTTTTTGGATCGATTTATTGATCAACCACTAAAAAATTTTAATACATAAATTTAATAAATTATATAATTTGTAATATTATTTTTAATAGTTAAAAATGAAAAAATACAAATTAAATGTAATATCCATTAAAAGATAAAAAAATAAAATTTTCAAAATTACTTATAAAAATTAAATATATTTAATATAAAATTAATAACAGTGTACTAATTATGTACATGTAATGAAAAAATAATAGTAATAAAAAAATAATTTCAATATTTATTTATTAAAAAATATATTATAATATAAAAAATTATATATCATAATATTTAAATTACAAAAATATTAAAAAATTTAAGTATAAAATTCAAAATATAATATATAAAATATATATATATTGGTTAACTGATAATTAACAATTAACTGTCAATTTTTAAAAGTAAAAATCGTAAATTTAAATTTTCAGTTCGGTTAAACTAAAAATTAATTCGATTTCAGATCGATTTTTCAGTTAACCAAATTTTTGATTTTTTTCGCTCACCCCAGCTTGCCATATTGAATAAGTATATTTATTTTAGAAAAACACATTAAACTTTAACATTTTTTATATTAGGTCCCTATATTTAAAAAAGTTAATAGTGAATTCTTGTATTTTTCAAATTACTTACATTAAGTTTAATTTATATAAAATTAAAGGAATATAAAATGCAACGGTTTGTTAATTTCACGTGCATTCAACTTAAAATAACTTTGAACCCTATAAAACATTAAAAAAAAAATCTGAAGAAATATGTAATCATTACCAGAGAATAGATTATAAGTTTTTTTTTTCAATTTCTAATATTTTAGTAATTACATTATTATTTGAAATTGATTTCATGTGAAATTAATAATATTAATTAACTTGTTAAAATAATAAAATTTTAATATAGAAAATATTACAATTCAGAAATCCCATATTGTGTTTTTTTTCAATATTTTATAATAACTCAAATAATTTATTTTTGACGACGTATAAATATTTTGCTTCCAACAGACATCGTCCTCACGGCAGCTATCAATTTCATTGGCTTGGTGCTTTTTACCTTAGAAAAGACAAGTTAAGGTAGACACATTACCTTATATCAACATGTGAAAGGAAAAATATAGCAAGATATATCCCTAAAAATAAACATAAATATCTTTTAAAATGTAGATTATTGAAAAGAAAATGAATTATCTTACGTTATTGGTAAAATTTTTTATTCACGTATCATGAATTACGGGATAAAAATATAGATTCACGAACTAAAAACCTCTTGGACAAAAAAAGAACACGCGTGAAGATAAACCGACAGAGTTTTGATATCTTTTATCTTCTCCTTAATTAAAAAATTTTAGCCCTTATATACGATTTCGATTAAGGTAACATAAATTACCTTAATAATGATGAATTAAATTGACTGTTATAATATTAAATAAAGGAAATAATGTTATATTAAATATGTCAGTTATAAAACTAATATTTATAACCGATATATATATATATATATATATATATATATGGTAAATTCTCTAATTAAAGGAAAACTCAATGTAAAACTAATCGCATATAAATTATTTTTTGTTATATTGGAATTAATTTTTTATCTCGTGAATCATGGACGTATCCCAAACTTTTTCAACATGGATCACGGGTACTTTAATCTTTAGCATGTTATTGGTAGATTAACCCATTTTTTTTATGAAATTTCAGTGTTACAGTTAATCCAAATTGCATCCACTTAATAATTTCTTGATTGATTTGATGCAGACATGAGACAAAAATGTATACTGCCTAATTAAGACAAAGTAAGGATTATTGAGGAGAAAGTGTGATTTGATATATCATTTACCTGACTTTTTTTTTTCTTCTACTGAAAGATTTATATGGGTTTAAAAAGAAAATAAAACAGTTGAGAAAGTCCAATTTTCCCAAGAAATGATTTGTCTATAGCCTTGCATTAAAAACATACATATAATCTAATAATTCACTTTCATGCATGTGTAAAAATTAAAAATAATTTTCTTATATAACAATTTGTTATTCATTCGATTAACAACTGTAAATTTGGTTGAAGCCAGAAAATTTCGATGCATATAATAAGATAAAATTATAGAAAAAATGTTAGCCACTGAAACAGTTGGCACAGCAGGCAAAACAACATCAAATATCATTGTTGGTGCTGAAACAACAAATTAACACGAGTAAGCATTCTGACTTTTTGCTCAATTGATAATACTAATTAATGGATATTTATACAAAAGAAACTTTATATTGAATATACACAATTATAATAGAATAATAAAGTTCTACAGTAAATGGAAAATTGATATAATTTTTTTTTAATATATTGTATAAACTCCTATTAATTTAACGCTCTTTATTCAATAATACTTTTCTAATAGTGGGCGCTTATCATTGAAGGGTGATAGTAGTTAAGTCATGGGTGAACCCACCATCGTCTAATTCTAAAGTGGCCTATTATATATATATATTATATATATGGGCAATTAGTGTTAGTTGGCCAGAACAAATCAATAGTTGACCTAGCAATAATCTCCTTAATTTTCTAGAATCAACTTTAGTTAATACCCAAATTATTCTTTTTTTCTTTTTGTAAAATACATATGCCAAAATTATTTGAAACTATCTCATTCTATAAATATAGACATTTTTGTTTAGTTTTATTTGTCCTAATATATAGTTGTCTTTTCCTTTTTAAATTTGATTAAGATATTATTTCTCACTATATATAGCTTTCACTAAATATCTCTTATAATCAATCATTTCCTTAATTGTTTATTATACTTTCAAATACATAGAAATGAACTTAATTTAAAGTTCCGAATTCGAATTTAAGAAATAAAATATTTTTAAATACTTAAAAATGAGGGTTTTGCCAATCTAAATCAATCGGATCAATAAATTTTAAAAATCAAATGGGTTTGAAAATAAATTCTTATATTATAGTGTAACGAGTATATATATTCTTATATCAAAATATGGGTATATTAGAAAATACAAGTGTAAAATTTTACTTATTCGGATGTTCTGTATCAATAATTCATTATATACTTATAATTGAAAATTTATTAAACGACAAGTTTACTTTGACGTAATAGGAATCAATCATCGACAATTAGAAGTAGTGGAGATTCCAATTACGCGCGATGATAATTAATTGCAATTTTAAGCTATCCATATGAGCCAGACGTTTAGTATTAAACAGTCCACATAGCCAACGCAGATGATAAAAAATTTGTAGTGGTATGGTATCATTTAAGAAAATATATTTCAATTATAGTCGTTGGAAATTTATTCTTCTTTAAGTACAGCATAAGTTTGAGTTTTATAAATGAAAAAAAAAAATCAGCATTATGAAAAAAAATTCATACAAATTGATTCGATTTAAATAGAATTAATGAAAATTTATAAATTAATGAAAATTTACAAATTTTTAAATAACAGTGATTAGATAAAAAAAATTAAAAAATATATATAAATAAGGCTACTTTTATATTTAATAAATTATAACCATTTAATATATTAGTAACTTTTAAATTAACCGAGTATTAAATGATCTTTTAAATTTATTATAAGTAACATTCTCTATATTATTAAAAATTATGTAAAATATTTTTAAATTTATTAAAAATATTAAAATATTTTTTTATTAATAATTAGGTGTTATATGTACGTAATTTTCATTCGTTTTACAATAAAAAAATTACTAATTTTTTTTATATAAAAATAAAAAATACAAAATCAAACGTTACCAAGAAGGGAATCTAGATTATTTTTTATTGAAGCGTCACGTGGACAAACAGGGTGTTATCATGGTACAGCAATGAGTACCTTGCCCCATCCTACGCCAATGCTTTACAAAGCACGACCATGTCTATCAAGGCTCGTTCCAATTTTCAGATCCATATGATATTCTGATCGAGCGGCTGACATAACACTTGATAGTATTTGAGTGCATAGGGCCCCACCATACTCATGAAATGTGGGACACAATAAAATGCACAGTAGCAATTCCTTGCTAACATTGCTGGATTGTCTGTGTGGACATGAAACATGAACATGAACCATCAAGTGGATACAGGACCACTCCAACACAAACGAATGAGAATAAGGGGAAAAAAAAAAAAAAAAGAAACTACGACGTTTCGTTGCTTTTGTAGGGCAATCTTAAAATGGTCCCCTTGCTGTTTCACAATTAGGCTTAGTCCGTACATGCAGATTTAAGGAATTCCCCGATGCATTTTCCAATAAAATGAATTGGGATAAGATTTTGATTGGATCTTCTGTTATATTGATTATTGACCATGATTATTCTAACGGCCACTATTTTAGTTTCATATTTGCATTTCCATTGAATAAGTTTGGAGTGTTTTGCACTTCTCCCGAACCAATTCTATTCTATTTCATTTTCAATTTTTATGTTTATAAATTAAGTAAATTCGCAATCTATAATTCCTTATTTTTATGTATAAATTGAAGAGCAATTATTTTATTTTTGAACTTGTGAAATGGTTAATCCAAGGACTGAACATGACAACGAAGAAATTAGGTCAAGCTGAGGCCAAATGACGATTGACTTGGGCTATAACCCAATAAAAAATTAAAAAAAAAACATTTTTTTCTTCTTAAGGACCCAAACTTGAAGTTTGGTATACATTTCCGGATGATTTTACTTGGTCTTATTTCATTCCTATTACTCATACTAGGTCAAATAATTTAATTATCAAAGTGCACACCCGTAAACAACAATAAAAAAAAATCTTTATGAAATCAAAAAAAATTATTAAAATTTTTTGAAATATAAATAATTAAAAAGAAATATTTTATTATGTTCCCTTCCAATTCAAAAAATGTCCAAAGATTTGGGCTCTCCAATTCATCTTATTTAATAAAAATACATACCAAATTATATTTCAGAATAAAATAATATAAACTTTTTTTTGATGATGCAAAAAATGGTTATAATCGGCCCGAATGTCATAAAATTATATTTTATAATTTTTTATAAAAAATAAATAAATTAAATTGCACTCCAAACTTTAGAAGTACATCCAAACAATTAGGGATGATCAAAAAATCGAAAATATTATTAACAGCAAAATCGATCTGAAATCGAATCAATTTTTACGGTTAATCGATTCGATGGATTCAATTATGATTTTTAATTTTTATATTTTTTTGTTAATGGTTACGATTTAAATTTTTAAATACTGATTAATCGTTAGTCCACAGTTAACCGATTCATATATATATATATATATAATTTTTATATCTTTTATTTTTCTCTATTTTTCTCTAAAATTTACATAACATAATACTTTAAAATATATTTAAATTATATTTTTATTTTTATACCTTAATTTTTTTATATTTTTATATAAAATTTATATAATACTTTAAACTAAATTTATATTATATCATTATCTTTAATTATATAACAATATTTATATATAATATATAATTAACTTTTATATATGTTTTTTTTATCATATATTGGTGTTCATATTTTACTTAATAGCATTTAATTACATTATTATCTAAATTTTTATTTGACTTAAAATCAAACATAGTAATTTTCGATAAATATGAAATATATTTTATAATATTAGCTATTAATTTATAAAACATGAATTTTAGCTAGCAAATTATTTTTATTTGGTAATTTTTATATTAAATTACTTTATACATTATAAATTGAATTAAACTTTATTGATTTTTTTATATATTTTTATGATATAAATTTTAATAGTTAACAAAAAATATTAGTTAATCAAACTGAAAAATTAAAATCAATGGATTGATTAATCGAATATAATGAACTGATTTATGATTAATAATTTTGAAAAATCGATATTAATAGATTGATTAATTTTTTTCATGACCTGGCTCATCCCCTGGAATAATATTGATCATAAACTAATGAATCAATCGAATAATTATATTATAAAAAAATCGAATTAATCAAAAATCCGAATAATTCGATCTAAATAACTGGAAATTCAAAATTTCTATAAATTTTTGATCTGAATAGAATTATATTTTCGGTTTGATCTTTATAAAGTTTTTTCAATCAATTCGGATTCTGGTCGCCCATAGTACTGAGTGTTTTTAAACAAATATCCCATCAAGAAATTACAAAACTATACTTATTTCTTAATAAAAGAACAACTGCGCGACACATGGAGATGGAATGAATGGTTTCGTGACAAATCCAAACAGCTTATGATTGGAGCGTGAAGCACACGAGCTGGAATCTGTGAGTAAGGTATTTATCAGAATCTTCATTGATTGTGTGGCGTAATAAAAATTCCATCCAGGTAATAAAAATAAAAAATACCGTATGATTTTATTAAGTTCCAAATCATAACAATGTAATAATGATGATAAATAAAGAATAGAATATTAAAGAGTACCAAAAACCTAACCCTTGTAATCAGAATGCAGATTGTTGATGTGCAAATAGTCTTCCCATTGAAGTAAAGTTAGTTGAATTGAAGCCATTGAGTGAGAAAGTGGCCATCTTTCTCTCTCTTTCGTAATAATCATCATCATTCATCAACCCATTTGCCCCCCAAAAAATAAATTAATTTATAAAATCCAACAAAAGGTGAAAGCTGGTGAGGAAAAGAAAAGTAAATTCATCCAAGTAAACAAGAACCTGATTCCAAGTTCTT
Organism: Excoecaria agallocha; assembly: GCA_037975025.1. NCBI lineage: Eukaryota > Viridiplantae > Streptophyta > Magnoliopsida > Malpighiales > Euphorbiaceae > Excoecaria > Excoecaria agallocha. Next base: position 7,626,620 of record CM075814.1, on the reverse strand, counting down.
TTCTTTTTGGTGTGAGAAGAAAACATACTGAGAGAGAAACCAAAAAGAGAGTTTTTATTTCAAGCTCACAATATTATTTAAAGAAAAGCCTTCGAAAGGAAAAAAAAAAAAACCAAATACCATGTTTTACAGGAAAGGAGAAGGAGGCTAAAGACAGAGTCTTCTCTGCCTGCTGCTCTGCCCTTTCCTCCCCTTTTGCTTGCTTCTGTTCTTCTCTTTTTCTTTTCTTTTTTTGTTTTCCTCTTTATATAAGGTATATTTTCCAGATTATTCTTCTTCTGGTTTTGGGTTTGTCTTAATTATGGTGTTTATGATGGTATCATGTGAATTTTTTAGTGGGTGTGTTGATTGTGTTAAAGGGTTGTTAGAATGTCTAAAAAGGTGGGATTTTTTTTATTTTATATCTTTTTGGAGAGCTTGATTCTATTTATGCCATCTAGTTTAACATGATTTTTTCCTATTTAATTCCTTCTATCTTTGGATCCCTTTTATCTGTGAAGTGTCAGATTTTAGTTTTCTTGGATCATTATAATTATTAAAGAATTATTTAACTTGGAAATTCAACTTGTCTTTAAGGTGATTTTGTACCTTGATTAGAACTGCTCCCACTCATGGCTATATCTTCATCTCTCTCTTCAAATGATTTTGGCTGCTATTATATATATATTTTTTTTATTCTTTTTCTTCGTTTTGGAAAAGGAAATCTTGTATAGATGAAAGATATCAAGCTTGACAAATATTTTCTTTACCTAATTTCTAAATATATAATAATTACTTTAAGACAAGAACCATATCTTTGCTCGGGCCTGTGTTTCTTGCTTGTATGTGTTTTGTTAAATGACTATTAGCCCTCAATTTATAAACAAATATTGTACGTGGAAGAATGTAGAATATCTTTCTTCTGTGGCTCAAATATCTAAACCCTACATGAAATATTCCTTGATTTTTTTTTTTTTTATCTTGTCCTGTCTATTCCTTAATTAAATTCTTACTGTGAATATTCTTTTCAAACTCCTCATGGAATTCTTTTTTTTTTTTGTTATTTTCATGTCCTCAAATCTAATTATTTCTGATGTTTTTCTTTGACTAGATCATTCAACAGTATCAAAGCTGTGTGCTGAGAAAATAAGAGGATTTTCCATCTTGTGTTTGATCTGGTAGGATTTTCTGCCTGTGAATTTTATCCTAGTTCAGTGTTTTAATGTCGGGCATTTTCTATTGTAGGTGGAGATTTTCTATTGTAGGTGGAGAAAGTAATGCTGGAACATGAGGAAGAAAGGGAGTTGGTTTTCTGCCATCAAGAAGGTCTTTTTACCCCACTCCAAAGACAAGCTTGCCGATGTAAGTGAATATCCTAATTCTGGTCTTTTAAAAATTAGCTTTTCTGAAGGATAGTTATACCAATACTGAATAAATAAAACAATTATTTGTTGGTTTGTTCAAATTGTACTTTTTGAATCATTACAAGTTCAATGTTTAGATGTTAAGTTATAGTTTAGAACCTTTGCCTTCAGAGAGTGGTGTAAACCTAGTGGATTGGAAGCGGTTGATGTGGAAAGTCTTTAATAAGTGTGAATTATGGTTAGATTATCTGAAGATGAATGATTTTGAAATAATGAAGGAGAGACATGTAAGAGGCTGCTTCATTCCCATACTTAGATAGTAGTTTCTCTCTGCGTACGTATTTTGTAGAGGGAAACTGGAATTTTATAAGATAAATTTATATATTTATCTAGTAATGGCATTACTTGATTTTGTGAAGACATTTCAAATTGCTTACTGCCTTGGTTTCCTTACTGCTGTATAAATCATTTCAGGAATCTGACCGAAAAAGTACAAAAGAAAAGAAGAAGGGATTAGCAAAGCTAAGACATGGAGAAACCAAGTCATTCATTCCCCTATTTAGGAAACCAAGTAGCATTGAGAAAATTTTGGATGAGGCAGAAAGGGATCATAAGTTAATTTTCAGGCCACCAACTCCACCAGAGCAACCAAAAACTCCGCTTTTTGTACCGAGAGCTGCTTCTCCAAGGGTTCCTTCTCAAAGAGTTACCTCCCCTAGAGCTTCTTCCCCTAGAGCTGCATCTCCAAGGGTTGCTTCCCCCAGAGCACCTTCTCCAAAAAATGTTCGTCATAAGGAGATATACTACAGACCGGAACCAACACTCAGGAATCACCATGCTTCGGCTACCAAGATTCAAGCAGCCTATAGAGGCTATGTTGTAAGCCTCTCTTAAGCCTTGTTGATTTCATGTTAAAGACAAATCAAAGAACATTTGGCAACGTTAAGACAAGTTCTGCACAAGAGGCTGTTAAAAAATGAGATTTTATTGCTGAGTACTGTGATTTTTACTTACACCACTTCATTGTATTAGCAACGGACTTTTAGCCAACTAACATGTAAGGTCTGTTTCGCACAGGCAAGAAAGAGCTTTAGGGCTCTGAAGGGTCTGGTGAGGCTTCAAGGAGTAGTCAGAGGACAAAGTGTGAAGCGGCAGACAATGAATGCAATGAAATACATGCAGCTGTTGGTACGTGTACAATCTCAGATTCAGTCGCGCAGGATCCAGATGTTAGAAAACCAAGCACGACGCCATGCTCAATACAAGAATGATAAAGAAGTGGAGAGTACCTTGGGCAAATGGAGCCTGGCAGTAAGTTCCCCAATATAAATGGTTTGGTTACAGCTAACCCGTTATCAGAATCTTGTCTTTAACTTACTAATTTTTAGAGCTGCTTGGTTTGGTTACAGCTAATACCTGCTATCAGAATCTTGTCTTTAACTTGCTAATTGTTAGAGCTGCTTGTTAAAAAAAAAAAGAAAGCACAATGTTGCATTCAGCACCTTTGGTCCATTTTTCCAAATGAAAGTAAAGAACATCAATTGCCAATATGCATACTCAAGCAAGCATAATCTTGAGTTAGATATCGGTTATTTTGTTGTGTTTCTACAATTCTTATATGATCTTGATAAGTAGCAATAATATTTGGGCCAATTTGGGATAGTCTGAGGCAGGCAATGAAGATTGGGATGATAGCTTGCTAACAAAAGAGCAAATTGAGGCCAGATTGCAGAGAAAGGTGGATGCAGTTATTAAGAGAGAAAGAGCCATGGCATATGCGTATTCTCACCAGGTATCTATTGCAAATGTTCCTTTTCACTTTTTAGGCTTAGTTTAGTTAATTTGCAATTGTTGCAATAAAATTTCTTAAATTATGGTATGCAAGTAAGGGATAGTCTTCTTTGGGGATTTTAAATGAAACTTGTATCATCCCATCATCCCATTGCCTCAATGGGTGGTCCTATTACGTACTAGATTAGCAAATTTTAGAATCCGATTCTACGTCACTGATTTAGCTCTCACGAAGAGGAAAATAGCTTAGTACTTCTGTTCTCTAATTTCTGATAGCTATGGAAATCAACACCAAAATCTGCACAATCAACTGTGGGAGATATCCGTTCCAATGGGTTCCCGTGGTGGTGGAACTGGATAGAACATCAGCTACCTGCTACAACTACTCCTGATAGCCAGCCGATAAAGAATTTTCAGCTCACACCACCAAGGCCACAATCTGAAATGAAGCCTAGCCCGCGCCCATCATCAAGTAATAACAAGCAACAAAACTTTATGTTTGATGGTATGGATACTCCGACACCAAGATCCTCGAAATCAGTTGCATTTGTATCTTCAAGACCAGCACGAACACCAGTACATAGAACCATACAAGCAAACACATCAAAATATTCAAGATCAAGAGCTGCTGGTACCGAATCTCCTTTCAACTTGCCCCTGAAGGATGATGATAGCATGACAAGCTGCCCACCATTTTCGGTGCCAAACTACATGACTCCTACTGTATCAGCCAAAGCGAAAGTTAGACCTAATAGTAATCCGAAAGAGAGGTTTCCGGCAACACCAAGCAGTGAAAAGAGGAGGCTTTCGTTCCCCCTAACGCAAGGCATTGGTTCATTCAAGTGGAACAAAGGCTCATTCTTTTCTGGTGGGAAGGATTCAAGTTCTCAAAGGGGTATAGATAAAAATCAATCACTTCAGTCCATAGGAAATTTGAGTGTGGATTCAACTGTTTCTATGCCTGCTACTGTTGGAAGAAAACCATTTAACCGATTTGTGTGATTTTTTATTTTTCCTTATTATATTTTTAACATATATATATATTTTTTTCCATACGTTTGTGCCATTTGGTGGTGTCTAAGGTGATATTTTGAGTTATAAAATTATTGATGTAATATAATAAAACAGCAGATAGGAAAATGATGGTTTGAGTGCAGGGGTTTGGGTTTATTCTGATTGGCTTTACTCATTGAAACTGTTTTGTTTATTTTCCTCTGTTCTTTGTTTATTTTCTTGGATGCTGCTGAGTTTAATTGGGGGTGGTGATGAAGCAAATCTGAGCCGTTGAATAAATATATAAACTAATATATATTCAATACTGAATATATATTAGTTTAACTGAGACATTCTGTTAAAAAAAAAATATGGACCTTAGTCTCATATCATTGGGAGATCCAGATTGTTTTCTCTCTGTTTTCTTTCGAACAATATATTCACAAGTCCAGAACTTCTATTGAAAATTTTTAGGTGGAAATTTGACCAAATGTGGAAAAAAAAAAGAAGCTAAAAATCCTTTAATTTAAGTAGCATTTCAATATATGCAGGGTATAGATGAGCCATTTTTCTAGCAATTGAGACAATTTTTATAAAAAAAAATAATAATAATAATTAAGGGCTACACATGTATTTTAATTTTATTCTATTCCTTCATTAATTCACATCGAAAATGATAATTTTTTCTTAAAAGTTTTCTTTGATAATTTTATCTTATGACTACATGAAAAAAAATTGATGTAGAGAAATATATATTTTAGAGAGAACAGCTAAGAGATGTAATTAGCTTCTCTTATTTTGGAGTAAAAACATACTAATAGTCTAGCGGTTGGTATTACCTGATAGTTAATAATACTTGTTGATAAATAATTCAATTACGCTTAGTTTAACAGTTCGTACTAACTAATATTTCATAACGTTCTAGCAGATTACCATTAAGTTGTTTATATACATTTGAGTTATTATTATTATTATTATTATTATTATTATTATAAAAGAAATTATTGATACAAGGAAAAGGGAATTTTAAAATTAATAAAAGATATTATATTCTAAATAAAAAATAAAAGAGAACCAGCCATCGGCTAATGAGAAAAGGGTTCGAAATCGAGCATTTCCAACAGTTGATTTGGAAAAGAACAGCTACCAACAACTGATTTAAAAAAAATTACCAATCACATTAAAAGCAGCTTAAAAAAATAAAAAATAAATAAACTCCTCTCTCCCTCTCAAAATTATAGTCCCACTTTTCTTTTTATTCATCCCAAAATATAGTGCATTTTCTATTTGTATTTTATAACTATGTAATCGCCAAAACTTCAATTGTTGTGAATAATATTTTTTGAATTGTAAACAGTGTTATCGGAGCGATACAGTAGTGAATAGTATCATCCAGAACTTTCAAAAATATTTTTATACCATTAGAAAGTATAAATAAAATCGAGTCCAGTGGTGTAATTTCAGTTGAAATTGAGATTGGATAGACTCTCAAAATGAACAGTGAAAAATTTTTATGGACTGTATTAGGATTTGACCAAACTTTGACCAATCTGAAAATATTTCAAATAACTCCGAAAATTATTTTGTTTGCATGGACCTACTTGAAATAATTCAAATTAATATTTGGAAGCAAAAAATAATTTTTCTTATATTTTTGAATTTTCATTTCGAATTGATAAATTGTGTCTCTGGTTTTAAAAATAATGCTAGATGCTCTGAAAAATTATATGAACATATGGATTCACTTGATATATTATGGAAGATTATTTGATAGTGAAAAATTAATTTTATGGTAATTTTAAAAAATAAGTTTTTGGACAGGTGAAAATTTACCAAACCGAAAAATAGTATCCGATTGATCCGAAAATATTCATATTGTCTAATAAATATTTCTCTAATACCATTGATCTATTTTTATGAGAAATTGTGCAATAGAAATGGTAGAAATATAATTGGGCCAATATAATGATTATTTAAGTGAATTGGACCAATTGGTTGGATCTAAAGTGATTAGAAATGATTTGGCCCAATTGATATGGATATATAAGGGCCAAAAATCAGATTTCTTTAGAGAAGTCTCCCAATTTCTCCCTTCCTCTATAGCTTGTCCCCTACATCCTCCCTTTTTTCCCATTTTCTTCATTTCTCCCTTACATAATCCTTCCTAATTTTTCACCCTAAATAATTCTAAGATCCTAATTTCATCTCTAGCTATTTCTAGAGTCCATTTCAAGTGGAGAAAGTGCATGAAATTGTGAAGAAAAAGGTTTAGAGCAAAATTCAAGTAAGTTAATTTAGTGATATTTGAGTGATTTTAATAGATTTTTTGGTAGATTTTGATGTAAAAATTTATATTTTTTATATAATTTGAATTATGGATGAAGAAAATTGAGAAAAAGAAGCCTCGAGGAATTAGGCCAAGGTGAAATTCTAAGGGAAATCAAGTAGAATCAAGGGGAAAATGGAAAGAAAAGATGGAAAAGGAAGAGAAAGCATGGAGAGAGCTTGGAAAATAGATAAATGGATACCTAAACTAGCTAATTTCGTGTAAACTTAATTTATGTATTTTAGGAATTTTAGTGTAAATGATACCTAAATTTAAATTAAAGGTAGATTAATGAAATTAAATGTCAAATAATGAAATTGGCATGAAAATATGTATAAATGAATGATTAAAAGCATGAAAATGGTTTAAGAACCCATTATGTCCCTTAAGGATTAGCTATGTAATATTAGCTTTAAATCAAATAAATGGTAGATTAATGTAATTAGGTGATAAATAATGAGATATATGAGGTCAAATGTATGAAAGTGTGGTTAGAGATAATACATTAGTTATGTAACATATTATGTAAGTATGTGAAACTAAGGTTACATAAGGAATTAAATTGATTTGAGATTAGAATAATATTAAATATACATGAAAAATATGGTTAGAATGAGTTTGGTGAATTAAATGAAATTGCATGTACATGACCTAATGATAACCAAATGGAAGAATATGGAATTGTAAAAGAATAAGCGATGGAAATGATGAAATAATGTTAGATACATGTAATTTAGACATTAAGAACACGGTAGGAATGTATTTTGTGAATTAAACAATTTTATATGTATGTGACATAATGTGGCTGAATGATAAAGTATGAATAGGTAAAAGGATAAATTATGGAAATAATGAAGAAATGTTAAATATATATGATTTACACCTTAAGAACACGGTGGGAACTATAAATGACACGAAAAAAATTATGAAAAATACATTACTAATATGGCCAAATGGTATGCCTGGATAAATTGATGTGATTATGATGATTTAAAGTATCAAAATATGATTGAGACATAATGTAAAAATGTGAGAGATTATGAAAATAATGTGTACTTTATGTGAATGATATGGAAATAGGTTTGCATTTAGTAATTAGTAATGAAGCTAGATGTATAGGATGCAATGGCTAGCCATAGGGACATTCACCACGGTAGCGAGTCATGACGACTCGTAATAGTGGACCAAAGGTGGTTCCACACCATGAATATGAGAAAAGATGATAGAAATGAGAAAAAGAGAAAAGAGAAATTGTATGATGTGGTTTGAGGCACCTTCCATGTGGCCACCTCAACTTATATTGCATATATGGGCTTGTGTCCCACGTGACCAACTCGAGAGTTTTAGTTACTATAAAAAATACTAGGGATGAAACTAAAATAATAGTGATAATACCATGAAAAATGGGAGAAAATGGTGAATAATGAATAAAGACGGAAATTAAGGACTAAAATGGAACAAATATGGCAAAATGGGTAATTAAGGGTAAAATAATCAAAAGATGATGAAATTATAGTTAGGAAGGATAAAAATGAAATTATGGAACAAATTTGGTAAACGGAGGGTAAAATCATAATTTAGAGAAAAAGTTGTGAAAATAGGGGTTAAATTGTAACTTTGGCAAAAAAAAATGAATTTAAGGATTAAAATGAAAGAAAACATAATTTATGGGTTAAACATGTAAATTTATGGTGGAAAATATATTTAAAAGACAAATTAGAGGTAAAACGATAGTTATAGTAAAAATTAGGACATATATGTCATTTTAGTAAAAGAAAGGACATAGATGTCATTTTAGCAAAAGAAGGGACTTAGATGTCATATTGATAAAAGATGGGACCTATACGTCATTTTGGTAAAAGTTAAGGATCTAGATGTAATTTTAACAAACGATAGAGACATAAATATATTTTCGAAACAAGATGCAAACTTTAGAGAGTAAAAGTGAAATTGTATTAAAACAATAATTATTGTAGATAAATAAGTAATTAAGAAAAAATAGTAAAATTGAAAATGTTTAAGAATAATTAAGAAATTAAATGAGATAAGTTTTTATTTGGTAGATTAAATAAGGAAGTGAATTATATTGGGGTTCGAAATAATATAAATGGTATGTTTAATGACAACTAAACCTGTAAATTATAATAAAATTGGAATAAAATTAAGAAACTATGGTAAATAAAATAATTGATTAAATAATGCTAAACATGTAAATAAAGGATAAATAATATGAAAAATGTGGTTAAATGATTAGTAGGGGCAATATCGTAATTAAATGAGAAAATAGAGGTAAAAATGTAAATTTACACTAAAAATATAATTAAGAGAGATAAAATGGTAAAAATGATGAAAATATAAGAAAATAAGTCAACAAGGATTAAATGATAATTTATCACTGCATAAAGAAATGTTAAAGACTAAAACGTAAATTGAGGAGTAAGAATAAAATAAAAGATACAAAAAGGGTAAATAGGATAAATTAGCATTGTAATTAATGAATTATGAAATAAAATGGAAGTTTAGAGATTAAAATGTAATTACCCCTAAAAGTTGAGAAATAAGTAAGTAAAAGATAAATATAGTAATAAAAGGGAACAAAGGTAATTAGAAAATTAAGAATGTAAATTCAAATTTATTAAGGCTGAGAATGAGCAAAGAATTGAGTAATAAGGAATAAATAGTAAATTGCCATTATGTGAAGATATTAAGAGAATTAAAATGTAAATTGGGAAAAGAAGATAAAGTAAATGATACAAAAGGGAGTAATAATGTAATTAATGGTAAAAGATAGTTGAAATTGTAAGCAATTGGATGCGAGTAACTTAGGTGTAAATAAAGAATAAAAAAATGATTAAATTGTAATTAAGAAGGAAAGAAACAAGAATTATGAAATAGAATGTGAAAATTAGTGTGACCTAAATGAATTAATAAAAAAAGATTTGTGAAAAAAAGAAAAATATTATACGAGTTAAACGGTAATTTTTCAAGTAACTAAAAAGGCGCAAGGGCCAAAATTAACAATTTGGGGAGTAAACATGTAAATTTAACTCAGAAGAATAAGAAAATGAAAATAAATTCAAAAATAAAAGCAAAGAGAAAAACGTAAATTAAGAAGCGCATAAAAAGACTTAAGGTGATACTAAAACATTATAGGTTTATTGTATATCAGCATTAAACTTTAAGATGAAGATTGAAAATTTATTAGTGCAATAAAACATAAATAATAATTTAAAGGAAAGTAAATGATAATTTAAGAGTAGAGTAGCAGAAGAGGCAAATAGTAAATTGAAAACTAAATGAGAGGCCTAATTGCAGATTGGTAGCAAAAGGAGAGGTGTGAAAAATAGAGATGAAAGCTAATATTAAAATACAAATTAGAGATTGAATGAAAATCATAATAAAGGTGTTAATATGGAGAGTTAAACGAGATTATTAATTTTGGAGACAAATTATAAGAAATTGACCAGTGCTAGCAAAATAAGAAAATGGGAATTAAAGTCAAATATTCATAAATGAGTCAAAATGAAACAACAACGATAGTAATAGAATCAAACAAGTATAATAAAAGATAAATTTGATATGGCAGATACTTTAAAGATAAAATGTTTATTTAACAAGAAGCGTAGTACGATAAGAATAAAAGTAAAACTAAGTAATGAGAACCGAGCCACATAACGAGGAAGGAAATGAAGTAATGTATGAAAATCTAAAATAGTAAAAAACATGAAGTAAATTGTAATCCAGGCACTAAATTTGAAAACAAGTAATTGAAAATATATATATGACATTAATATAATTACGTAAGGATTAGAAAGTATTTAAATGATGATATGTAAGTGTTAAGAATAAATGGACAATACAATACAAGGAACTGAAATAAGAGTAGAAATTAGTAATGTGAATCAAGAAGCAATAAATTGAATAAAGAAATAAAACATGAAGAACCAACATTTCTTAATTGGTATTAATGCTTAATATATAAATGAAGGGGTAAAATAGGTAAATAATAGAAAAAAATTAGGTCATAAAGTTATAAAAACCAACATTTCTTAATTGGTATAAAATGTAAAGCGGACTATTATTTTGAGAGAAGTAACAATTACTTCAAAAGACTAAATGTAATGGCCTCAACATCGAATCAGCCATGAATAATATTTTTCGATAATGAACAATGTTTTCGGGGTAAAAATATATCTGAAGGTAAAAAATATTTTATTTGACCATCGAAAAATATTGATCACGGTTAGTCTAGAGTTGAAATTTGAAATGAAATCGAGGTCAAATAGACCTTCAAAAATCAAAAATACGAAAAATGAAGTGGTTCGGTTCAAAGGTTAATGAGGTTGATCCAGGTTTGACTGAACCCTTAAAAATAGTAAATGAGTTCTAAAAATAGCCAAAAATTTTAGAATTGCCTAAAATGTTGTGTAGAATTTTTTGGCTGTGAAATGTTGATTATTCGGTGACACCGGTAATTGTTAAATTAGACCGATCTGATTGAATTAAACCAGTAACAGACTCCATTTGGGATTAAATTTTATTTACAGTTTATTTTAAACATGATAAGAATGATGGAATTGAATTTGGGATGATTTGGATTTGAAAAATGAGAAAATTATAGGAAAATGACTTATTGGGCCTAAAATGGGAGAAATGGGTCTTAAGTGAGTGGATTTTGGTTCAACCCACTTACACCCATATAAAAGAAAAAAAGGAAGAAATTTTTTTTTGGTGTCTCATACTTATCCCTTCAGCCCTTTCTTCCTCCTTCTTTGGCCGAACCACCATATCGATTTCTTTTTCCATTTCTTCAAGCTTTCTCTCTCTTTCTCATCCAAATCCAAGCATCCTATATGAAGTTCTATTTTCTTAGAAAATTTTCTAAGTCTCTACTATTTGATTAGAGGGGAAAAAAGTTGGATAAAATAAGTGTGAAAGTGAAAGAGGTCATTTTGAGGTAAGTGAAAACTAAGGCTTTTGTTTAAAGGTGTTTACAAGTATTTTTAGGTGCCTATAGTCCATTTATGTTGTTAATTTTAGCAAAAAAGATCAAAAAAGTGGTATTTTTATTGATGAAGAATTCGGCCCATGTAGGTTCTCCAAGTGAGGGATAACCTTTCAAGACAAAAGGCAAAGAAAAGGAAGCTTAAAGGAGATAAAGCAAGGATGTAAGGTTAGTGACAATAAAATCTATCTATTTTCCTCATTTTGTCATCATTTTGCTTTATGGAACTTAAGCAAACTTAAGAAAAATGCATGCTTAATTGAAATTGAACTTAGAACAATGATTTAGAACCTTAAATATGGCTATTAGCATGCTTAAATTGAATTAAAAGAATGTGTAAGGCAGACAACCTTACTTGGCCGAATTGCTTCTTAGTGAAAATCAAAGTATATTTTGTGCATTTTTAATGTTAAATGCCTTAAAATTACTTTAGATATGAAATATTGTGTCCATGAGTTTTATTAGAATTTATGAAAAATATTTGAATATTTTTTAGAAGAAAATTAGTTTATATATAAAGTGAACTTGTTGAATTATTGAGAATTAATTCATAATTTGAGTGAAAAATGATGAATTATAGTGATATAATTCATAAACTATACAAATGTGATGACAAAATTGACTGACTGATGTACTGAATTGAAAAAGCTACTGAAAATGTATAAAATTTGAAAAGTGATTTTTGAAATAAGTGAATTTTTTCCTTAGTAGTAGTCAAACGGTCAAAATCTTATTTAGAATATAATTGGTTATCCATAGGGATAACCATACCACGGTGTAAGTCATGCCAACTTGTTTTGTTGTGGTAGAATCGAACTGATCTTTCATAGTATTTGATCTGCTCCGTATTCTGTTTTATGAGAAATGATCTTTTGAGATTATTTCTTAGTCTATACTATAGGCCCATGGTTCCATATCTCGTATATCCGATCTGAAGATTTCTACCAGGATTATACTAGGGGCATAAATGTAAAATTGAGCTAAAATCGCATAAAAGAAAAGCAAAAATGAAGTTTAGAATAAAAAATGATATAATTGAACAGTTTAGAGGTAAAATGATAATTTTTTCAAATATTGAATTTAATGAGTAAAAATGACAAAAAAAATTAATAAAGGGTAAAAATGAAAAGAAATAGTGCACAAACAGTCTGAAAAAAACTTTTGTAAATTGGAAGGAATAAAATATAATTTTACATGAAAAAGTTAAAATAAGAACCAATTGATAATTTTGTAAGCTAATAATTGAATGTGAAGTGAAAATAAGTACACTAGTGGCAGCTTTGTAATTAATTTGTAAAAATGGTAATTTTTTAATTAAATGTAAAATTAAGGATTAAATTGAAAAGTTTACCAAAGTAATGGTATTAATTAGTATTGCATGTTAAATACATTGAAAATTGTATGTTTGATAGAAAATTTAATGAATTTGGCATAATTAATGTAATTATGCTTGTTTGGAAAATTCTTTGATTTATAGTCACCTCTGAGTATATTTAATGCTCAGCACGTAGCATTCACTGTATGTAGGTTCTGAGGAGTGAGTGGAGCACAGTACACAAGGGATCAAAATTTTGAAGAAAAAGAAGATAATTAGAGATTATTATTTTGTTTTGGCATGCATTTATTTAGCAAGTTTGAAGTAAAGGATTGGCTTATAATTGATAGTATTTATGTATATGTAAATATGTATATTGACATAAAGTGGATTTGAATGGGTGAAATTTGATATGAGATTGGATGAATGGATGTGATGTATATATTGTTTATAATTATTGTGCTTCTGAGGGTCTGAGATTTGTCTACTTTTCAAGTTGGGTATGCAGGTTTTTAAGTCGTTATATTGCCAAATTTTTATAAAATAAATTAGTAAATTGGACAGTTATAAATCAATCGATAAATTTGAACTGTAATCATTATTAATGGGAAGAAATTGGTGATTAATGGATTTATTGGTTCAACATAAGATTTTTTAAAAAGAAAAAAATTTCTGGCTTATCGCTTAAATCAATAGTCAAAGATATAGTAACGGTGTTATACTAAACTCATCACGTGATCACCAAACAGAGAGTTTTCTAAGTAATGAAGAAAATTGTATATTCATATCATAGGAATATGGTGAATATATGTATTATTACATAAGGAAAAAAGAAGTAAAAATATATATACATGTCTAATCTAACCGACTAATTAACAAAATAAATAGCAACTAAAATAACTTGTACAACACCCCCCTAAAGTTAGAGATGAATTGGAAATTAATCCCAACTTGCCACGAATTACCTTGAACTAAGGAAAAGCAAGGGACTTAGTGAAGATATATGCCAACTGTATATGAGTAGAAACATATTGAAGGCAAATAAAATATTCCTTGAATTTATTTCAAACAATGTTACAATCAATGTCCATGTATTTTGTACATTCATGAAAACTAGAACTAGTAGAGATATGATTATAGACTGATTGTCGCACTAAAGAGAGATTGGTATTTGTACAGAAATCTGAAAATCAAGCAACAAATAAGACATCCATTGCAATTTGTAGAAGTTGTTGCCATACTTCGATATTCTACCTCACAAGTGGAATAAATACACAATACCCAGTTAATGATTTTCTAGTGAGCGGGCAACATGTCCACTCATTGTCACAATTAGTAATAATGGCAAGATTATTTTCTATGCATAAAAAAATACTTGTATCAATAGTCCCATTGATGCATCGTAACACATGAAGACCGGCCTCCCAATGACTTTTAGTAAGAGTAACAACATGTTGGGTAAGAAGTTGTATACTGTATGTAAGATCAGGCTAAGTCATATTTGTATAGAGTAACCTTCTAATAAGCCTACGAAATTTATCAAGACCTAACATTAAAGGAGAATTCTCCTTAAGTTTATGGGACCTAGGCAGTGGAGTCACTGTAGGTATTGAACCTGTTAGGCCAGCATCTGTAAGAATGTCAAAGAGATACTTCTTTTAAGATAAGAAAGTTTCAGTTTCTAATCGAGCAATTTTGATGCCTAAAAAATATTTGGCATAATCCAAATCTTTAATTGTGAAAGTAGAGTGCAAGAATTGCTTCACTTTAAGAATATCTGACTCATTACTTCCAGCTATCAAAACATCATCTACATATACCAAAAGAGCCACGAAATCATAAGTAGATCCCTTAGTAAAAAGACAAGGATCATTAGGTGATTGCTTAAATCCATAAGTAAGCAAGTGGGATGTAAATTCAAAATTCTATTCTCTAGATGCTTGTTTTAGCCCATACAAAGACCTTTTCAGTTAACAAACCTCTCCTAACTTTGATTTTGTATACCCTTTAAGAGGCAACATATGTACTTTCTCCTTCAAATACCCTTGTAGGAATGCGTTGCTAATATCAAGTTGATAAATACTCAATTTTAAAGTAGTAGCTACTGCCAAGAAAACACTGACTGTTACCAATTTAGCAATAGGAGAAAAAATATCAAAATAGTCTACCCTTTTTGTTTAGTTATAACCCTTTGCTACAAGTTCAACAGTTACATCAGGATTAAACTTCACCTTGTAAACCCACTTTAAGCCAATTGCCTTTTTCCAGTAGGTAAAGTAATGATGAACTAAGTATGGTTATTCTTCAGAGCTTTAATCTCCTCATCTATGGCTTGAATCCAACCTTTATGTTGAATTGCTTGTTTGTAGGAACATGGCTTTTTTATCTTCGAAACATTAGCCATGAAGGAAGAATGCATAGAGGAGAAGAGAAAATCGAATGAAAAAAGAATAATGCCTTTTGAAATGGCATTGTGACAAACAAAATCCTGTCATCATATTGGTTATTTTTTGGCTCTGGAAATTTATCTTAAAATAGAAGCAGCAGGTACATAAATAATTGAATCAAATTGAAGAGATCTAGATATTGTAATAGAATCACCAATAATGTCAGAATGTACCATAGGAGATCTAGATATTGTATCAGAATCACCAATAAAATAATTATTAAAATCAATAGTAATTGGGACATAAGGCAGTGGAGTGGAAGTTGATGTATCATCATGAGGAACTTGAAATGGATAAATGTCTTTTTAGAATATGACATCTCTAGAAACAAAAATAGTATGTTTCTAAATTGTAGAGCCGATAAGCTTTTTCCCTATGGAATAACCAATGAATATACATTTAAAAGATTGAGAAGTAAATTTACCTTTATGAGGAGTTGTGTTGGTTGTATAACATAAGCATCCAAAAGTCTTGAGTCTACTATAAGTTGGATCTCGACCATGTAATATCATAATGGTGATTTATATGATATTTTTAGTATATTTTTAGGTGTTTAATTGAGTTAATTTTGTGTTAATAAGGTTGAATTTGAGTTTAATTGGTTAATTTTATGTTTTTGGAGTTACTTATAAATTTTGGTATTTTTCAGGTATATTTTGCTAGAAAAAGGACTTAATTATAAAAAGGCAAGAAGATTTGGACCAAAACTGTGAATTTGAAAAATTCATGTTAATTAGTGATTGTGAGGTCCAGAAGTTCAATACATGGCCACGTGAAGAAAGCTAAGAAGAGATGAGTGGTCGTGCATCATTAGTAGTAGAATTGTGCATGGCCACGTGAAATACAAAGGAGAATTGTGTATGGCTACGTGAAGAAAAGTTTAAAGGAATGCATGGTCACGTGAAAAATGTCAAGTGAAGATGCATGACCACGTGATTTTTAACAAAGGAAAACACATGGCCACGTGTTTTGTTTCCCATGAAGCGAAGGATTTTCGATTTTTTTCAATTCAAGAAGGATTTTCTTCCTACTTCAATTGAGGAAGTTTAGAAGGCTTCTACAACATATTTTTCCTATAAATAGAGAAATCTAACACCAAATAATGAGGATCAATTAGAAGAGTCCAGTAGAATTCTTTAGTTTTAGTTTTACTTTGTTTTTCCAGTTTTTCTGTTTTTATTTTTCTTTTCAATTTTGTTTAAGTTTTTCAACTTTGTTTTTAGTTTTAAATATGTTTAGAAAGTAGTTTTTCTTCTTTTGCTAATGGCTTCTTGAAAACTTATATTTTTATTGTTATGACTTTATTTTGAGCTTAATTTCAATATCGGTTGATTATTTCTTGGTTTTAAGCATATTCTTATCTTTGATTGTGTTAAGATTAATTGTTGGTTTATTGAATAAATAACTAAAAATTGGTTTTGACATAGTTAATGATTTGCATGTTCTTGGGTTAACTCTTTAATGTTTATGCATCATTATTATCCAAAATATGAGATAATTATGTGTTAATTTTATTGGTTAATACTAAGAGAGGACGAACTAAGAATAAATTGGAGTTGAATTACTTGAAAAAGACTTCAATGAATATTTAGGAAGTTAAAACTAGATTTTCATGCTAAGTATTAGATTTGTCTATGAGTTTAATACTAAGAATGATATACTTGAATAAAGATATCTGGCTTTATTACTAGTTTTTCCATAATCACTGGTATTTCTCTTTTAATTAAGTCATTACAATGAAAGTTAAGGTTGATAGTTTCTTTAACAAGAGAATTTCAGTTATTGTTTTGTTTTTAATTCATGTTAATTTAATTTTAGCTTTTGTTTTGTTTCATTGTTTATTTTGTTTAATTTTTACTTTTAAATAAAAAATATCTGGGAAACAATCTCATATTGATTTAATTCACATATAGATATTATCCTTAGCAATTCATATTCCTTTGGGTATGATATTTGGGATTTTAATTTATATTTTCTTATATTACTAGTCGATCTAGTATACTTGCTAGACACTGGTCAAGTTTTTGGCATCGTTGCCGGGGAACAGCGATGTTGTTTGTTTAATATCTTTGATTGAGTTAGTTTGAGATTTTTATTTTATTTTTTTTATTTGGTGATTATTCTTTGCAGGAAAAATTATAGACATTTTCAAGATGATGCAAGATGAGGTCCAAGATTATGAATTATTTCTTTTGAAACAACAAATCAATGATTTAGTAAGAGAAAGAGAGGAGATAAAATGATTACGTGCACAATCACAAAATCCTTATTCATCATCATCCATTGCTGAAGAGTCTTATTCTCTTTGGACTTTAAGAGCACAAATGGAAGAATTGAGAAAAGAGAATCAAGAACTACGATACTCAAAAGAGGCCTGTATCTCCGAGAATCAACGTCTTCATAACCAGCTTATATGTAAGGACGAGCAATTTTGGGCTGAAAAAGAAAAATGGAGGGCCACACAAGAGGTTGTTATCTCCAAAATTGAAGATGTTTGTGACTTGCTTATAAGAAAGGAAAGAAAATTTTATGCTGAAAAAAGAGGAGTGGGAGGCTACATTAAGGGCTCAAGAGGAAAATTTTAGAATTCAAAAAGAGAAATTTAGGATTCAAAAGAAAAAATTAAGAATTCATAAAGAAAAGATAAGGACTCAAGAGGAG
Source organism: Excoecaria agallocha (assembly GCA_037975025.1). Taxonomy (NCBI): domain Eukaryota; kingdom Viridiplantae; phylum Streptophyta; class Magnoliopsida; order Malpighiales; family Euphorbiaceae; genus Excoecaria; species Excoecaria agallocha. The sequence goes on along the minus strand of CM075814.1, from coordinate 7,608,739 downwards.
ACAATTAAAAGTTAAAAAAATTTATTAAGGGATAAAGAGCATGGAATTGAAAAGTTGGAACCTAAACTAGAACTTTTGAGCGTTTCTATGAAATTTCAAGGTGATGATGGAAAGGAGAAGGAAATAAATCATTCATTAATAGGGGATAAGAAACAAGAGGAACAATTCATTTTTGAAGATAAGTCATGTGTCTATTTAGGAGATGTAGGATCTTTTGTAGATAATTTATCACCAAAGGAGCAAGAAGAAAAAGATTCTCGAGTGGAGATACTGAATTCAGTCCGCTTGCAGGATTTATTGAGGCTAGAAGAGGCGGTAGAGTTCGTTATTAATGAGCCAAAGGAGGAGTCATATTTTATTAAAGATATGGAGTTTCCAGCTTTGACAAATTATGACAAGTTTCTTCTACTAATGGAAGAAAATGAGGAGCAAAGTCTGGAGAGACCTATATTTGGATCATAAGCTCGACCTTTCGAGAGTAACATGAGTTGAGCTGGGACTCAATAAACCAGAACTTTTTCTCTAACTCTTCTCTTTAAATTTTCATCAATTTCTTTTTATGATTTATGTTTTGCATGTTATTTTCAATAATTTATTTTGCCATTGTTTTTTTTAGTTTAAAGTTTAATACATGTTTGTTATTGGTTTGTGTTTTTTAATTCATGAGTTTAAGATTAGGGGTTGAAAATAAGCTACTCTTAATGATTTTGTGCTTGAATGTCATATTTGAAATAAGTAAGGGTTTATAAGAGCTAAAATGATTTTTGAGTTAAGTGAATTACAACGTAGTTGAACTTAATATGGATTTATGAGTCTTGAGTTGTTTTCATTGTTTGAATGAAAATTTGATCTTAGTTTTTTGATGTTTCATGAACTTAAGAGAAAATTATTCATTTGCTAAAGAAAAGAATGGACTTGATATATAATTCAACTGGTTTGTAGATTTGCATATTGTTTGGCATAACTAAATTAGAGCTTGAAAAGACAGAAAGGCATAATTAAGTAAGTGAGTATGAGTAATATGGAGCTGTAACTGGTTTATAAGGATCAAAAATAAAATTTCCCTCAATTTTAGCATAAATTGGTTCAGCTTGAATTTACAGGAGTAAAGGTTTCAATTTGAGTTAATATTATTGATGAGGATTGATTAAATCAAATTTGATAGGGAATTAAGGTGAATTTATATGGCTTAATTTTGTTGTTGCTCTGTTGTGTAGGAAATTTTGAATTTTAAAGAGCAATAACGAGACAAGACAGAAAAATATTTTCGAAGTTCAGCTGCCCCATGCGGGACTGCGGGTTGCTTCTCCTTATGCCCTGTGCGCCCGCGTATGGAAGGTCTGCCTAGCAGCAGCCTCCTGCACGCCCACGTCTTATTTTGCCTTTACCATTTGTGTGCCCGCATGTAAGCAGACTGCCTCTTCCCATGACTCGTGTGCGCCCACGTGAAGCTCTTGCCTAGCATCTGCACTGTCGCGTGTTTGTCCACTGCCTCCATGCATGCCTGCGTGTGGTTATTTCCACATCCATGCACGACCACGCAAAGGGGGTACTGCCACTCCATTTATTCCTTTAAAATTCTTTCATTCTTTATTCTTCATTTTTCCTTTCCTTTTATTTTGTTCCACTGCCCTCACTTATACATCAACCACCACACCTTTACACACTCATTCTTTTTCACACATCTCACTCACTCAAGCATATAAGCACAATTATTGCACTCACCTGCATATTTTTATTTGTTTCAATTTTTATTACTGCAGGTACTGTTTTAATCATAACTTTTGCTACAAGTATCCAATTGACTATTATAATATGTTTTTTGAAAGCTCATTTCAAGACGAACATTTGTTATTGGGCTTTGCCTTATGTGACAGCTTGTTTCGGGCCCTAAAATTGACATGTAAGCTTTCAATTTTCAGTTTAAAGTTTTAAGGGCAATTTTTATTTGTTTTTAATATGGTCAAAACTTCAATTTGCTTGCTGAGAATAATATGCATGAATTGGTTTGAATTTATTGTTCTTAAATATAGGTTTGCTTAGAGTTTCATTTTGAATTGAGTTATGTTCATTTACATTTTATGACTCTTAGCTACCTATAGTTTGGAATTGAATTTATTATTGGCTTGATATAGGTTGAGTTTGCATTTATAATTGGCTTATTTTATTTTGTGCTTAGCATGACCAATTAAAATCTTTCTTTTCCTTTTATTTAAGCCTAACCATCACCAATTATCTTTCACTTGAGATTATGCAATGTCAATCTTGTAACATATGGATATTATGCATTAAGCATTTAAGCAAGTTTGGCCTAGTTACATTTATTCACTTAGTTACCATGTTTATTAAGTCTTGTTCATTGCACTTTATTGATATTAGAGGCATATATGTTTGTTAACTCAATTTCATTGGTCTCATGCCTTCTTTTTGACTTAATCGTAGTTCTAGGTGTGGTGTGTTTACATGTCTCTTGGGCACTAACTTGTTTCTTAAAAATTTATGTAGTGAGCTGAAATTTTTCATTCTTTTCTGAGGACAACAAGATTTTAAAGAGGGGGATAGAGCTCAGCTGAGCTAGAAATTGAAGATCCAATTAAGGGAGTTTTTCTTAGCTTGCCCATTTTTCTTACTCATGAATTGTGTTATTAGTCGTTTTGTTTATGTTTTATTTGTTTAGTTTACATGATTAGTTTTTATTTTGCATGTTAGTTTAGTTAATTTATTTATCATATATTGTATATTTAACTTAGTTCACCCTAGTTTTTTCTCAAAAATTTAACATTTTGAACTTGAATTTAGAATGTGCTATATTTTAAAATTCTTGTTTAGCATTTGAACAAGTATGTTGTTTAATAAATTTTTAGCTAGTGTTTAACATTCAATTAGACTTATATTTGTTAGTTTCTATTTTTTTTAGCACTTAAGACTAGTTTTTGAACTTAAAAAAAATCAATACATGAAATAGTTAAGTGATGAATTTTAGAACACTAAAACCTTGCTCATCACCCTTCAAAGCATACAAGCAACTCAAAACAACTTGGAAAGTGATCTAGGTAATATTTTTCTTATCGAGCCATATTTTAACTTATTTTTCTACCTTTATGCATATTTATCCTTTGTTAGCCATTTTGAGCCTAATGAGGTATGCTTAATGCGTGTCATATTTATTTGTTTTTGTTACACTCATTTATTTAACCATATATCCTAAAAAAGCTTTTATATTTCCTTCTAAAATTGGCCACTCTAGGATATGATGGATTAATAGGAATTAGGTATGTTGATGGATGTGATAAGATGTTTTTTATTTTATTATTAATGGCTATTATTGAAGTCAAGTGAATAGTGAAGTGTTATCTTATTATTACCCATGTTATATTATTGTATTGCCAACATCAAAGCTAGTATAAAAAAAGTAAAAAGAAAAAAGAAAAAAAAGAAAACAGAAATATTGAAATAAAACTAGCATGTATGGCAAAATCTTAAGTGTGGGGTAGTTACGAGGAAAAATTATGACTTCTAAAAGGGTATGAATGGTGAAATTGAGAGAATTTCAAAATTTTACTTTGAATTGTGAAGGTTTGGAAAAAAATTTGCTAAATTCTTTATTATTTAAGTTAATGGGATGAACTTTGAGAATTATTAATCCATTTTATCTTGGAGTAGCTATTCTTATTGTTGATCTTTTATTCATTCTTTGATAACCAATACCTTAGCCCCATTACAACCTTTAAAAGACCAAAATGATTTTAAGTTTTGTTTTTGAGTTGTTTAGCGGAGATGACCTTCGTGTTTCGGTGCTAAAGGAGAGGCTTATGGTGTTTCTAGAGTTTCAAGCGTGAAACCATTTGTACACTTAGGTGTACAATCATTCTAAGCTTAGCTATGTATTTGCATTGGTATTTTGGTTTTTAAAATACTTAAAATATTTTGGTCTTGCACACACACAAGGAAACTAATTTATATTGTCTTGTTTGAATTTATTCTAGTTGAAATTTTATTAAATGCTCTTGTTAATTGTTAAACTTGGTTTTGAAATGCATAATTTTTTATTTGAGTTTGATTATTTTGAGAAGTTGAATTGTTCTAATTTGCTCGAGGGCGAGCAATGTCTAAGTGTGGGGTATTTAATAATGGTAATTTATATGATATCTTTAGTATATTTTTAGGTGTTTAATTGAGTTAATTTTGTGTTAATAAGGTTGAATTTGAGTTTAATTGGTTAATTTTATGTTTTTGGAGTTAATTATAAATTTTGGTGTTTTCAGGTATATTTTGTTGGAAAAATGACTTAATTATAAAAAGGCAAGAAGATTTGGGCCAAAACTGTGAATTTGGAAAATTCATGTTAATTAGTGATCATGAGGTCCAAAAGTTCAATACATGGCCACGTGAAGAAAGCTAAGAAGAGATGAGTGGCCGTGCGTCATTAGTAGTAGAATTGTGCATGGCCACGTGAAACACAAAGGAGAATTGTGCATGGCCACGTGAAGAAAAGTTTAAAGGAATACACGGCCACGTGAAAAATGTCAAGTGAAGATGCATGGCCATGTGATTTTTAACAAAGGAAAACACATGGCCACGTGTTTTGTTTTCCATCAAGCGAAGGATTTTCGATTTTTTTCAATTCAAGAAGGATTCTCTTCCTACTTCAATTGAGGAAGTTTAGAAGGCTTCTACAGCATATTTTTCCTATAAATAGACAACTATAACACCAAATAATGAGGATCAATGGGGATCAATTGGAAGAATCAAGTAGAATTCTTTAGTTTTAGTTTTACTTTGTTTTTCCAGTTTTTCTATTTTTATTTTTTTTTTCGATTTTGTTTAAGTTTTTCAACTTTGTTTTTAGTTTTAAATGTGTTTAGGAAGTAGTTTTCCTTCTTTTTCTAATGGATTCTTGAAAACTTATATTTTCATTGTTATGACTTTATTTTGAGCTTAATTTCAATATCGGTTGATTATTTCTTGGTTTTAAACATATTCTTATCTTTGATTGTGTTAAGATTAATTGTTGATTTATTGAATAAATAACTAAAAATTGGTTTTGACATAGTTAATGATTTGCATGTTCTTGGGTTAACTCTTTAATGTTTATGCATGATTATTATCCGAAATATGAGATAATTATGTGTTAATTTTATTGGTTAATACTAAGAGATGAGGAACTAAGAATAAATTGGAGTTGAATTACTTGAAAAAGACTTCAATGAATATTTAGGAAGTTAAAACTAGATTTTCATGCTAAGTATTAGATTTGTCTATGAGTTTAATACTAAAAATGATATACTTGAATAAAGATATCTGGCTTTATTACTAGTTTTTTCATAATCACTGGTATTTCTCTTTTAATTAAGTCATTACAATGAAAGTTAAGGTTGATAGTTTCTTTAGCAAGATAATTTCAGTTATTGTTTTGTTTTTAATTCGTGTTAATTTAATTTTAGCTTTTGTTTTGTTTCATTGTTTATTTTATTTAATTTTTACTTGTAAATATAAAATATTTGGGAAACAATCTCAGATTGATTTAATTCACATATAGATATTATCCTTAGCAATCCATGTTCCCTTGGGTACGATATTTGGGGTCTTAATTTATATTTCCCTATATTACTAGTCGATCTAGTATACTTGCTAGACACCAATCATAATACTTCAAAAAAAGGACTTCCAATTTCGCATAAGTTTAGGAAAAAAATTAGTAATATAAGTGGTAGTTAAAATAGCCTCTCCTCATAACCTTTTAGGAAGTTTAGATTTAAACAATAGAGCTTGAGCTACTTGAAGAAAATGTTTGTGCTTGAGCTCAACTATCCCATTTTGTTAAGGGGTATTACTACAAGTCTTCTAGTGCATAATCCTTAGTTGAGAGAAAAGATTATGACATGCTTGATTCACAAATTCAGAACTATTATCAGATCTAACAATCTTAACTTTCCTTCCAAATTGAGTTTGAACTATGAGAAAAAAAAAGAACCCAAATGATGTAAGACTTGGGTCTTGTAGGCTAAAAGATAAGTCCATGTCTTTTTACTGAATTGATCCATTATTGTCAGTATATAATGAGAAAAACTTAAACTTGGTTGCTTGTAAGGACCCCAAAGATCAATGTGAATAAGATCAAACATCTTTTCAAACTTAGTCTCACTTACTGGAAAAGGCAACCTCTGTTGTTTTGCAGCATAACAAATATCAGATGTTTTATTGATCATATGTACATCAACAAAAGGATATGTTTCAAGACATTTTTAGGAGCATGGCCAAGCCTTTTATGTCAAACACTGGTAGGAAAAGAAAGATTTTTGTTGAAGGATTAATTAGCACTACAAGAAATAGGAAAATATTTAACAATAATTGAGCTAATATTAGAATTACAATGAATATTTTCACTATAGATTTTTATTAGTGAAGGAGAAAATGACTCCGAAGTCAAAAAGTATAGTGTTCCTACTACTTGCCTAATTGCCAGAATTTCATTACTATTATGGTCCTATATAAGGCAGTAAGAAGGATAAAAGGTAAAGAATGTGTTAGAACTTGTAATCAGCCTATTCACTGATAACAAATTGAATTTGAATGAAGGCAAGTAAATGAAATCTTTGAGAGTTAAATTAGGATTCAATAAGACCTCACCAGTGAGTTTTACTGGCTAGATAGAACCATCAGGAAGTTGAACAGGAATAAGATATTTTGGTTTAAAAAAATTAACATATTTTATTTGGATTGCAGCACATATGGCTAAAAGCCCTTGTATCTATGATATATAAATCTTTACTAGCAAGATTCAAGTTATAAAAAGCAGCTACAAATTGGGTAACTTTAGCTTTACCTACATAATTCCTAAAAACAGAACCAAACAAATAACGTACGAGCATGGAAAAAAAGTTAACATGTTCTCCAGAAATTGCCAGTGCTTTGCCCTTCATCATTCTAGCTAGCTCTTATTTAATCAATTGAGATACCATGGAACTAAGTTCTATTGGCTTATTTTCTTAATCAAATTCACCATATTTGCTATGCCTTTTTTTGCCCATGTCCTATTCTTATCTTTCAAATCAATGAACTAGTCAGGGTAACCATGTAGTTTAAAACATATCTCTTTAGTATGTCCTGAATTATTGCAGTGATCACAAAACCTGTCGGTCTTTTTTCCTTTCCTCTTAGAAAATCCTCTACCCTTATCAATTTTAAGATTAAAAGTTTTAGCCAACATAGCAGCAGACTTTATGTTATCTGATGCAAAAACCAAATTCAATTCCCTTTGCCTTTATATCCTCAACACCATGTTATAAGCCTTATTAAATTGGTGGAGGTTCAAGATTCAAAAATTGACTGCTAGTACTATCAAAACTAAAGTTCAGTCCCTTAAGAAATTGAAGTAGCTTAAAAGCATCTTCATTTCCTCTAGTTTTCTATTCAAGCCACAAATACAACCAGTATATATACAAATAGGGATTGGCAGTAATCAATTCATCTCATCCCGACACTTGTTTAGCTTGTTAAAAAACATTGTAATAGATTCACTACTTTATTCGTTTGAGTGCATCTATCTCTGCAACTAGTACAACTAAGGAGTATTGCTTACTTTGAATCGCATCTCAAGAACATCCATAGGTTTTTTAGTGGTAGAGAATATATGAATGAGTCAGCTAAATCTTTGGACATAAAGTTCATAATCCAAGATTTTATTATCAAATCAACCTTCTTCCATCATTTAAAAAGTACAATGTTAGTTAGAGGTAGTAAAGTACCATCAATAAAGCCAATTTTATCTTTAGCTTCTAAAGAAGTTCTAACTACAATACTCCAACTCAAATAATTCTTGTTTGTCAATGGTGTAGCAACCAACACCATATTAAGATGATCACAACTCTGAACCAAAAAATAATCCTCATATGCTTGGTTACGATTACTATTGTGAGAAGAATCACGATCTTGTGGAGCAATTGGATCAAAATTAGTAACATATGCCATAGATAATCAACAAAAATTACTCAATTAAAGAAAAAATGAAGAAGAATAAGTAGAAATTTCCAGTAAAATGCTTGAAAATAGAAAAAAAATCAAGAACCCTAAGGCTCTGATACCATGAATGTAGAGTTTTCTAAGTAATGAACAAAATTGTATATTCATAACACAGGAATATAGTGTATATATTTGTATTTATACAAGGAAAAAAGAAGTAAAAATATATACATATGTCTAATCTAACCAACTAATTAACAAAATAAATAGCAACTAACATAACTTGCACAATCACTGACAATTAACCAGTCTATTAGTAAAAAATTAGCTAGTTCATTAATATTATCTTTTTTAATTATTGGACATTAACAAACCCATTATATTCAGTTAATCAGTTCATCAATTTCGACTTTTTCGTCTTGGTTAACTAATATTTTTAGTTAACTATTAAAATTTTTGGTATATAATTATAAAAATAATTAGTCAAAATTCAATTCAACTTCAAATGTTTAAAATAATTCAAGCTAAAATTACAAAATAAACATAATATATTGGCCAAATTCATGTTTCACTTTCATTAATCTTCACTTCTTAATTATAGTTAATTATTTTTAAAAAAATAATAGCTAATATTATAAAGTGAATTTGATATCGTTGAAAATTAGCAATGTTTAATCCTAAGTTAAAGAAAAAATTTTAGACAAAATTAAATATTAAAAAATACTCAAAAACATGCTATCAAGTAAGATATAGACACCATAAAAAATTTAATTGGTTATTTCGAATAAATATTACTTTATATAATTAAGAAAATGACATAATTTAAATATATTTTAAAGCGTTATATAAATTTTATAAAAAAATACAAAAAATATTAAGGTATAAAAATAAAAGTAGAAATATAATTTAATATATTTTAAAATATTATTTTATGTAAATTTTAAAAAGCAATAAAAACATTTGGTAAAATATAAAAACATAAAAATAATATATATATGAATCGGTTAATCATATACTAACGGTTAATCAATGCTCAAAAATTAAAACCTAAATCAATAATTAAAAATGTTAAAAATTAAAATTAAAATCAAGTCCATCAAATATGTTAATCAAAAAATCAATTCAATTTGGACTAGTCTTGGATTTAATTAAATTTTTGAATTTTTTGGCCTACCAAACACCCCATAAGAATAATACTATTATTATCATTTGATTACACATTTAATGAGTTTGAATTGGCAGTCCTAATTTTGCTTAGCTTTTCATTTCCAAAATCGTTATAAGTCAACCTACAATTTCATTTAATGTATGAGATTTTCTCAAATAATTTAATAAAAGAATGCTTCATTTATGAGATATAAATTGAAGTTTGCCAAGGTAGTTGAAATAATGGTGGATAGTGAAGGGAAGTACGGTTGAGTTTGATCCGCTTCTCGCATAGCAAGAGGAGTTTGTATTAGGGCTGGGAAAAAAAATTAATTTATGGTTAACCGTAAAATTAATTTAAAATTAAATCGATTTCTGTAATTAATCAAATTTATAAACTGATTATTTTTTATAGATTTTTAAAATAATGATTATGATTACGGTTTGACCATTTAAAAACTGTTATGATAACTTGACCAATTCAAATTTATGTTTTAATATATATATATATATATATATTACTTTTTGTTTTAATATATATATATATTACTTTTTCCGTCACATATTTATAGACATATTGATAGACATGTGAATTTTTTTTTTTGGTATTTGAATAAACAATTAGAATGTATGTAGCTAAAAATGAAGAATTAACATGATGCAATGGATTATAATTTTATTTGATATTTTATTTTGAAATGTATTTTGTATTATATGTAAAATAATTTTGTAATAGTTAACTGAACATTAATTGTAATGGCCTCGATACCGGGTCAGTTGTGAATAGTATTTTTCGAAAGTAAATAGTATTTTTGGGTCCGAAAGGATACCCGAAAGTCAAAAATATTTTATTAGATCGTTGAAAAGTAATGGTCATAGTGAGCTCAGGGTTGAAATTTGAATTGAAATTGAGGTCAATAGGCCTTCAAAAGTCAAAAATATGAAAAGGGGATTTGATTTTGCATAAATAATTAAAAATAGTAAATGAACTCTAAAAATTTTCATATTTTGCATGCTTACATGAATTTTTATGTAGAATATTTTGGTGATAAGAATTGAATTTTTCGGTGACACCTGCAGTTGTCGAATGGGACCGATAAGTATGAATCAGATCGATAACGGACTCCGATTGAGCCAAAAATTTGTGTGCTACCTATTTTTATGTTTTAAGAATGATGAAATCAATATTGAAGTGATTTGAAGTGAGAAAGAGAGAGAAATTGGATTGAGTCTTAATGTTTAAGTGGGCAAAGCCCACTCATCAAGCCCAATTTTATGCCCATTAGAGAAGTATATAAAGGCAAAAAATCTGGAGAAAACTCCAAAAAAATTGCTCATCTTCTTCCTCTTCCTTCTTGGCCGAAACTACCTCTCTCTCTCTCTCTTGTTTCATAACCACTCAAGATCTCTCATAAATTTTAATTTAGGAGTTGTAGTTCCATCCCTCTAGATGATTAATCAAGCCTCAAGCCTTTGATTTGAAGGAAGAAAGTAAGAGAAATCAAGAGGAAAAGGTTTAGGGGTCAAAATGAGGTAAGGGATTTTCAAGGTTTTAAATTTGTTTGAAGGTACCTATAAGTAGTTTTAGGTGCCTAGAATTAATTTTTGTGGTTAAATTGAGCTAAAAAGATTGAAATCATGGTGTTTTCTTGATGAAGAATTCGGCCACCATTGGTCTTTTATGTGATTGATGGATTTCTTTGGTTTAAGGCATGGAAAAGGAAGCCTAAGGAAGCTAAAGCTTGAGAAAAAGGTAAGTGATTACAAAATTCTTTGATTTTCCTATTATTTTGAATAATTTTAATTATGTAACTAGGGTAAAAATGATAAAAGTGTTTAATTGGTGTGTTTATGTTAGGGTAATTGTATTTAACTTAGAGAAAAGATAAATGGAAAGTGAAAATGAAAGAAAGAAAATTTTTAAGATGAAAAATGGTAGTGGCCGAAATTGTTAGTAAGGAAAATGGGTGAGAAAAATGCAAATAAATAATATATGTTAGCTTAAAATAATAGTAGACATGATAATTAATGTCTATGAATTTTTAGAGAATAATTGGAAATTATTGGAAATTTTTAAGGTTATGTATAGTGTATGTATATAATGAAAATTGTGATTTATAGTGAATTAAGTGATTATTTTGATGAAAAATGACAATAACTAATAAATAATGTTTAAATAAAATTTATTGACATTTATTGAAATTATTGTGATTTTATTTAGAATTTAATGTTAATATGTATATTGAAAATAGTTGAATTATTAGTTAATAATTGCATAAAAATGTTGAAATGGAGAATTAATATGAAATTAAAGTATAGTCAATGGAAATGAAATAAAAAGTCAACTGATGAATTTTTTTGAATTTTTATTAAGTCATGAAAATAATAAGAATAATGAATTATTGGTAAATAATTCATACAATGAGTGAAAATGATGAAAAATATAAAATAATATGTACACGAATTTTTATGAAATTTTTATGCTTTATTAGAATATTTTCGAAATAAATTATTGATTATGTTTAATTAAAATATTGAATTATTAAGAAATAATTCAATAAATAAGTACGTAATTCTTAACGAACGCAAAGTAAATTGCTTCAGTGTAAAAGAAATGAAAAAGTTAAATTATGCATTTTCGAAGCATAAAATAATGAATTATACTAATAGAATTCATATGGCGTAAAAAGTCGTAAAATAATGCGTGACTAATTTATCAAAATAAATTAGTCAATAAAAAGTATTAAAAGAGTGAATAATTATAAGATATTTAGGTGACGAAATATAAGTTGGCATAGCGAATGATTGAAAAGTTTGAACAGTAAAAGAAAAGGAAAAAATCGTAAAAAGTCAATCCTTGAATTATTAGAAAATAATTCGTAAAGAATTATACAAAAAGAATAAAAGAGAATTGTGAGTTATAATGCCATAATTTATAATTTGTATAAAAGACTGAAAAGTCCAAGTGTCTGAGTGAATTATTGAAGAATAATTCACAAAAGTGACTTAAAAAGGTAAAGTGAAAGAAAAGACAAAAAAGTTATTGAATAGTCAAAAGCACTAAAAGAGTGTGTTCGATCAGAAATAAAGTGTAGTAATAAATAAAAGAAAAAAATTAAAGATTTTTAAATGTTTAAAAATTATTGCAAATATAATTGATTATTTTGCCCTTAGCGATAAGCAGGTGATATTATTCTATTTTAGGATATAATTAGCTAGCCATAGGGACACATCTATACCGCGGTTGCAAGTCATAGCAACTTGCTTTGCTATAGGTAGGATCTTTGATCTACATAGCTTCAGTGTAAAGTGAAAGTAAAAGTGTATCTGTTTTCTGTTCTGTGAGACTTGATCTTCCGAGATCATTTCTCTATCTGTTCAGTAGGACCTTTGGGTCCAGTCCCGAGTATCCTTTTTTGAGAATCATGTTATATTACACTAGGGGTGTATTGTAACAAATAAATCAGTACTGTTTAAACGAATTAAATATAAAAATTTATAATGAAGAATGATTCGTTTCGAAAAAAATGCAAAGTTGAAATAAATCTGTAAAGTTACTCGAAAAGTGTAATTAATAAGAAAAAGAAAAAGAAAGGTTTTGAACACCCCGACTTTGAGTCAATCGAAAATATTTCTAATTTGTGAAACTATATTTGATTAAGGTGAGCAATGGTAAAATTTTATCGAGAATTTAGGTCGACTAATCTATTATTTGTAACTCTTGAATTAACAATTAGAGATATTAAATTAAAATGCATTTTAATTTCTAAAATCATAATTAATAAAAGTAAAGTATATAATAATAATAATAATAATAATAATGAGTAAATATCTTAGTATATTTCTTCTAAAAGAACAATCTAGACCATATATAAAAAAAACAAAATAAAATTAAAAAAAAAGAAAAGAGAAGAAGAAGGAAGGGAGAGGAGAAAGGAATCGGGAAAGGAGAAAAAGGGGGAACGGGGTCCGATCAATGGTGCCATCACCGGCACGTCGACGGAGCCTTCATCGCCAATCGCTACAGCGTCACCGTCCCTCCGTCACCAGCAGCGCTCCGTGTTCTCTTCTTCTCCTTCCCCATTTATTTTTCCTCTTTTGGCTGGACGTTTCTTCTCCTCTTCCCGGTGATTGACGACAGCCACTGACGACACGAGTAGTTCCGATGAACTCCCAATGGCGCGACGGTCCTCCCGGTGCCTTTCGCCTCTCCTCACTCGCCGATAATGCATGGATCGAAGAGGGAGGCAGGCAATGGTTTAATCGCGATTTTTGATCAAACGGTGAGGAGTTGGGGCACGTGGTCACCGGCAGAGGGGTCCTGAGGCTCCGACCTCCACGGCGGCAGCGGTGTGCCTCCGGCGAAGCTCCGATGAGCCTCCGGTAAGCCTCAGATGAGCGAGATGGTTGACGAAAAATGAAAAAAATTGCAAGAAATAGGTATGTGATTACCAAATTTATTTCCAATTAACTCAGTAGATAAATCCTGAATTTTTGTTAGGAATTTCCATTAGAATCAAATGATTGATTTTATACATTTTAGATCATATGGTGTATCTATTGACACATAAAGGTGATAGAATTGTTGCTTAAATACTGATATATGTTGATTGTGCTTACTGTTGATCCTTGTTGGTTGAGAAAGTCACTTGTAGGGTTTATTATCAACTGTAGTTGTGTTTTTATTTAACTAGAAATGAAGGCATGGAGATGTGGGTGTTTTAGATGCATTAGAAGACCTTAATGATTTTAATAAAATAAAAATTAAACATTTAAGCATGTTAAACTTGTTACAGTGTGAATTATGCATAAGCTTTATTTTTATAAGGATAAATCTTTAACCGTAATGTTAGGTAATTAGTTGCTATGATTTGCTTTAATTGGTTAATTATAAATGAGAATCTATAATATCTGATTTAAGTTATTACAGGAGGTCATTTAAGCTAAGTTGGTTGTACAGACATAAGAGTTAAACTTTCTACTTAACGAAGTTATCAAAATGCATTTGTGTCTGGAATTGAATGCTTTTGACTTTAGCTTTGCCGGTTATGGCCTGGCCTTAAGAACCTAAATATTTGTTTAATTATGTTTCTAAAATTGTGATATACACAATGTAAACTGTAGTAAAGTTATGGATAGTAACGTGTATGATTTGGGACTTATGTTTATACTAATAAATATATCTGCATCTACATTCGGGAACCTAACTAGAATTAAAACTTACGGCAAGTGGATAAATGAGTTGCCATATATATGTATATAGATACATATATGGGTGTAAGAACTTTGATATCTTTGCTGTGAATTATAGGCTTGATATGTTTGAGTTAAGTAAAAAGCCAATCGGGATACAGAACCATGAATATACTTACTTAAATTATAAGGTCTAAATGACATTATTTTAATTACAAAAATGTGATTCTTCTTGGTTGTTTATACTTTTTTGTTTTGTGTTGTGTTATTATTGTTAGATTTATAAATATAATAAATAAACGTATTGTATAAAGTGTATATATATAGATGTAGAATTTGAATTGAGTGATCTCTTGATGCTAAGATATAACTATGTGAACTAGAATGATTGCATAATCAATGATTAAGAATATCTTTCTACCTTGCTTGTTAATATTCGATTATTGTGAATTATCCTTTCTTTTCAGAAATTGTGATTATAATAAAAATGTATATTACTATAAGTGTTTGTGAAAACAAAACTTTGAGGGGTCGGCATGATCTCTAAAGCAGACATGTGACGCCCAAAGAGGACAATATTGATTAGTGCTCCGGCATGATCTCTAAAGCAGACATGTGGAGGCACTGAAGGGTCGGCATGATCTCTAAAGCAGACATGTAACGCCCAAAGAGGACAATATTGATTAGTGCTCTGGCATGATCTCCAAAGCAGACATGTGGAGGCACTGGAAGACGCATTTTGGGGGCTCCGACATGGTCTCTAAAGCAAACATGTAGGGTACCTCAAAAATAAAACCGTGCATCGCCTAGCTCCGGCACGATCTCGAAAGCAGACGTGTGGAGCGACAGGTGGCAAAGCGGACAATATCCACTAGCGGCAGCGATCCGGGCTATTACAATTATATATATATATATATATATATATATATATATAAGTATGCATTTTGAACTTTGAATCTTATGACTATTATGCGTACATTATAAATTGTTGTATGTGATTAATTTGACTTACGATTAATTACAACTAATTATGATTGATATTGAATATATATATTTATATTGTGATTAATTGTGTGTTACAATCGGGAGTAGTATGGGGTAATTAGGAATGCGTATAATACAATTATGTATTTGTAAATGTTTGAAAAGTGACAAGCAATATTCTTGCCTAAACTAGATTGAATGGTTACTTATTTAAAGTACTATATTGAGTCTTGGGATTGGAGAACTACGTGATTCTGATTCCTTAAATGGGATATGTAGGAAGCTTGAAAATTAATATCTCAAGTCCGAACCAAATTATGTTCATATGATTATGCGCATTTTAATAGTGTATATAAGTAAATGTTTATAATTATGGTGAACTAAGTTTCTATGTTGAAGCCAATGAAAGAAATTTTTAATATATGTATAAACCATGTAATGGATTATAAGAATTTGTTATAAATGAGATTTATATGAACTGTCCTTGAATTGTGGTGATTGTGTTGAGATGAAATTATAGAAGTGTTGTGTTGTTGATTGAAGTTCTGGAGTTGGAGGAATGATATTGGGAGTGTAAACTTAAGTTTTTGCAGGTTTGGATAGCATGAATTTTAAGCTGTTATGCTGCCGAAATTTTATTTAAATTTAGACAAACCTTAGAGTTGATCCTCTCAAAGAGATTCAAACCCGAGTGTGACATTCGGTATCGGGGTCTTTTATTTGGCCGAGTACAGGGTGTTACAGGTTTTATAAGAATAAAGTAATAAATAAAGATTAAGTCAAGCTTTTATAATGAAAAATGATTTAAATTGTATTTTGTTTTACATAAAAAAGATAAATTTAATTAATTGGTATTTCCTGTACCAATTACTATCGTGAATAGCGACAAGTTTGGAAAATAATATTAATTTCCTATTTAACGTTCAATGATATTAAGTGAAATTTGATGCTTAAGTAAATGTATTTCTGAAAGAAAAGTTAAATGAAAAGTAAAACGACGAAAGGGCATAGAATTGTTCAATGAAGAAAAAGTAAAAGATATAAGTTCTAAACAAATAATTGAACATAAGTAAATGTATAAAAGAAGGAAAGAAAGTTTTGACTGCAAAGTGCTCCAAAATAGTTATATCGCTTCACAATAAAGCTTAAAGGCCCTTTAATTAGTGATGTATTTATTAATTAAATGTTAAAGAAAAATAAAAGAATATATATCAAGAAGTGTAATTAAAATACATATTGAATAATTGAACAATAAACTAAGAAATAAAATAGTTTGATTTTGTACCATTAAAGACATGAATACCAATACACATTGCTAAATGAAATAATAATTATATCGTTGTGGCTAAAAAGATAAGACGAAAGTAAAAGTAAAAGTAAAAGTTATAGTAAATAATAAAGTAAAGGTAAAAGTAAATCTGATAGCGATCAATCTAAGAGGATAGTGTAAAGTAAAGTTGAAAAATTGAAAACCAAAGAATAATAATTACAAAAAACATAAGTTAATAATAAAACTAATGCTGATTAAAGTAAAAGGAAATGTTTAATGAAATAAGTATAAGAGTAGCATAATCTATGTAATTATGCATTTCTTTGGAAAATCCTTGGATTAATAATCACCACTGGGCATATTTAGTGCTCAACACGTAGTGTTTACTGCGTGCAGGTTATGAAGTGTTGCGGGAGTATAGTACATAGTGGAGCCAGATCGGAAGAGAAGATTTTATATAAGACTGAGTTGTGTTTTGGCATATATATACTTAAACTATTAAGATAAAAGATTGAATTGTATTTTGATTGTATTTTGATTATTGATTATCGATGGATGAGTGTTTGGTGTAAGTTCTCGGCATGAAATTATTTTTTTTTATGTTTTAATTGTTTGCATGATTGTCGATTGATTTAGAAATTAATGTAAGGTATTTAAAGTGTATCGAAATGTTCGGTAAAAAAAACTTACTGGTTTCGGCTAAGTTTCGCATCGGAAAGGACTGTTTCGAGAAGGGTGTGACATTAATGGTTAACCCATCCAAAAAATCATAATTAATGGACTAAATAACAGAAGTTATTGGACTGGTTACCAGTTAATAATTTTAAAAACATGATGGCATTTAACTCATTATTAAAATTTATTAATGGATCGATTAATCGGTCCATGCACACACTAGTTTGTTTACTAAGGAGGTTTTAGTTTAGAGATTCAAGAGATCACTTAGATTTTGATTTTATATTATTGTGCATCGATCAGTTTGGTTTACTAATCAAACCGAATTGAAATAATAAAAAATCAAATTATTTCTAATATTGAAAATCGAAACTAAACCCAATAGGATATACAAACGAACCAAAATAATCGAAATATTTCAACTCATTTTGGACATTACTTAAATAAACCCATTACAATTTTAAATAAATTTTATAATAAACTAAAATTAACATAACTTCAAAATTCAAAATATCCTAATATTAAAAATATAATCATATAAAATTTTAATTTTATAATGAAAAATACTGTTCCATTTTAAAAACTAAATACAAAAGAGTCCATTAATAGAATTATATACCAATCAAATTATATAACACAAATAAATTTAAAATAATAATATTACATTTTGAGGAAAAAATTACAACATATGCATAACATTTAGACAATTTGAATTTATAATAAAAATTAATTTTATTTTTTGAATTTTTTTGCGGCTTTTATACTTAAAAATAAACAAAACCAAAATAATTGAATTTTTATAAAATTTAAAATTAAACCAAATAATTTATTTCGATCAATTTGGTTTGACTATTCGATTATAATGAAATTATTTCTCACGCCTATTTTGTATCCATTAGCTGTTAAAAAAGTATTTGGTAAGCATTTTCAATCAATTGCTAAAGGCCAATTTTTTTTTCAAATAGTTGTTGTTCTAAAAGTTTCGCCATAGAGTATTTTTTTCATTAGCTAATAGCTTATTGTATTTTAATTTTTATTTGGACTACAATAAATTTCTTAATTTTTAACATCTATTATTTTTTTAATAATAATAACAAAAAAACCATATTTGTATCTTAGTATTATGAAAGCAATTAATATATATATATATATAGCAATTAGCAAATATATATAATAAATCTTAGGTGAAAATTTTTGTAAGTGTTTCTATGTATATTTTGACTTGACTCTTACCCTTAAAAAAGTTAAAAATAGAGAGAAAAGTTCAAGAGTGATTATTGTACAGTAAATTTAGATAAACAAGCCGAACCACTGTAATTTTATAATTTTTGTGTGTTTTCTTTTTTATTTATTTATTTATTTTTTACAATATAACATCAATAATGATCTTTGAAATGTTTATGATAGATATATAATATAATATATATCCAAAAAATGAGGGAACCAAAGTTACTTCTTATTTCGTAGAAATCTAAATGGCAAAAATAGAAGCACAAGATCCCATTTTGCATCACTGCCTGGCTGTCCACGAGCACAAATGTGGGACAAAAGCACCAATCCAGGGACTAAATGTCTTTTAGAGAGAAAAATGGTGACATGAGAATTTTGCAGAATTTCAGTACACGTAAAATTTTTTATGTAATTTGTAGAATTTTTTAGGCCTATTTATAGAGCCTTATGCTCTAAAATAGGAAGTTATTCTTTAATGGAAATAATATGAAAAATGAAGTTATCTTTTACCAAATTAGGAATTTCCCTAATTAAGGATTTGATATGGATCTCTTTTCATATTTGATTTATTTCCTTTCTGATGTGGATCACTTTCATATCAGGATGTAAATCTAATAACAAGTGAGAAAATCTCCTCATAGTCAATCCCTTCTTATTGTTTAAATCCCTTAGCGACTAGCTGAGCCTTGTATCTTTCGGTACTTCCATTAGTTTTATTTTATTTTGAGAATCCTCTTATTTTTAATTGATTTGCATCCTTCTAGTAGATCAACCGGTTCCCAAACTTTGTTTGATCAGATGGATGCCTTTTCTTCTTCCATTGCTTTAATCAATTTATCCTTAGTTGGGGTATGAAAGAGCTTCTTTTAAATTTTTAAACTCTTTTTCATCTTATAGGGTAACGAAAAAGGCCTCATTTGTTGTTTCAATCTCAAATCGTCAATGAGGAACATTTTTCCTTTTAAATTTTTGCAGTTTTGATTCTTGATAAATATATCTCATATATTCATCGTAATTCATAATGCTTCCATTGGAATTGAGCTCTATGCTCCCATTAGAATGAAGAACACTCCCATTTAAGTAAGGATCCTGAACATCTATACTTCTGCTGGAGTCATGAATATTTTCACTAGAATAAAGATCCCAAATATCTGAATCATTGGAAAAAAGGGTCCTAACCTTTTTCCTCTAATTTCCTCCCACTTGGATGGAGTGATCCTAATGGTTCATCTTCTTGAATTTTATAGAAAGTAAAGTCTTGACTCACTTTGCCCAACTTTGAAAATTCATTCTCTAAAAAAAATGAAATCTTGTGATTTAAACTTTGTCACTATGCCATTTTTTTGCTCACTCATGAATACGTATCATTTTGATACTTCAAAATATCTCACAAAGATACTTTTTTAACCTTTTGGCCCTAATTTATCAAATTTGCTTGAGGTATCATGGATATTAGCAGCACAACTCCAAAGTTGTAAATGGTTTAGGTCAGGTTATCGATCAGTCCATAACTCATAAAAAGTGGATGTGACAGACTTAGAGGGCACATGATTTAGAACATATATGGCAATTAATAATACATCTCGCCAATAGAAGATTGGTAAATTTTCCTCAGCCATCATTGATCTTACAATGTCTAGGGGAGTCCTATTCTTCCTTTCTGCAACACTTTTTTGTTATGGAGTTATATGAATAGACAACCGATGCTCAATTCTTTTTTCATCACATAAAGCTTTAAATTCATTTGAAAGATATTTCCAACCTCAGCAAGTTTTTAAAGCTTTTATTTTTTCATCTAATTGATTTACGACTAAATTCTTATAAGTTTTGAAATAACTCAATACTTCTGACTTATGAGAAATCAAATTGACATGACTATACCTAGTATAGTAATCTATAAAAGTGATGAAATAGTAGGCCTCATGCCTCACCCTCACAATCATTGGATCACAAACATCAGAATGAATTAATTACAATGGAAATATGGCTTTAGTTCCTTTTTCGAATGGTTTTCTAACAAAGTTTCCTTTTAGACAATGCTCATAGGTGGGCAATTCAACCTTATTTAAATTGCTTATTAATTCTACTTTGGCTAACTAATTCATTCAATCTTGGTCGATGTGATTTAATCTAGCATGTCATAATTTTATATTATCCTCATAACTATATGAATAAAAAGATATAAAAGAAAACCTAGTTTTATTTTAATCTTCAGGATTAATATCCATAACAATAAAATTATTCGAAATAAAACCAAAACCATAATAAATGTTATCCAAATATATGTGTACATTATCATCTTTAAAATGAAGGTCAAAACCAAATTTCATTAAGGCTAAAATAGAAACTAAATTCCTTTGAATCTCTAGGGCATGGAGCACATCATGTAGGAGCAGGGTTTGACCTTCATGCAAGACTAATTTGCACATACCATTTCGGTCCCTTAAACTGCCACTCTGACATTATTTCCTATATAAATTCACTTAGGTTAATTTGGGATTTATTAAAATTCGAAAAAGGTATCTCGATCCCTTATCATGTGGTCTGGTACTCCTATATCTATCACCCACAAATGATGAAATTCAATTAAAAATACAGAACTTGATACTCAAATTTCACTCACTCTTGAGCTAGAAAAGTATATCTTTTGGGCATAATACACTTACATAATGCTCTTTTTGTTGGCAGTTAAGGCATTTCACTCTTGAAATGTTTATCTTTTTCTTTCTTTTGGACCTATTGTTATTCTGTTTCACCTTCTGCCTTTTAGACCCTTGAGCCCTATCCTTACCCTTACCATTAAAGCTTTTTTTTTTGTATTCTGATTAGAACTCATTTTACCAGGATGAGACTGTGCTATGTGAACTTCGGCATTAACCTTAATCGATGCCAAATGATCCTTTTCAAGTTCCAAATGTCATACAACATCCCTGAATGTCTTTATGGTATCCTTTCTCGCATTCTCACTATTTTTCCTTTTGGCTAAATACTTTCCTTCAGCCTTTATGGTTATATCCTTTAAGGACTTTCAATCCTTTAGACCCTTCATCTTCAAACTTTCTCTCAAGTATGAACTTACATTCCAAATAAATAGCCTAGTCTGATCAGTTATCTCAAGTTTCTTTTTCATCTCCATCACCTTGTTCCTCCACCCGATGAGGTACATACAGAAAGAGTCATTATGCTTTTATTGAATAACTCATGGTCCTTTAGGGTAACCTCCATCCTCATGTTGTAGTTATATTGATTAAAGAACCTCTCTTTCAATAGATTCTAATCCTTTTTAGTCTGCCTATCCAATCCATGATGCCAATTTATTGCAGGTTCAGTCAGACTCAAGCAAAAGTATTCCACTTTTTGATTTTTAGACAAAGTAGTCCCCTTCATGATCAATGTGTACTGCTTGATATGTGTTGAGAGGTCTAAGGTACCATCAAACCTAGGTAGATTAAGCATCTTAAACATTTGGGTTAATGGCTCATCTTTATCTAAATCTCTATCTTTAGGGTTTATCCCCCTACTAGCAGATAACAATCTGGACATAACTTTGATCTTTTCTTCCATTTTTCTAAAAGTTGGATCCTCTGTAACACCCTTACTGTAACAGTCTTATCGGACAAGTGATTGGTCGGAATTTTTTTTTTCATCATTTAATTCCTTTAACTTAACATTAACTTAACAACCTTCATACATATAACTTTCATTAATCATTAGCCTATAACTGTCCAGAAATCACTATGCATTTAATAAAATTTTGGCAATATAACGGCTATATTCTTAACTAGCCCCCTGAAAAGCAAACAATTACACAGCCTCTCAGAGGCACAACAGTTTATATCAATCATATAATACATCCACAGTTATTATCAAGCAACACTTATATTTCATCCATTCCCTGCAATTCCATATCCCCACACTACCATAAATAATACATAATACGATAATAGCTACAGTATTATCTTCATATACAACACATGATAGGTATATATATACATGCCACAAAAATGTTCTTTTTAACTCTTCAACTTTACTTTTCCTCTGTGTACCCATGCTCCAGGCTATCTGTACCTGCACGCAGTAAATTCTACGTGCTGAGCATTATACATGCCCAGTGGTGACTAAAAATCATAGTATTTCCCTATAATATAAATGTATTAAGAATTTTGATTTAAACAATGTATTATTGATGTTTCTTCTTTAAAAGCAATATTTGTTTTATGAATGATTACTTTCCCTTTTCAATTCACAAACTTCTTTATCTTTTCAAGTTAGTCCTTAAACTTCTCAAAATGCCCTTTTTACCCTCTTAATTACTAGTTTGCCCTTTTATTCCTTATTTTATTCTCTTACCTTATTAGTTAACTTATAATTTACCGTTTAAGCCTTCATGTAATCTTTTTCATGTAAAATTACATTTTAGTCCTTTAACTTTATACGGTTGGCTTTTTATCCAATTAATTGACTAAATTACCATTTTACCCTTATTACTTATTTCTTTTGCTACTTTTATCAATTAATTTCACCTTTTAGGCAAATTACCGTTTTACCTCTAACTTCTAAATTCTTTTCATTTTAGTCCTTTTTCATATAAAACTTTCATTTTAGCTTCTCTTTTACACTTTTAACATTTTCTTATCAATATGCCCCTAGTACAGACCCGGCAGAAAACTCTCAGACCGGATATGCAGGACGTGGACCCCACAGGGCCACAACAGAATGAGAAATGACCTCCCAGAATCATTCCTCATATAACATATGACATGTGACAGTACGTATGATAAATATACCATGGAGATCAGTGATCCGTCCATAGTAAAGCAAGTCGCCATGACTTGCACCGCGGTATATGTATCCCTATGGCCAGCCAATTATATCCTGAACTAGGTTTTACTGCCTGACTCTTTCTAAGGGCACAAATTTTTCTTAATTTTCCTTTTATTAGCTACTTTCTCATTCTTTTTCGTACTTTTCATTCCTTGTCAATACAGTATCAATACTTTATAATTACAGTCAATCTTATTTACACATACTACGAAAGATTTCACAGTAGTTCACCATGTAAGCAACAAATTATGCCATAATTCATTCAAATTTCACATTTTTCAACTATTACCTAATTAATATTTATTCCGAAAATATTCATTTAATTCCCATAAATTCTCTAAAAATTCATAACTACTTATTTACATTAATATTAACATTAGAATGCCGAAAATCACTAAAATCACTTAAAATCACATTGTTTTCTCTTGAATTACCATTCGGTTTCTACTACAACTATACCATATAAATTACTTTAAATTCATTCAAAGGTTCTAATACACATATTTAAGTCCCTAATACATAAATATAGCATTATATTCAATTTTTCTTTACTATATGAGATTTTCCTTAAGAAACCTAAAGGAAATTCACTTAAATCTTAGGGAAATAAAAGGATTAATTAGTCACAAACCTTTTTCTATGGATTAGCCTTGCCTAGGCTTCCTTTCCCTTTCCTTTGGCTTGAGAAACTTGCTCCTCTTCTTGGATTCCTTAACCAACCGAAATTCTCATCAATAATAACTCAATTAATTTGACCTCAAATGCTAAATTTGACAGCAAAAATGAACTCTAGGCACCCAAAACTAGTAGTAGGCACCTAAAAACCAAATTAAAATCAATAATTTCACATACCTAATTTTGACACCTAAACTTTAACTCTAAATTTCTCTTGATGTTCTTCTTAGAATCAAGGATTGGAGCTGATGAAGGCAATCTAGAGAGGCTGAAATCACTTTAGGAGGCTTTGATTTGGTGAGAATTGGAGAAGAATTGAAAGAAAAAGAGAGGAATTTGGGAGAGATGCAATTCGGCCACCAAGAGGGAAGAAGAAGAAAGGAGTTGCTGCTGGAGATTTCTGGAGAAATTCACCTTATATAGGTCTTCTAATTGGTCTATGGGCTGGGCTTTAAGTGGGCCTTACACTATTTATTAGTTTAGGCCCAAAAATTACCCAATTTAAGCCCTAATTAATTTCTCTCACTTACCAACTTCACTTTTCCTCAAATTTGATTCCATTATTCATATCATATCAAAAATAGGCTACACCTAAAATTTCAGCCCAATCGGAGTTCTTTTTGGGTCCGATTCAATTTTATCGGTCCAAATAAATCATATCGATCTGATGCCAAAAATACCAGTGTGACCGAAAAATTTACTTTTTGCCACCAAAATAATCTACATATTATTTTATGCATATATATAATTTTTGATAATTTTTAGACTCCATTTGCTATTTTTAGTAACCAAAACGGTCAAAAATTCAATTAAAAATTCTAATTCCTAAATTCTCTCGGTTTTCGTTCTTTTGACTTTCGGAGGCCTATTTGACCTCAATTTCACTGCAAATTTCAACCCCGAACTACTCGTGACTAGTAATTTCCAATAGTCCAATAAAAATTTTTTCACTTTCGGGTGTCATTTTCAGCCCGGAGACACTATTCACTGTCGGAAAGTACTATTCACGATCAGTCCGACGTTGAGGCCATTACAATTCTCCCCTACTAGAAATAAATTTCGTCCTCGAAATTTACCTGATTCGAAAAGTAGAGGATACTGTTGTCTCATGGTTGCTTCCGTTTCCCAAGTGGCTTCCTCTACATTGTGATGATGCCATAGGACCTTTACCAATGGAACCTGCTTGTTTCTCAGCTGTTTAATCTCCCTAGCTAGGATTTTCACCGGTCTTTCCTCATATGTCATATCAGATTGTACTTGAATATCTGCTGGTGTAATGACATGGCTAGGGTCAGATCTGTACCTCCTGAGCATGGATACATGGAACACATCGTGAATCTTTTCCAGCTCTGGAGGTAGTTTTAAGCGATAAGCTACTGGACCTACTCGCTGAAGTACTTCGTAGGGACCAATAAACCTTGGACTCAACTTCCCTTTCTTACCAAATCTCAAGATTTTCTTCCATGGAGATACTTTCAAAAAAACTTTATCTCCAACCTGAAACTCAATGTCTTTTCTCTTTAAATCTGCATAAGATTTTTGTCGGTCCATGGCTTCTTTCAACCGGCCTTTGATAATTCGCACCTTTTCTTTTGAATCACGAATCAAATCCGACCCGATCAATTTCTTTTCATTCAACTCTGTCCAACATAGAGGAGTCTTGCATCTCCTTCCATATAAAGCCTCAAAAGGAGCCATCTTTATACTGGATTGATAACTATTATTGTAGGCAAATTCTGTAAGAGGCAGATATTTTTCCCAATTGTTACCAAACTCTAGTACACAGCATCGTAGCATATCCTCCAGAATCTGAATTACTCTCTCTGACTGACCATCTGACTGGGGGTGAAAAGCTGTACTGAAGTGGAGTCTGGTACCCAAAGCTTCCTGAAGACTTTTCCAGAAATGAGAGGTAAACTTGGGATCCCTATCTGAAATAATAGAGGATGGTACTCCATGAAGTCTCACAATCTCATTAATATAGATCTCTGCCAATCTGGTCAAAGGATAATTCATCCGGACTGGCAAAAAGTGAGCAGATTTGGTGAGTCGATCAATAATCACCCAAATAGCATCATGTTTCTTTTGAGTGACAGGCAATCCCGAAACAAAATCCATAATAACTCTGTCCCATTTCCACTCCGGTATCAAAATGGGATGAAGTAAACCAGAAGGAACCTGATGTTCAGCCTTTACTTGTTGACATATCAAACATTTCCTTACAAAATCTATCACATCCCGCTTCATTCCTGGCCACCAGTAATAAAGTTTCAAATCCTGGTACATCTTGTTACCTCCAGGATGCATAGCATAACTGCTATGGTGTGCCTCTGTAAGGATGTTCTTCTTCAGTTCTTCCTGATCTGGTACACAAAGTCTTTTCTTGTAACAAAGGCTTCCATCTTTATTTAGAGAATAGTCTCCTTCATTGCCATTCTTTATCTTTTCCATAACAGTTTTCAATCGATCATCCTCTTTCTGAGCCATTTTCACTCGATGCACAAAATCTGGTTTCAATTGCAATTTCGCCAACAAAGCTCCGTTTGATGCCATACTTAAACTAATATTCAAAGCTCGAAGAGCTGCAATTAAAACTATTAGTCAATTACCTATATCACTTACCTATATAAATTCATTTGAAATCATTTACTTTACCTGTCATGAATTTTCTGCTAAGTGCATCAGCCACCACGTTAGCCTTTCCTGGATGGTAGTCAATAAAACAATCATAGTCTTTTATCAACTCCAACCAACGTCTCTGTCGGAGGTTAAGTTCTCTTTGAGTGAGCAAGTATTTCAGACTCTTATGATCAGTATAAATATAACATTTCGCACCATACAAGTAGTGCCTCCATATCTTCAATGCAAAGACAATAGCTGCTAGCTCCAAATCATGAGTAGGATAATTCTTCTCGTGAGTCTTGAGCTGTCGGGAGGCATAAGCAATTACCTTGCCTTCCTGCATCAACACACAACCTAAATCATTTTTGGAGGCGTCACTGTAGATCACAAAATCCTTGCCTGGTTCGGGTTGAGTGAGAATAGGAGCTTCTGTCAGCATACTTTTAAGTTTCTCAAAACATTCCTGGCATCTATCAGTCCACACAAATTTGGTGTTCTTCTGCAATAATCGAGTCAGTGGAACTGCAATAGTGGAGAAACCCTTTATAAACCTCCTGTAATATCCGGCTAACCCCAGAAAACTTCTCATTTCTGTCACATTTGTAGGTGGTTTCCACTGGAGAATTGCTTCAATCTTTGATGGGTCCACCTTAATACCTTTCGCAGAAATCACGTGACCTAAGAAAGATACTTCATTCAACCAGAAGTCACATTTACTGAACTTAGCATACAGTTGCTTCTCTCTCAAGGTCTGTAGAACAATTCGCAGATGTTTATCATGTTCTTCTGGTGTCCTAGAATATACCAGAATGTCATCAATGAAGACCACAACAAACTGATCCAAATAAGGATGAAAAACTCTATTCATCAGATCCATGAAGGCAGCCGGTGCATTTGTAAGTCCGAACGGCATGACCAGAAACTCATAATGGCCATATCGAGTACGAAAAGCAGTTTTGGGTACATCAGTAGCTTTTACTCCCATTTGATAGTAACCTGATCTCAAGTCAATCTTTGAAAATACACTTGCTCCTTTCAGCTGGTCAAATAAGTCTTCAATCCGAGGAAGAGGGTATTTGTTCTTTATGGTGACTTTATTCAACTGTCTATAGTCAATGCATAGCCTAAGTGTCCCATCCTTCTTCTTAACAAACAGAACTGGTGCTCCCCAGGGAGAAACACTAGGTCTTATAAATCCCTTATCAAGCAGTTCCTGTAACTGAATCTTTAATTCCTTTAACTCTGCCGGCGCCATTCTGTAAGGAGCAATGGATATGGGTGCAGTGCCTGGGGCAACCTCAATAGAAAATTCTACCTCCCGGTCAGGTGGCAAACCTGGTAACTCATCAGGGAACACATCTGGAAAATCTCTGACAGTGGGTACTTTTAATACTTTTGGGCTATCTTTCTTTGCTTCCACTGCATAACACAAGTAGGTTATACCTCCTTTCCTGATCAACCTCTTAGCTGCATTTGCAGATATCACATCAGACAAATAATTATGGCGCACACCAACCACTGTAATTTCTCGATCGTCTTCAAGCTTTAACGTGACCCTTTTCCCTTTACAATCAACAGTCGCTTGATGGGCGGATAGCCAATCCATCCCCAGAATTACATCGAATTCATGGAAGGGCAATTCAATAAGATTTGCCAGGAATACATGTCCCTGGGCACTAATAGGACACTGTCTGTATATCTTATTTACTACCATGCTATGCCCCAGAGGATTACTCACCAAGATATCCTGGTCCAAACATGCCTCTTTCATCCCCTTATCCCCAGCTAATGCAGTACTAATATAGGAATGAGTCGAACCAGGATCAATCAAAGCATGAACTGAATCAGATAATAGGAGAAATGTACCTACTATCACATCCGGAGCATCCTCCTCCTCTCTGGCTCTGACAGCATAAGTCTGGGCTGCAGATCTTCTCTGACCCTGAGATGACTGCCCAGCTGGTCTCGAGGCTGATGGGGTGGAAGCCACTCCCTTACCACGACCTCTCGGTGCAGAGGACCCAGTACCTGATGCTGGAGATGCAACTGAAGCAGTCAGTAATGCCGGACAATCTTTAATCTGATGCTCCCTGGACCCACAGCGAAAACATGCTCCAGTCTGAAATCTGTACTCCCCATAATGCAATTTGCCACAATAATCACAAGCTGCAGCTGTCCCACTGTCTCTATCCCGAAGTGTACTGGCAGCTGGTATAGCTGAACCTCTGCCACGCATAGTACTACCCCGACCCCGTCCTGCTGGAACTGGTGGACGACTCTGAGGTGTAAACGATCCTTTTGATTTCTTACTTTGATCCCCCTTTTCGCTTGACTGCCCTTGTTTTCTCTTTTGCTGAAATCGAGACTCTCTCTCAGCCTGTTCAGTCTGGATAGTCTCTAACTTAATAGATGCCTCTACCATGGCTCTCAAGGTAGGGTACTGCTGGGTCCCTATAATCTGTCTGAGCTCGGTATGCAATCCCCTCTCAAACCTCTATCGCAGCTTTTCATCTGTAGTCTGACTTTTATCAAGATATGCACTGAGGCGCTCAAACTCGCGCTCATACTCAGCCACTGTTTTATTACCCTGCCTAAGCCTCCAAAAGGCATCTTGCATAGCTAACTTGTTTTCTGACCCAATATATTTTAACTCAAACTGAGACACAAAGAAATCCCAAGTCAACTAATCCGCTGGGGTCTGCCTCCTAACTGAATCCCACCAAACAAAAGCTGGTCCTTGTAATAAAGCAACTATACCTTCCAGCTTCTCTTCCACTGTACTGTTGGTGATTTCAAAAAGCCTTTTTATCTTAAACAACCAACTTTCAGCCTGAGACGGTGTTAAAGGATCCATTCCAGAGAAGTCTTCAGCTCCTAACCTTTTTAACTGTTCCAAAATGGGTTTTCTTCTAGGTGGAGCTGGCTGAACTTGAACAACTGTCTGAGAAGACTGTGCTGGTCTCGCTTGCAGTCGTTGCTGGATATATTCAGCCATAAGATCAAGGAAGTCTGGCTGTGGAGGTGGGGGTGGCACTGCTGAAGGAGAAACCTGTGGTTGTGGTGCCTCCTGCTGTCCAGTACCTATCAAAGCTTCACTTTCACCATCCCCCACCTGCCTATCTCGCTCAGATGACATCTTTACACTATAAAACAGAAAGGAACAGGTACACATTAGATTTCCACTATACTTTATCACTTACAATTGGCATGTATATATATATATCCAGGAATTTAAATCATACTTCTTTCCACTCCGATCTTAGGACCGGCTAAACCAATGCTCTGATACCACAAAATGTAACACCCTTACTGTAACAGTCTTATCGGACAAGTGATTGGTCGGAATTTTTTTTTTTCATCATTTAATTCCTTTAACTTAACATTAACTTAACAACCTTCATACATATAACTTTCATTAATCATTAGCCTATAACTGTCCATAAATCACTATGCATTTAATAAAATTTTGGCAATATAACGGCTATATTCTTAACTAGCCCCCTGAAAAGCAAACAATTACACAGCCTCTCAGAGGCACAACAGTTTATATCAATCATATAATACATCCACAGTTATTATCAAGCAACACTTATATTTCATCCATTCCCTGCAATTCCATATCCCCACACTACCATAAATAATACATAATACGATAATAGCTACAGTATTATCTTCATATACAACACATGATAGGTATATATATACATGCCACAAAAATGTTCTTTTTAACTCTTCAACTTTACTTTTCCTCTGTGTACCCATGCTCCAGGCTATCTGTACCTGCACGCAGTAAATTCTACGTGCTGAGCATTATACATGCCCAGTGGTGACTAAAAATCATAGTATTTCCCTATAATATAAATGTATTAAGAATTTTGATTTAAACAATGTATTATTGATGTTTCTTCTTTAAAAGCAATATTTGTTTTATGAATGATTACTTTCCCTTTTCAATTCACAAACTTCTTTATCTTTTCAAGTTAGTCCTTAAACTTCTCATTTATTACAAAAATGCCCTTTTTACCCTCTTAATTACTAGTTTGCCCTTTTATTCCTTATTTTATTCTCTTACCTTATTAGTTAACTTATAATTTACCGTTTAAGCCTTCATGTAATCTTTTTCATGTAAAATTACATTTTAGTCCTTTAACTTTATACGGTTGGCTTTTTATCCAATTAATTGACTAAATTACCATTTTACCCTTATTACTTATTTCTTTTGCTACTTTTATCAATTAATTTCACCTTTTAGGCAAATTACCGTTTTACCTCTAACTTCTAAATTCTTTTCATTTTAGTCCTTTTTCATATAAAACTTTCATTTTAGCTTCTCTTTTACACTTTTAACATTTTCTTATCAATATGCCCCTAGTACAGACCCGGCAGAAAACTCTCAGACCGGATATGCAGGACGTGGACCCCACAGGGCCACAACAGAATGAGAAATGACCTCCCAGAATCATTCCTCATATAACATATGACATGTGACAGTACGTATGATAAATATACCATGGAGATCAGTGATCCGTCCATAGTAAAGCAAGTCGCCATGACTTGCACCGCGGTATATGTATCCCTATGGCCAGCCAATTATATCCTGAACTAGGTTTTACTGCCTGACTCTTTCTAAGGGCACAAATTTTTCTTAATTTTCCTTTTATTAGCTACTTTCTCATTCTTTTTCGTACTTTTCATTCCTTGTCAATACAGTATCAATACTTTATAATTACAGTCAATCTTATTTACACATACTACGAAAGATTTCACAGTAGTTCACCATGTAAGCAACAAATTATGCCATAATTCATTCAAATTTCACATTTTTCAACTATTACCTAATTAATATTTATTCCGAAAATATTCATTTAATTCCCATAAATTCTCTAAAAATTCATAACTACTTATTTACATTAATATTAACATTAGAATGCCGAAAATCACTAAAATCACTTAAAATCAC
The DNA here is from genome assembly GCA_037975025.1 of Excoecaria agallocha. Lineage (NCBI taxonomy): Eukaryota > Viridiplantae > Streptophyta > Magnoliopsida > Malpighiales > Euphorbiaceae > Excoecaria > Excoecaria agallocha. Next base: position 7,577,198 of record CM075814.1, on the reverse strand, counting down.
ATTGTTTTCTCTTGAATTACCATTCGGTTTCTACTACAACTATACCATATAAATTACTTTAAATTCATTCAAAGGTTCTAATACACATATTTAAGTCCCTAATACATAAATATAGCATTATATTCAATTTTTCTTTACTATATGAGATTTTCCTTAAGAAACCTAAAGGAAAATTCACTTAAATCTTAGGAAATAAAAGGATTAATTAGTCACAAACCTTTTTCTATGGATTAGCCTTGCCTAGGCTTCCTTTCCCTTTCCTTTGGCTTGAGAAACTTGCTCCTCTTCTTGGATTCCTTAACCAACCGAAATTCTCATCAATAATAACTCAATTAATTTGACCTCAAATGCTAAATTTGACAGCAAAAATGAACTCTAGGCACCCAAAACTAGTAGTAGGCACCTAAAAACCAAATTAAAATCAATAATTTCACATACCTAATTTTGACACCTAAACTTTAACTCTAAATTTCTCTTGATGTTCTTCTTAGAATCAAGGATTGGAGCTGATGAAGGCAATCTAGAGAGGCTGAAATCACTTTAGGAGGCTTTGATTTGGTGAGAATTGGAGAAGAATTGAAAGAAAAAGAGAGGAATTTGGGAGAGATGCAATTCGGCCACCAAGAGGGAAGAAGAAGAAAGGAGTTGCTGCTGGAGATTTCTGGAGAAATTCACCTTATATAGGTCTTCTAATTGGTCTATGGGCTGGGCTTTAAGTGGGCCTTACACTATTTATTAGTTTAGGCCCAAAAATTACCCAATTTAAGCCCTAATTAATTTCTCTCACTTACCAACTTCAATTTTCCTCAAATTTGATTCCATTATTCATATCATATCAAAAATAGGCTACACCTAAAATTTCAGCCCAATCGGAGTTCTTTTTGGGTCCGATTCAATTTTATCGGTCCAAATAAATCATATCGATCTGATGCCAAAAATACCAGTGTGACCGAAAAATTTACTTTTTGCCACCAAAATAATCTACATATTATTTTATGCATATATATAATTTTTGATAATTTTTAGACTCCATTTGCTATTTTTAGTAACCAAAACGGTCAAAAATTCAATTAAAAATCCTAATTCCTAAATTCTCTCGGTTTTCGTTCTTTTGACTTTCGGAGGCCTATTTGACCTCAATTTCACTCCAAATTTCAACCCCGAACTACTCGTGACTAGTAATTTCCAATAGTCCAATAAAAATTTTTCCACTTTCGGGTGTCATTTTCAGCCCGGAGACACTATTCACTGTCGGAAAGTACTATTCACGATCAGTCCGACGTTGAGGCCATTACAATTCTCCCCTACTAGAAATAAATTTCGTCCTCGAAATTTACCTGATTCGAAAAGTAGAGGATACTGCTGTCTCATGGTTGCTTCCGTTTCCCAAGTGGCTTCCTCTACATTGTGATGATGCCATAGGACCTTTACCAATGGAACCTGCTTGTTTCTCAGCTGTTTAATCTCCCTAGCTAGGATTTTCATCGGTCTTTCCTCATATGTCATATCAGATTGTACTTGAATATCTGCTGGTGTAATGACATGGCTAGGGTCAGATCTGTACCTCCTGAGCATGGATACATGGAACACATCGTGAATCTTTTCCAGCTCTGGAGGTAGTTTCAAGCGATAAGCTACTGGACCTACTCGCTGAAGTACTTCGTAGGGACCAATAAACCTTGGACTCAACTTCCCTTTCTTACCAAATCTCAAGATTTTCTTCCATGGAGATACTTTCAAAAAAACTTTATCTCCAACCTGAAACTCAATGTCTTTTCTCTTTAAATCTGCATAAGATTTTTGTCGGTCCATGGCTTCTTTCAACCGGCCTTTGATAATTCGCACCTTTTCTTTTGAATCACGAATCAAATCCAACCCGATCAATTTCTTTTCATTCAACTTTGTCCAACATAGAAGAGTCTTGCATCTCCTTCCATATAAAGCCTCAAAAGGAGCCATCTTTATACTAGATTGATAACTATTATTGTAGGCAAATTCTGTAAGAGGCAGATATTTTTCCCAATTGTTACCAAACTCTAGTACACAGCATCGTAGCATATCCTCCAGAATCTGAATTACTCTTTCTGACTGACCATCTGACTGGGGGTGAAAAGCTGTACTGAAGTGGAGTCTGGTACCCAAAGCTTCCTGAAGACTTTTCCAGAAATGAGAGGTAAACCTGGGATCCCTGTCTGAAATAATAGAGGATGGTACTCCATGAAGTCTCACAATCTCATTAATATAGATCTCTGCCAATCTGGTCAAAGGATAATTCATCCGGACTGGCAAAAAGTGAGCAGATTTGGTGACTCGATCAATAATCACCCAAATAGCATCATGTTTCTTTTGAGTGACAGGCAATCCCGAAACAAAATCCATAGTAACTCTGTCCCATTTCCACTCCGGTATCAAAATGGGATGAAGTAAACCAGAAGGAACCTGATGTTCAGCCTTTACTTGTTGACATATCAAACATTTCCTTACAAAATCTATCACATCCCGCTTCATTCCTGGCCACCAGTAATAAAGTTTCAAATCCTGGTACATCTTGTTACCTCCAGGATGCATAGCATAACTGCTATGGTGTGCCTCTGTAAGGATGTTCTTCTTCAGTTCCTCCTGATCTGGTACACAAAGTCTTTTCTTGTAACAAAGGCTTCCATCTTTATTTAGAGAATAGTCTCCTTCATTGCCATTCTTTATCTTTTCCATAACAGTTTTCAATCGATCATCCTCTTTCTGAGCCATTTTCACTCGATGCACAAAATCTGGTTTCAATTGCAATTCCGCCAACAAAGCTCCGTCTGATGCCATACTTAAACTAATATTCAAAGCTCGAAGAGCTGCAATTAAAACTATTAGTCAATTACCTATATCACTTACCTATATAAATTCATTTGAAATCATTTACTTTACCTGTCATGAATTTTCTGCTAAGTGCATCAGCCACCACGTTAGCCTTTCCTGGATGGTAGTCAATAAAACAATCATAGTCTTTTATCAACTCCAACCAACGTCTCTGTCGGAGGTTAAGTTCTCTTTGAGTGAGCAAGTATTTCAGACTCTTATGATCAGTATAAATATAACATTTCGCACCATACAAGTAGTGCCTCCATATCTTCAATGCAAAGACAATAGCTGCTAGCTCCAAATCATGAGTAGGATAATTCTTCTCGTGAGTCTTGAGCTGTCGGGAGGCATAAGCAATTACCTTGCCTTCCTGCATCAACACACAACCTAAATCATTTTTGGAGGCGTCACTGTAGATCACAAAATCCTTGCCTGGTTCGGGTTGAGTGAGAATAGGAGCTTCTGTCAGCATACTTTTAAGTTTCTCAAAACATTCCTGGCATCTATCAGTCCACACAAATTTGGTGTTCTTCTGCAATAATCGAGTCAGTGGAACTGCAATAGTGGAGAAACCCTTTATAAACCTCCTGTAATATCCGGCTAACCCCAGAAAACTTCTCATTTCTGTCACATTTGTAGGTGGTTTCCACTGGAGAATTGCTTCAATCTTTGATGGGTCCACCTTAATACCTTTCGCAGAAATCACGTGACCTAAGAAAGATACTTCATTCAACCAGAAGTCACATTTACTGAACTTAGCATACAGTTGCTTCTCTCTCAAGGTCTGTAGAACAATTCGCAGATGTTTATCATGTTCTTCTGGTGTCCTAGAATATACCAGAATGTCATCAATGAAGACCACTACAAACTGATCCAAATAAGGATGAAAAACTCTATTCATCAGATCCATGAAGGCAGCCGGTGCATTTGTAAGTCCGAACGGCATGACCAGAAACTCATAATGGCCATATCGAGTACGAAAAGCAGTTTTGGGTACATCAGTAGCTTTTACTCCCATTTGATAGTAACCTGATCTCAAGTCAATCTTTGAAAATACACTTGCTCCTTTCAGCTGGTCAAATAAGTCTTCAATCCGAGGAAGAGGGTATTTGTTCTTTATGGTGACTTTATTCAACTGTCTATAGTCAATGCATAGCCTAAGTGTCCCATCCTTCTTCTTAACAAACAGAACTGGTGCTCCCCAGGGAGAAACACTAGGTCTTATAAATCCCTTATCAAGCAGTTCCTGTAACTGAATCTTTAATTCCTTTAACTCTGCCGGCGCCATTCTGTAAGGAGCAATGGATATGGGTGCAGTGCCTGGGGCAACCTCAATAGAAAATTCTACCTCCCGGTCAGGTGGCAAACCTGGTAACTCATCAGGGAACACATCTGGAAAATCTCTGATAGTGGGTACTTCTGACACTTTTGGGCTATCTTTCTTTGCTTCCACTGCATAACACAAGTAGGCTATACCTCCTTTCCTGATCAACCTCTTAGCTGCAGTTGCAGATATCATATCAGACAAATAATTATGGCGCACACCAACCACTGTAATTTCTCGATCGTCTTCAAGCTTTAACGTGACCCTTTTCCTTTTACAATCAACAGTCGCTTGATGGGCGGATAGCCAATCCATCCCCAAAATTACATCGAATTCATGGAAGGGCAATTCAATAAGATTTGCCAGGAATACATGTCCCTGGGCACTAATAGGACACTGTCTGTATATCTTATTTACTACCACGCTATGCCCCAGAGGATTACTCACCAAGATATCCTGGTCCAAACATGCCTCTTTCATCCCCTTATCCCCAGCTAATGCAGTACTAATATAGGAATGAGTCGAACCAGGATCAATCAAAGCATGAACTGAATCAGATAATAGGAGAAATGTACCTACTATCACATCCGGAGCATCCTCCTCCTCTCTGGCTCTGACAGCATAAGTCTGGGCTGTAGATCTTCTCTGACCCTGAGATGACTGCCCAGCTGGTCTCGAGGCTGATGGGGTGGAAGCCACTCCCCTACCACGACCTCTCGGTGCAGAGGACCCAGTACCTGATGCTGGAGATGCAACTGAAGCAGTCAGTAATGCCGGACAATCTTTAATCTGATGCTCCCTGGACCCACAGCGAAAACATGCTCCAGTCTGAAATCTGCACTCCCCATAATGCAATTTGCCACAATAATCACAAGCTGCAGCTTCCCACTGTCTCTATCCCGAAGAGTACTGGCAGCTGGTATAGCTGAACCTCTGCCACGCATAGTACTACCCCGACCCCGTCCTGCTGGAACTGGTGGACGACTCTGAGGTGTAAACGATCCTTTTGATTTCTTACTTTGATCCCCCTTTTCGCTTGACTGCCCTTGTTTTCTCTTTTGCTGAAATCGAGACTGTCTCTCAGCCTGTTCAGTCTGGATAGTCTCTAACTTAATAGATGCCTCTACCATGGCTCTCAAGGTAGGGTACTGATGGGTCCCTATAATCTGTCTGAGCTCGGTATGCAATCCCCTCTCAAACCTCTGTCGCAGCTTTTCATCTGTAGTCTGACTTTTATCAAGATATGCACTGAGGCGCTCAAACTCGCGCTCATACTCAGCCACTGTTTTATTACCCTGCCTAAGCCTCCAAAAGGCATCTTGCATAGCTAACTTGTATTCTGACCCAATATATTTTAACTCAAACTGAGACACAAAGAAATCCCAAGTCAACTGATCCGCTGGGGTGTGCCTCCTAACTGAATCCCACCAAACAAAAGCTGGTCCTTGTAATAAAGTAACTATACCTTCCAGCTTCTCTTCCACTGTACTGTTGGTGATTTCAAAAAGCCTCTTTATCTTAAACAACCAACTTTCAGCCTGAGACGGTGTTAAAGGATCCATTCTAGAGAAGTCTTCAGCTCCTAACCTTTTTAACTGTTCCAAAATGGGTCTTCTTCTAGGTGGAGCTGGCTGAACTTGAACAACTGTCTGAGAAGACTGTGCTGGTCTCGCTTGCAGTCGTTGCTGGATATATTCAGCCATAAGATCAAGGAAGTCTGGCTGTGGAGGTGGGGGTGGCACTGCTGAAGGAAAAACCTGTGGTTGTGGTGCCTCCTGCTGTCCAGTACCTATCGAAGCTTCACTTTCACCATCCCCCACCTGCCTATCTCGCTCAGATGACATCTTTACACTATAAAACAGAAAGGAACAGGTACACATTAGATTTCCACTATACTTTATCACTTACAATTGGCATGTATATATATATATCCAGGAATTTAAATCATACTTCTTTCCACTCCGATCTTAGGACCGGCTAAACCAATGCTCTGATACCACAAAATGTAACACCCTTACTGTAACAGTCTTATCGGACAAGTGATTGGTCGGAATTTTTTTTTTCATCATTTAATTCCTTTAACTTAACATTAACTTAACAACCTTCATACATATAACTTTCATTAATCATTAGCCTATAACTGTCCAGAAATCACTATGCATTTAATAAAATTTTGGCAATATAACGGCTATATTCTTAACTAGCCCCCTGAAAAGCAGACAATTACACAGCCTCTCAGAGGCACAACAGTTTATATCAATCATATAACACATCCACAGTTATTATCAAGCAACACTTATATTTCATCCATTCCCTGCAATTCCATATCCCCACACTACTATAAATAATACATAATACGATAATAGCTACAGTATTATCTTCATATACAACACATGATAGGTATATATATACATGCCACAAAAATGTTCTTTTTAACTCTTCAACTTTACTTTTCCTCTGTGTACCCATGCTCCAGGCTATCTGTACCTGCACGCAGTAAATTCTACGTGCTGAGCATTATACATGCCCAGTGGTGACTAAAAATCATAGTATTTCCCTATAATATAAATGTATTAAGAATTTTGATTTAAACAATGTATTATTGATGTTTCTTCTTTAAAAGCAATATTTGTTTTATGAATGATTACTTTCCCTTTTCAATTCACAAACTTCTTTATCTTTTCAAGTTAGTCCTTAAACTTCTCATTTATTACAAAAATGCCCTTTTTACCCTCTTAATTACTAGTTTGCCCTTTTATTCCTTATTTTATTCTCTTACCTTATTAGTTAACTTATAATTTACCGTTTAAGCCTTCATGTAATCTTTTTCATGTAAAATTACATTTTAGTCCTTTAACTTTATACGGTTGGCTTTTTATCCAATTAATTGACTAAATTACCATTTTACCCTTATTACTTATTTCTTTTGCTACTTTTATCAATTAATTTCACCTTTTAGGCAAATTACCGTTTTACCCCTAACTTCTAAATTCTTTTCATTTTAGTCCTTTTTCATATAAAACTTTCATTTTAGCTTCTTTTTTACACTTTTAACATTTTCTTATCAATATGCCCCTAGTACAGACCCGGCAGAAAACTCTCAGACCGGATATGCGGGACGTGGACCCCACAGGGCCACAACAGAATGAGAAATGACCTCCCAGAATCATTCCTCATATAACATATGACATGTGACAGTACGTATGATAAATATACCATGGAGATCAGTGATCCGTCCATAGTAAAGCAAGTCGCCATGACTTGCACCGCGGTATATGTATCCCTATTGCCAGCCAATTATATCCTGAACTAGATTTTACTGCCTGACTCTTTCTAAGGGTACAAATTTTTCTTAATTTTCCTTTTATTAGCTACTTTCTCATTCTTTTTCGTACTTTTCATTCCTTGTCAATACAGTATCAATACTTTATAATTACAGTCAATCTTATTTACACATACTAAGAAAGATTTCACAGTAGTTCACCATGTAAGCAACAAATTATGCCATAATTCATTCAAATTTCACATTTTTCAACTATTACCTAATTAATATTTATTCCGAAAATATTCATTTAATTCCCATAAATTCTCTAAAAATTCATAACTACTTATTTACATTAATATTAACATTAGAATGCCGAAAATCACTAAAATCATTTAAAATCACATTGTTTTCTCTTGAATTACCATTCGGTTTCTACTACAACTATACCATATAAATTACTTTAAATTCATTCAAAGGTTCTAATACACATATTTAAGTCCCTAATACATAAATATAGCATTATATTCAATTTTTCTTTACTATATGAGATTTTCCTTAAGAAACCTAAAGGAAATTCACTTAAATCTTAGGGAAATAAAAGGATTAATTAGTCACAAACCTTTTTCTATGGATTAGCCTTGCCTAGGCTTCCTTTCCCTTTCCTTTGGCTTGAGAAACTTGCTCCTCTTCTTGGATTCCTTAACCAACCGAAATTCTCATCAATAATAACTCAATTAATTTGACCTCAAATGCTAAATTTGACAGCAAAAATGAACTCTAGGCACCCAAAACTAGTAGTAGGCACCTAAAAACCAAATTAAAATCAATAATTTCACATACCTAATTTTGACACCTAAACTTTAACTCTAAATTTCTCTTGATGTTCTTCTTAGAATCAAGGATTGGAGCTGATGAAGGCAATCTAGAGAGGCTGAAATCACTTTAGGAGGCTTTGATTTGGTGAGAATTGGAGAAGAATTGAAAGAAAAAGAGAGGAATTTGGGAGAGATGCAATTCGGCCACCAAGAGGGAAGAAGAAGAAAGGAGTTGCTGCTGGAGATTTCTGGAGAAATTCACCTTATATAGGTCTTCTAATTGGTCTATGGGCTGGGCTTTAAGTGGGCCTTACACTATTTATTAGTTTAGGCCCAAAAATTACCCAATTTAAGCCCTAATTAATTTCTCTCACTTACCAACTTCAATTTTCCTCAAATTTGATTCCATTATTCATATCATATCAAAAATAGGCTACACCTAAAATTTCAGCCCAATCGGAGTTCATTTTGGGTCTGATTCAATTTTATCGGTCCAAATAAATCATATCGATCTGATGCCAAAAATACCAGTTTGACCGAAAAATTTACTTTTTGCCACCAAAATAATCTAAATATTATTTTATGCATATATATAATTTTTGATAATTTTTAGACTCCATTTGCTATTTTTAGTAACCAAAACGGTCAAAAATTCAATTAAAAATCCTAATTCCTAAATTCTCTCGGTTTTCGTTCTTTTGACTTTCGGAGGCCTATTTGACCTCAATTTCACTCCAAATTTCAACCCCGAACTACTCGTGACTAGTACTTTCCAATAGTCCAATAAAAAGTTTTCCACTTTCGGGTGTCATTTTCAGCCCGGAGACACTATTCACTATCGGAAAGTACTATTCACGATCAGTCCGACGTTGAGGCCATTACATCCTCGGTACTAGGATCTCTCACCCTCATATTCATCACTGGAGGGATATATTTTTCATCATCCTCTTATATAAAATTATTTTTAGGGTCTTACCTCATTTTCCTCTTAGGTGGATCTCGAAGCACAGTAGCGTCAACTACAACAACATTCCCAATATGCACTAGCTTTGCCATTTCGTAAGCGAGTGCTACAGGATGAGTTCTAGCATTGGGTGCTATAGAAGCCACCATCCTATTGATTATAGCCAACATCCTTTCCTCAAACTCCTGCAGACATCTATCTAGTCTTCGGTCTAAGTCATCCCTCACTGTTAAAGGCTCAGTAGGAGCAACATGCAACCTTTCCTTCAGAAATAGAAACCTAACAGCGGCATCATCAGTCACTATCCTAGTTTCATTCCCCTTTTCAGTCTCATTCACCCTCTTGTTCTCTATGTCTAAATTAATTTCTTGACTATTTTTTAATAACTGGCCTGAACCCTACTCAGAACTAACCTCTAAACCTGAATTTAAATCTGAGTCTGGTCTCAACAATTTGGATATAGATTTTCAAATTAGGTGCCCGTCCGACCCTTTAGACCATTTAGATGAGTCTATGATGGCTGAAAAAAGTCAAACATTAGGAATGATGCATAAACATGATATATGCATGATGCATGAATGCAATGCATGTTTTGGTTAAGAATCAATCACAAGCATAACAATAGTTTTCCAACCTTATTACTTCTACATAGGAGGTCATACAGTATCTTTCTTAGGTGGACTTAGCATTTGGGTCAATAGGATATCTAATGGATGCATATGGTAAATCGACAATATAACCTCTCTAATTGAAAGTGCAGGTATATGAATATTGACTATTGTGTATTTTGATTAACTCACATAGATCAGGTTGGGTTCGTTGAGGTATGACAACCTTTGACTGGTACCCTCCTAGTATGTTTGAGTTTGGTCAATACAAAAAGATCCACATAGAAAGCAAAAGATTATTATGGTTATACTACTTAAGCGAAGTTGCTATTGTCATTACATGGGTTTGAGTCATGGGTGATGAAACTTTAGGGCTACCCAAACATGGTCCCAACAAATAGGTCTAGCTCATCACGAGCATAATGATCGATGATCATCATTTTATATACCATTTGGTACTAGAATTGGACTGGTGGGTCTCCTTAACACCTTTTTATATTAAGTGAATGTAGGGCATGCTTCAAGATAGCATCGAGGCTAAAAAGGGATGCCTAACCTAATTCTAAGGCTCTAAGATGTATGCAAGAAATGCATTTTAAAAAAGAGATAGGATTAATAAAAAAAACTTAATTAAAAAGAACATAACCAAGATGCTTTTTAGAGCAATATCTCTTTGGTCCCTAGTAGAGTCGCCACTGTGATGCATGCTGGAGCCGTCTCTCATTTTTAAGTTCATTCTTGAAGGCCCACTTTTAGGGTCCGAGATCGAAGGAGGTTCACTTAATTCATAACTGACCACTTCGCCATAAAGAGGTGTCAAGCCCAATCATTGATTGGCAGTCAACCCATGAAGGCATATACTAATAGGCCTAAAAGAGGTAGGTGCCATGGAGTCTCTACCTAATATAACATCAAAAAATGATTCTCAATCTTTTGATGCCCAAAGAGATATTGATGTTCGGAACATCACTCTTATTAGGCATCTTAGTTAGGTGCTATTTTATAATTGAGTTTTATAATTAATCTCTTCTTATCTCTCACACAATGCAAAAGCATAAAATTAAGTGAACATTCTAATCAAATAAAAATAGTAAATAAATAAAATCCTACTTAAAATTATTACAGAGGTAAATCATCACAAAGAAGAGTAATATACAAAATAAGATCAATATCATACATAAAACATGCCATTGTTTAGTTTGGAAACGTTGGTTCCCTCATATGCATTTACAAAAAGCTCTTATCAAATTATGTGAATTTAGACTAAAAAATTAGACATTGGTCCATGTTTTGAGAAAAAAATAATTTAATTGATAGAAAACATTTGGAAAGGTTTTTCCTCTTAACGTGCTTGAAAAATCCTTTTTTACAAATTATTACATTCCCAGAGAAATACATCTAAAATAAAGAAAATCAAATAAATAAATAACAAAATCCAAAAATAAAATAACTAAGAAACCATTAACCCAAAATAACCAAAATTAGAGGTAAACGTATGGGTGCACGACTTTCCATGTAGAAAATACATAAAATATCCTCTGAAGCAACAACATTAAACACTCAAAGATAGTCATAAAAAGACACAAGAATTAGTATGATCAAATAACATAGCAAAATAATTATGGATTCACACAAACAGAATGGGTTAGAGTATAGAAACATATCATACAACATCAAAATTGGACAAAAAAATGCACAAATATCATAAAAAATAAATAAATGACATAAAAATACATAAAATATATAAGAAAAATATCCCAAAACATTCTCACAGATGGCCAAAATAGGCGAGGAACAACCACAAGGGAGTGAGGGACGAGACAAAAAGATGGATCAATGACGTCCGATCCATCGAGAGATGGACGGCCATCCATTGGTTTGTCACCTTTGGACAGAACCAGAAATGCAGAATTATGGCCAAAAATGCAAAAAAAAATGCAAAATTGATTTCTAACCCTACACATGCAATATTTAAACTCTAAATCATGTTAATTCATGCTAGAAATATATAATCATACATTAATTACATTAAAACCATAAAAATACAGAATTTAAAGAATAGAGAAAAAGCTTCACATATTTAACAATAGAGGAATCTCAAATGATCTATCATACTTTTAGCAAATTAAACAATCTAGAAACAAATCGCACCTTAATGAACACGCATATCATTCAAATATAGCAATTAAAAATATATTAAACCAGTGTTAAATTATCATGTGAGAAAATTACAGAAAGAGAAAGTAAGAATGAGCCTTAAATATTATCCTCGGGACATATTCTGACTCTATGATTCCTATAGTTTAGATCTCTACTTCGATTTGTGCTCCTAGATTCTTAAAGAAATGAAATTCTTTTTGTATGATTGTGCATGTTCAGTAAAGATTTGCTAGAGCAAAAGGTTTTAAAGAGAAAGAAATTGAGTTCTTTTCTTCTCTAAAGTGGCCTTCTAAAAACGTGTTTCCTCTCATTTGAAAACCCTAGGTTTTTTTGGTTTTATAACTAAGGAATATTTTGAGTTGAAATCTAACTCAAAACTCCCCAAATCTGGAGATAAAATCCCCTAAATTCAAAAGAAGATCTTTTTGGATAAAGTTGCCTCTTTCAAAATCCAAAAAATGTGGAAAATTTTGGATTTTGAGCCAGGGATGGGCATCCCTCAATAAGGGGCAACCGTCCCTCATCACTAATTCAAAATTTCCCAAAATACCCCCAATTTAGCCTGTACAGGTAAAAGGGACCCATAGACGGGCACTTATCCGATGATAGACGATTATCTATCACCATTGAAGGATGGGCACTCATCCAAACCAAGGTTTTTATGCACACTTTGCTAAAAAAAACTTAAAAATATTTGCAAATACTTAGAAATTCATGAAAATTTTTGAGAAAATGCTCATAATTCACAATTAAAGCCTCAGGATCTGAACCTATTGTCAGTAATACGTTATATCCTTACCATCAGATAATCCTAATCTAGGTTACCTCGGTTCACGGTGGCTACATATAATACACCCTATGTCCACTTCTAAGCACCATCTCCGATTTAGCATTGCTCCTCAACACTTCTCTTTTTGTCACCTTGTAACACCCCTAATTGTACCCTAAGAGAAATTCTAATTGATTAATGATGTATTTTTAAATTCGACTGTATATGATTATGGATGCCACTGTAAGTAGGGATCTAAGAGGTATTAGTTCATAGGATAAGGGCCATATTATCTTTTCACAATTGGACCTTGTGTGTTTAAAAATTGAAAGGAATGTGTAGTTGAGGACTTAATTGAAACATGGATTATAAGTCATAGGTCATATATGAGAATTAAAGCAATTAAGTGGAATTAGAGGAATTAAGGGATAAAAGAGGGAGTAAAAGGCAATTTTGTTGCTATGGCCAATAAGTGGACCAATACCAAATTGACAAGCAAAACTCTAGAAATCTCATGTAAATGAAAGATATTTCATGGGAATTAAAGGAGATGAAACGACCGGCCAACAAAAGAGAGCAAAACTCAAAAAATTTCATGGGAAATACTCCTATTTTCTATACAAACAAAATTACTTATTTAGATTGCTAATTAAAGAGGAGAGAGAAATTAGAGGTTGAGGATCTAAGGTATAAACTTCATCTTCTTCTCTTCTTCTTTTATTTATTATGGTGGAAATTGATTTAAGGGAGTATATAAATGTTTATTCATGAAATCTCTTCCATGGAGAAGGAGAATCAAGTAGGAGAAAGAAGAAGGAAGTGCAATAGAGTGAAGGAAGTGTTAGCTAGCCAAAATGAGGTAAGGTAGCTTGCATGCTTATGTTATTTGCATAATAAATATGTCTATTATTGCTATTGTATGCTTAATTTATTGAATTTAAGCATGAAATGGATTGGGAACTGAATTATGTAAGTTGTTCTTGAAGTACATAAATTCTGCTCTAGGGTTTAAGTAACCAATCCACATTATTTCATGTATATCTTGAGTTACAGTAAACCAAATTAAGAAATTTCAATTGGAGTAGAAACTAGACTCATATACCTTCATTTTTTATGAAGAACACGAAAGCTAAATCTTACTGTATGATTGTGGAATTTTAGGTTGAATTCTATGCGTGGCTACTACCATGTCATTGAGAGCAGTCTATGGTTTTTATTGAATATTGTGAGTTACACAAGTTGGATTGGAGTATTTTTTATGTTTTGAAAACTAGAGAAATAGAGAAATAATTTTTTAGAAGGACACTTTGGCTAAAAATAATTTTTTCAGGTCTAAAATTATGTACAAGTTGAGATTGGAAATTCGCCTCTGGGCAGAATGGACCTCACGATCAGCAGGTTTGAACTAATGACCATGAGGTAGTTTCATTTTTAGTCTAGGACCAAAGTACAACCTATGTCATGGTCATCAACTATTATTTAATGAGCGTGACTAGGAGTGTACACGGTACGGTATAATTCGGAGATTTACAAATCTTCGTATTGTCTCAAAATTTCGGAAATTTTAAAAATTAAGTATTGTAACTGTCTTGAAAATTCGAAACAGTTCGGTATGATTTTACAAAAATTCGATACAATTCGGTATGGTTCTTTGGTTCTTTCGATACAAAACAATACAATATAATTCAGTATTTTGGATAATTCAATATTTTTAAAATTTTGCATGCACATTAAATCATATTATTTAAAATGTAAAAATTTAAAAATCAGTATATATTTCATAATAGTAAAATTATTTTAATGATTTCAAGTATGAACTACCAGTATAGATATAGAAAAGCCAAAAATAGTAGATTATTACAAGGTCAAAATAAAAGAAAAAAGAAATTGCTTACTAAAAGAATAACAGATTTCGAAAAATAATCATGTTGGACTGACTGTATTCCAAATAATAACATAATTATATTGATTTAAAAATAAAATAGAATTAATTTATTATTTTAAAAAAAACCTCAAATAACATGAAACTAAACATACTCTCATTTCACGAGGTGAGAGTTAAGCAAGTGATGAGTAAGTGATAGTTGTAAACCATATCTAGTAAAGCCCAATGAGCAAGAAAATTTTACAGAGAAGTCAAAATCCAACAAGACAAGTGATGAGTAAGTAATAGTTGTAAACCATTCTTACGTGTAATAATCAGAAACCCATAAATTAGAGGCAAAAAAAATTCACAGAGAAGTCAAAATCCAAAATACAAACTCTTCTACGTGCCAAAACCACCTAGATCTTTACAAATTCCCAAGCCCCCTCACCCAAGGATGCAAACTGAAGTAATAGTTGAGAAGTTAACAAAAACAGTAAAATTTTTCTATGAACATCTCGTGATACAATTAGATACTACATTTATTATATATGCAAGTGAGCTTTTCATAAAAAAGTTTATTTGCAAATGAATTATCATATTTACTTCATTTTCGGTTATGAATTCATATGAAAATTCAATTAGTTAAATTAATTGATAAAATTTTATTGATATAATAATTGTGTACAATTAAATTATTAATTTAAATATTTAATTACTTATATAAATATTGTGCAAAAATAAATAAATATTACTTGATACTAAAAGGAAATGAAATTTTAAGTTGATTATATACATATATAATTAAATTAATTGCTAAAATTTCTTTAATAAAATAATTGTATATAATTATATTATTAATTTAAATACTCAATTGTTCATATAGGTATTGTGTAAAAATAGATAAATATTAGTTTAGTGATACTGAGAAAAATAAAATTAATTGCTCACGTGATTATATACTCATATAATTAAATTAATTGATAAAATTTTATTAATATAATAATTGAATACAATTACATTATTAATTTAAATATTTAATTATTTATATATATATTGTGCAAAAATAGATGAATATTTGTCATACCCTTCTCGGAACAGTCATTTCTGATGCGAAACTTAGCCGAAATTAGTAAGTTTTTTTTTCGAACAAATCGATACACTTTAAATACCTTACATTAATTTCTGAATCAATCGACAATCATGCAAACAATTAAAACATAAACAAAATAACTTCATGTTGAGAACTTATACCTAACACTCATCCATCAATAATAATAAATACAATCAAAATACAATTCAATCTTTTACCTTCATGGTTTAAGTATATACATGCCAAAATACAACTCGATATAGTACTAATTCTTCTCTTCCGAACTGGCTCCACCGTGTACTATGCTCCCGCAATACTTCACAACCTGCACGCAGTAAACACTACGTGCTGAGCACTAAATATGCCCAGTGGTGACTACTAATCCAAGGATTTCCCAAAGTAAAGCATAATTACATAGATTATGCAACTCTTATACTTATTTCTTTAAACATTTTCTTTTACTTCGGTCAACATTACTTTTATTATTAATTCATATTTTTGGTAATTACTATTCTTTGATTTTTAATTTTTCAACTTTACTTTACACTATCCTCTTAGATGGATCACTATCAGATTTACTTTTACCTTTACTTTATTATTTACTATAACTTTTACTTTTACTTTTACTTTTGTCTTATCTTTTAGCCACAGCAATATAATTATCATTTCATTTAGCAATGTGTATTGGTACTCTTCTTTAATGGTACCAAACTAAATTATTTTATTTCTCAATTTATTTGTTCAAATATCCAATCTGTATTCTAATTATACTTCTTGCTATCTATTCTTTTATTTTACTTTAACTTTTAACTAATAAATACATTATTATAAAAGGGCTTTTAAACTTTATTGTAAAGCGATATAACTATTTTGGAGCACTTTGCAATCAAATCTCTCTTTCCTTCTTTTATACATTTACCTATGTGAAAATATTTGTTTAGAACTTATATCTTTTACTTTTTCTTCATTGAACAATTCTATACCCTTTTATCGTTTTACTTTTCATTTAACATTTTTTTCAGAAATACATTTACTTAAGCATCAATTCTCACTTAATATCATTGCTATCACTTTTAATGTTAAATAGAAAATTAATATTATTTTCCAAACTTGTCACTATTCACGATAGTAATTGGTACACGAACTACCAATTAATTAAATTTATCTTCTTCACGTAAAACAAAATACATTTTCAAATCCTTTTTCATTATAAAAGCTTGACTTAAATCTTTGTTTATCATTTTATTCTTATAAAACCTTTCTTTTTCTTTTTCCTTGTTAATCATACTTTTTGAGCAACTTTATAGATTTATTTTAACTTTGCATCTTCTTCAAAATGAATCATTCTTCATTATAACTTTTTATATTTAATTCATTTAAGCAGTACTGATTTATTTAGTTCGATGCGCCCTTAGTGCAATATAACAGGATTCTCAAAAAGGATACTCGGGATTGGACCCAAAGGTCCCATTGAATAGATAGAGAAATGATCTCGAAAGATAAAGTCTCACGGAGCAGAAAATTGATACACTTTCACTTTCACTTTACATTGAAGCTATGGAGATCAAAGATCCTACCCATAGCAAAGCAAGTTGCCATGACTTGCACAGCGGTACAGACGTGTCCCTATGGCTAGCCAATTATATCCTAAACAAGAATAATATCACCTGCTTATCGCTAAGAGTAAGATAATCAATTATATTTGCAATAATTTTTAAACATTTAAAAATCTTTAATTTCTTTCCTTTATTTATTAATACACTTTATTTCTGATCGAACACATTCTTTTAGTGCTTTAGACTAATCAATAACTTTTTGTCATTTCTTTCACTATATCTTTTCAAGTCACTTTTGTGAATTAATCTTTGATAATTCACTCAGACACTTGGGCTTTTCAGTCTTTTATACAAATTATGAATTTTAGCATTATAATTCACAATTCTCTTTTATTCTTTTTGTATAATTCTTTGCGAATTATTCTCTAATAATTTAAGGATCGACTTTTTACGATTTTCCCTTTTCTTTTTCTGTCCAAACTTTTCAATCATTCACTATGCCAACTTTATTTCGTCGGTGAATTATTTTGTAATAATTCACTCTTTTAATACTTTTTATTGATTAATTTATTTTGATAAATTATTCACGCATTTATTTTACAACTTTTTACGCAATTATGGATTCTATTGGTATAATTTATTATTTTATGCCTCGAAAATGCATAATTTGACTTTTTCATTTCTTTTAATACTGAAGTAATTTACTTTGCGTTCGTTATAATTACATACTTATTTATTGAATTATTTATTAATAATTCAAATTTATTTCAAAAATATTTTAATAAAACATATAAATTCCATAAAAATTCGCATACACATTATTTTATAATTTCCATTATTTTCACTCATTTTATGAATTATTTACCAATAATTCATTATTTTTATTATTTTCATAACTTAATTATTATTTCTAAAAATTCATCAGTTAACTTTTTTATTTCATTTTCATTGAATATAATTTAATTTCATATAAAATTCACCTTTTTAATATTTTTGCACAATTATTCACTAATAATTCAATTAATTTCAATACACATATTAACATTAGAATTTCAATAAAATTACAATGAATCCCAATAAAATTTATTTATGCATTATTTATTATTTATCATCATTTTTCACTAAAATAATCAATTATTTCCCACTATTTCACTATTTTTCACTATAAACATAATTAATACATAGGCTTTAAAATTCCAAAATAAATTTCAATAATTCACTAAAATTTTATGGGCACCATATATCATCTCTACACTTAATTTAGGCTAACATATATTATTTTCATCGTCAATTAACAACTTTACCCATTTTTAACCTAATTACATAAATGAAATTAATTCAAAATAAAAGGAAAATCAAAGAATTTTGTAGTCACTTAATATTTTTCCATACTTATGAGTGCCTAAACTTCATTTTCCTTACTTTTAGCCATGACAACTCTTTCCTCCTCACTTTTCACCCTTAATTTTCCTTGCTTCCTTTGCTTCAATCAAAGATTAGAGGCTATATATTTGAACTATAGAGATGAAATTTTACTCCTCATGTTAGGATTACATGAGATTTTAATTGGAAAATTGAAGAAATAAGAGATAATCTTTTGGGATGGTGGTTCGGCCACCAAATGAAAGGGAAGAGAGAGCTGGAAAAATCTGAAGAAATCTCAAATTTTCCAGCCTCTTATACTCTCCTTAATAGGCCTAAATTTGGGCCTAAAGAATGAGCATTGTCCAAATTAATTAAAAGGCTCATTTAGGCCTTTTTAAAGCCCAATCAAATTTCTCTCTCTTCCTTACTTCAAAAATAATTTCATCATCTTTATCACCTCAAAAATAGGTAATATATAAATTTTTGGCTCAATCGGAGTCCGTTATCGGTCCAATTCAAACTTATTGGTCCGATTCAACAACTGCCGGTGTCATCGAAAAATCTCATTCTCATCACCAAAATATTTTACATATAATTTTAGACTTAACTGAAAATTTCTGCAATTTTTGAGGATCATTTACTATTTTTAAAGCCTTGGTCAAATTGTAGTTGACCAATTACTATTTAAACCGAAATCATTATTTTTCTCTTACTTATAGAGGTCAAATATCCTTTAAAATACTTCTAAAATTCTCAAAATATATTAAATAAACTTCATGAATATTTTTGAGTCATTCGGAGACTATTTTTCGGTCTAATGCATTTTTACCAGTCCGATATTTCAATTTTCAAAGTTACCATAACATTAATTTTTTATTACCATATGATTCTATATCACATTTAATGTAGATCTGAAAAATATGATAATTTTTAAAGATTATTTGTTATTTTTAAAGTCCCAGATAAGCTCTCAATTAATACAATCATCCTTTTAATTGGGAACATGACTTTTTCCTTATTTTTTACTTTTAATGGTCCATTTGATCTCATTTTTCAGTTCAAATTATATCTTTGGACTCCAGCTAACTTGCTTTTTCTAATGGTCCAATAAAAGATTTTTCGACTCAGGGAGATACTATTCACCCCGGTGTCACTATTCACTTTCGAAAAGTACTATTCACGGCCGACCCGGTATTGAGGCCATTACAATATTAATTTATTGATGCTAAAGGGAAATGAAATTAATAGCTAATGTGATTATATACTCATATAATTACGTTAATTGGTAAGGTGATATATACATATATAATTACACTAATTGGTAAAACTTTTCATTAATATAATAATTGTATATAATTATATTGTTAATTTGCATACTAAATTATTCATATAGATATTATGCAAAAATAGATAAATACTAGTTGAGTTATACTAAAAGAAAATAAAATTGATTGTTAAGGTGATTATATACATATATAATTACACTAATTGATAAAATTTCATTAATATAATAACTGTATATAATTATATTGTTAATTTAAATACTTAATTACTCATCTAGGTATTGTGCAAAAATAAATGAATATTAGTTAAGTGATACTGAGAGTATATGTACTCACATAAGTACATTCAATCATTCATAATATAAAAGTAAATAAAGTTAATTGATAAAATAATTACATATTCATATAGTCATATAATTATATTAATAGATAAAATTTATTATATATAATAACTATATTTAATCACATTATTGATTTACAACTCCATTACTAATATAGGTATTGTACAAAAATATATACATACTAGTTGAATGACACTAAAAATAAATAAAATTAATTGATAAAATAATTATACACTCATATATAAAATACATTCATTGGAAATATTTCATTATATATAATAAATATATTTAATTACATTACAAATTTAGATATTCATATAAGTATTGCTCTAAAATAGATGGGTATTAGTTAATTGATAATTTGATACTCAAAGTAAATGGAATTAATTGATAAAGTATTTATGTGATAAATTGGTTAACTTACATATCTATATAGATATTTAATAAATATTATTTATAAAGAAAATAAAATAGTTATTGAGTGATATTAAATATATATTAAATTAAATACAAATTATTTTAATTATATATTCATATTCATATATATAAAATAATTATTATAATAATTAAATTTTTGTTTTCAATAATTAAAATATTTAGTTTAATTTATTAACTAATTATTATCTTTATTTTATGTATTAAAATATATAATGTAAATAATTATGAAATTAAATTTATGCAGTACATATAGAATAAAAATTATAAGTAATATTTATATATAAATTCTTAGTATTATATATAATAATTAATAAATATCGGTTATTTCGGTACAGTTTGGTAGAAAACTATTCGGTACAGTTCAATACGGTCTTCAGTCCGATTTTAGGTAAAATATCCAAATCTGTTTCAAATAAAGTCAACGGTACTATTTGGTTCGTTTCTAGTCAAAAAGTCAATGGTACAGTTCGGATTTGGATCTTTTTCTTTGGTACTTCGATTCGGGACAAAAAAAATTCAGATCCATGTACACCCCTAACCGTGACCCTTCCCTGTTCCTTCTTAAAGTTAATACAAACACTTTTAAACATATTTAGAACATTCTAATCATAAGAATAAAGGTAATTTGTGATTTTAAATATGTGAAAAATATAGTGATATATACAAGGAAAAGTAAAGTATAGTGTATATGTAAATTATGGATGATAAAATAGAAACATTGAATATTAATTGATATGTTCTAAACATTTTAGAGCATTATACAATAAATTATGACATTAAACATGTAAAAAGTGTATTATAATATAAGAATAAAGCTATAGAAGGAACACTAAGACTAAGAAATATGAAGGCTTCAAGTTGTGTATGAATATACTTAAATGCACCAACGAATATGTATAAATCATGGTATATCAAGGAGATAATAGACATATGTGTATATATATGTGTGTGTGTGTGTGTATACTATTGAAGTATACGAAGATAAGCATGTTATACTATTACAATTACTCATGTATATGAATATAAATGTTAAAATATATATATACGCTTGAACATTTGTTGAGATATAGATGGTTTAATGAAATGGCATAGTAAAATGTTTATAGTTACATAGTTGATTCAATTCTAATGCATGAAAATAAGACGTATAAACTATAAAGGTGCACGTAAATGACTATATATGCATATGTTTATTCGTTCCTAGGCATATTCATGTAATGAGCTACAAATACTTATACATACATACATATATATATATGTATATATATATATATATATATGATGTGAAAAGGAAAAGTAAAGAAATTATACACTACAAGAAAATGTAAAAATAGCAACGGAATTGATTTCGTTGCTAAATTAGCAATGAAAAAAAAATTTAGTTGCTAAAATCAGTTAAACTTTGTAGATTTAGCAATGGAAATATATTTGGTTATCTTCCATCACTAAAAGTAGAGGAAATGCTTAGCAACAAAATTTAGCAATGAAAATTAGCAACGGAATGACTATACCGTTGCTAAATAAGGCATCAACAGATAGCAAAAATATTTTAGAACGAAAAATAGCAACGGAAATTATATTCATTTGTTACTATTTTAGCAATGGAAAACAATTTGGTTGTTAAATAACTAGGGCATTTTCAATTAAAAATAGCAACGGAATTTATTTTCGGTTGCTAAAACAACAACCGAAATGAAATTCCATTGCTAATTTACATTTTCAATTAAAAATAGCAACGGAATTGGATTTTTGTTGCTAATTTTCATTTGCAATTAAAAATAGCAACGAAATTGAATTTCCGTTGCTAATTTTCAATTTCAATGAAAAATAGCAACGAAATTAATTTTGGTTGCTAAAAAAAAATATTGACTGTTAAACATGGATGTGATGATTGATGCTGCTGCCAAAGAGCTATATAAAGAAATGGGACTCATCAGCATTTGCTGATTTTCATGGTTGGAAATATTCAGTAGTTTTAAAAATAGAAAATCAAAATTCAAAAATTAAAACTATATTTTCTATTAATCTTTTGGTTAGTCATAACATTTGATTCAATCCCTTTGTTTCTATTGTAGAAGACTTTGTGACTTGAGCATCTTTCGATACCCACTTTGCCTTCTCTCTTATTTTCAAGGTCTGAAGCAGACTTTGGGATCTTAGTTTATTACATTCAGCCTCAAGAGTGACTATTTATTGTTTCTATGTATGAACACTTATTTTATTTCCTTCCTTTCTTGATATCCCTTGCTAAAATTCAAATTCTTTGGTAGATGATCAAAAGTAGTGCCTATGGTAATGAGTATGATGGAGTGATCTTCTCCCAACTTCTATGTTACATTCAGTTAGCATTGTTTAGACATATACTTGTAAGTAATAAAAGTCATATAGTTGATTTGGGTTCTTTGAGAGAATTAAGGATATTACAGATTGTTACAATGGTTCAAAAAATTCTATACTCTAGCAATAGTGTTTTGGTGTAGACTACACAGTTTTGATACTTAAGTAGCAATATTCTCTTAGTTCATGAAGAAAATGGTTGTACTTACCATGTGTATGCATTTATTTGAATTTGTAATTGACTTTATGATTTCAATGAGAAGGTAATTGGAAAGATTGTGAAATTTAATTATTTTTGCTTGCTTAAATGTTGTCTAGATATAGTGTGGTTTTGTAATGTATTATCTATATGTATTTTGCATAAAAAATAATAATTAAAAATTATAATAATTTTTAGTGATGGAATGGCGATGAAAATTTCATCGTAAATTCTTTTTATAATACTGGCTAAATTTAGCAACGCAATTACTAATCCGTTACTAAAAATAGCAATGAAACAGTCAATTTTGTTGCTAAAAATAGCAATGAAAATTAATTGTCGTTGCTAATTTTGACTAGTTCACCGAATTCTACATTGGTTGGATTTTGCAATGAATTTGAAATTTCATTGATGAATTTAGCAATGGAAAAAAGATTCGGTCGTTAAAAAATACCAATTATTAAAATTGCAACCGAATTTTTCGTTGCTATTTTCGATTGCTAATTTTGATTAGCAACGAAAATTCAACAAATTTGGTCACTAATTTTCGTTGCTATTTGCTAATTTTCTTGTAGTGATAGAGAAAGAATTACAATTACCTGCGACTATATCTAGATTGTGGATAAATAGGCATGCCTATAGGGTTATAGTCGCAGCTGCTACAATTTGACCCCATTTGGATCCATAGTCTATCCCCTTTGGGATCACAATTTTGACCCCGTTTGTGTCCACAGATTCAATACCTTCGGATATTTATATGATTGATACCTACAGGTATCCACAGCACCAGTTATCCACTCCTTTAGAAAGGTGCAGGCTTGTTACAAGAGATAAGAAAAGCATTATGAAAAGTCATATGATAGAAATGTTACGATATTTATATAGCCAATGATAATTACTGAATTGATTAAAGACACCATTAAAAGTATATAATTATATAGTGTTATAACATTGCATGCAAGAAATTTATTATTGCAAATACATAAGGCTTTCTTCAGTTAAACCGAAAATATATAGATGAATACTCGAGATTATTTAACGGACCAATATCAATTATTCTGTTAGTGCATGTTCTTTATAGTTATAATGTCACATGCTTGATATTGAATAGTTAATGTATAAACTATCTATAATTTCATATTTATAGGACTTAATGAGTAGATAGGCCTTTAAACTTATGAATTTACAACCTAAATATATAAGTTGAGTTAAGTCATGAGAAAGATACAAGCTACCATCCTAACCTATCAATGTACTAGAATTAACATGTAAAAGATAAAAGAATGATGTGATAATAATAATGATAAAATCAAGGCTATTAATAAATACATATAGAACAACAATAGAAGAACAATATAAGTGTTTGTATGTTATGAAGCATAATAGTTATAATAGATATTTATAGAACTAATTGACAAAAATTTAATCACTAAGAACAACTCATAAAATGCTATTCTAATAAGACTAATTAGGAATCTTAATAGATGCCAATTAAATTGGATAGATGTATTTAAACTAATAAAAGTTACTGAGTGAACACAAAGGTTATAAGAAGTCAAATGACTTAGCATATCAATAATCAATGGTTAATTGGGATAAGAGCACTAATTATGGAAATGCTAAAGAAATAGATGAACACAAACAATAAGCATATAGATTAACCTATACAACCTTATGAATTTGATCAATGGTTCTACTAGAATATTTAATGAATTAAATATGCAACTGTTACATAGGTTGATGATTTTAATAATAAATGTAGAAAGACATTATAGTGTTTTTACACATTAATGTAGATTATTTTTGGCAATATTATAAGAATATCATTTGTTGGTTATTATTATCTTATTATATATTAAGCTAATTGCTCATAGGTATACGTGTTATTGATGACTTCTATGAGAGCTCGTCTCCATGATTTTTGCTTTATTCCTTACTAAGCTAGTAAGCTTAGCACGGGTGTTTATCCGTGTAGGTATAAGAAGCTAGAATTCATTCTGCAGGGACAATATCTGCTATTGTAAGGCCAACACTAGAGATAGGAAGGGTTAAATTATAGAGTTGTATTATTTTTTTTGTTCTTGTAAATATTGTATTGTACTAAGTAAAACATAATGTAAAGAGTAATACAGTTAGCAATGTAATGTATCTAATAACCCTAATTATATAGTTTTCACTACATGATAGTATATATACATGTATGACAATATTAACTAACAGGATAATAGTGAAAATAGTTTATCCTATGTAAGAGAATGTATAAGATAATAGATAATAGAGGGTTTAGCATGGTCCTTACATCTTTGATATCAGAATGCCTTGGTTTAGGCAATTCTGGCCTATAACAATTTAAGAGCAGGTGTTTATAAAGTTTTTATTGGTGTTAGCTCATGGTGGATATCCCTATGTTTCTTTAGATAGTTGTTTTTTATGGGAAGTCATGAAATAGTAGATAAGTCTGTGGAAAGTAATTTACTTGGATGATCAAATCCCTCCAACCCTAAATTTATAGCATCTACCCAAGGTGATATACTTGTTGTTGAACATGAGAAAACATTATTGAAGGATTTCCATGATATGGCCCAAATTTTACAAAGAATGACTACACCAAGAGCCTCTATTTTTGAATTTAAAAAGTAGGATACAGAGGAGTTCTTGGGACACAAACTAGGAAAAATCTAAAAAAGAGGTCAGAAAAATTGCAGCTTCAGGATTTTGAATTCAATTATCCCTTATATCATTGTTGTATTTTGGGATGAGATAATGATTTCTAAAGTAGAAACTTTTCCGGATATGAACCATAGTTCAACTCAGATTTTTGTCAATAATTATTTGACTATGTTATATCAGGAGATGTCGAAAGGAAATAAAAATAAGAGTATAGAAAAAGTGAAATAAGTAAAAGAAAGAGCAGCACCTTAGTATAGAATGAAAGAATTTTAAAGGTTTCTAATGTACCTCAGAAGAAGAGGTAAACTATAGTGAGAAAGAGAAAAATTTATAAATTTAATTATAATGGTACAAACCGGCAAGAAAGGTTCCAAAGAAATGCTTTGTCACCAAATTAACTCTGGTACATATTTTCTCCTCTTTTGAATATTATGTATATGCATTGATAGGTTTTGATAATGGAGATGTATATTAATATATGATAGTATAGTAATAAGATCTTAATTTCGGATTGAAAAGTAAAGGATATGAAATGCATATATGACTAGTTTTTGGACTATAGTATAAGTGTGTTAATATGGTATATAGAGATTATTTCAATATTGCTTATGAGAAAGAGTTTATGAATGGTAGATAATATCTTTCATAAGTAAGCTTGTTGTGAGAAGATTAAGGTTGATTGTGATGCTCTGTAAACCTGTCAGTAATTCTTTAGCAGGTATGGGTAGTTGACAAAATATTTCATAGTTGGGATGGGAAAAACTGTATACATTAATAAGATTATACATTTGGGTCTCATTGCATACATAAAAGCATCATTCAATCATAGCACAACATCATAGCACATGTATAGGCCCTGGCTGAAAAAGGAAACTAACAGGATAAGGCTACCTTTATATGGAGATAGAGTTATAAGAGAAGCAAATTAAGTTAAAGAACGAATCAAGAGAATGTTATAGTTATAAAAAGATAAAGTTAGATTGAATTTAAGTGTCATATAATAAAAAAATGTAGATGGGATAATGTAAAGAACAAGTAAGGCTAGTAGAGACAGTATAGAATGAAGGTTGATTGAGATAGATATATAAGTATAGACAGAAGTATAGAAATAATAATGATATATATAAGTAAATGGTACAGATATGAATGTCGAGGATGAAATTTCTAAAGGGAAAGAGAGTTGTAACACCCTTAATTGTACCATATGAGGAATTATAATTGATTAATGATATATTTTTAAATTCGACTGTGTATGATTATGGATGCCACTGTAAGTGGGGACCTAAGAGGTATTAGTTTCTAGGATAAGGGCCATATTGTCTTTTTACAATTGGACCTTGTGTGTTTAAAAATTGAAAGAAATATGTAGTTGAGGACTTAATTGAAACATGGATTACAAGTCATAGGTTATATATGAGAATTAAAGCAATTAAGTGGAATTGGAGGAATTAAGGGATAAATGAGGGAGTAAAAGGTAATTTTGTTGCTATGGCCAACAAGTGGACCAATAGCAAATTGACAAGCAAAACTCTAAAAATCTCATGTAAATGAAAGATATTTTATGGGAATTAAAGGAGATGATATGGCTGGCCAACAAAAGGGAGCAAAACTAAAAAAATTTCATGGGAAATACTCCATATTTTCTATACAAACAAAATTACTTATTTAGATTGCTAATTGAAGAGGAGAGAGAAATTAGAGGCTGAGGATCTAAGGTATAAACTTCATCTTCTTCTCTTTTTCTTTTATTTATTATAGTGGAAATTGATTTAAGGGAGTATATAAATGTTGCAATCTCTTCCATAGAGAAGGAGAATTAAGAAAGGAAAAAGGAAAAGGAAGTGCAATAGAGTGAAGGAAGTGTTAGTTGGCCAAAATAAGATATGGGAACTTTCATGCTTATGTATAAATATGCTTATGTTATTTGAATAAGAAATATGTATATTATTGTTGTTGTATGCTTAATTTATTGAATTTAAGTGTGAGATGGAGTGGGAACCGAATTATGTAAGTTGTTCTTGAAGTACATAAATTGTGCTCTAGGGTTTAAGTGACCAGTCTACACTATTTCATGTATATTTGAGTTACAGTGAACCAAATTGAGAAATTATAATTGGAGTAGAAACTATACTCATATACCTTCATTTTATATGGAGAACACAAAAGCTAAATCTTATTGTATAATAATGGAATTTTGGGTTGAATTCTATGTGTGGTTGTTGCCCTATTATTGGGAGCAGTCTATGGTTTTTACTGAATAGCCTGAGTTATAAGATTGGATTGAAGTGATTTTTGATGTTTTGAAAACTAGAGAGATAGAGGAATAATTTTGTAGAAGGGCACTTTGTCTAAAAATGATGTTTTTCTGGTCTAAAATTGTGTACAAGTTGAGACTGAAAATCTACCTTTGGGCAGAATGGATCTCACTATCAACAGGTTTGAGCTAATGACCATGAGGTAGTTCCATTTTCAGTCCAAAATCGAAGTGTAACATATGTCATGGTCAGCAGCTATTATGTAATGATCGTGACCCTTCCCTGTTCCTTTTTAAAGTTAATTTTAAGTCCCAAATGGTTGTTGAAGTTAATACAAACACTTTTAAACATATTTAGAACATTCTAATCATAAGAATAAATGTGATTTGTGATTTTAAATATGTGAAAAATATAGTGATATATACAAGGAAAAGTAAAGTATAGTGTATATGTAAATTATGGATGATAAAATAGGAACATTGAATATGAATTGATATGTTCTAAACATTTTAGAGCATTATACAATAAATTATGACATTAAACATGTAAAAAGTGTATTATAATATAAGAATAAAGCTATAGAAGGAACACTAAGACTAAGAAATATGAAGGCTTCAAGTTGTGTATGAATATACTTAAATGCACCAATGAATATGTATAAATCATGGTATATCAAAGAGATGATGGACATATGTATAAATATATATATGTGTATGTATACTATTGAAGTATAAGAAGATAAGCATGTCATACTATTATAATTACTCATGAATAAGAATATATATATATATATATATATATATATATATATATATATATATACATATACGCTTTAACATGTGTTGAAATATAGATGGTTGAATGAAATGGAGTAGTAAAATGTTTATAGTTACATAGTTGATTCAATTCTAATGCATTAAAATAAGACATATAAACGATAAAGGTGCACGTAAATGACTATATATGCATATGTTTATTCATTCCTAGGCATATTCATGCAATGAGCTACATATACTTATACATATATATATATATATGATGTGAAAAGGAAAAGTAAAGAAATTATAAAGAAAGAATTATAGTTGCCCGCATCTATGTCTAGGTTGTGGATAAATAGGCATGCCTATAGGGTTATAGTCACAGCTGCTACAGTTTGATCCCATTTGGGTCCACAGTCTATCCCCTTTGGGACCATAGTTTTGATCCCGTTTAGGTTTATAGATTCAATACCTTTAGTTATTTATATGATTGCTACCCACAAGTATCCACAACACCCGTTATCCACTCCTTTAACAAGGTGCAGGCTTGTTATAAGAGATAAGAAAGGCATTATGAAAAGCCATATGATAGAAATGTTATGATATTTATATAGTCAATGATAATTACTGAATTGATTAAAGATACCATTAAAAGTATATAATTATATAGTGTTATAATATTGCATGCAAGAAATTTATTGTTGCATATACATAAGGCTTTCTTCAGTTAAACTAGAAATATATAGATAAATACTCGTGATTATTTAACGGACCAATATTAATTATATTGTTAGTACATGTTCTTTATAGTTATAATGTCGCATGCTTGATATTGAATAGTTAATGTATAAACTATCTATAATTTCAAATTTATAGGACTTAATGAGTAGATAGGCCTTTAAACTTATGAATTGACAACCTAAATATATAAGTTGAGTTAAGTCATGAGAAAGATACAAGCTATCGTCCTAACCTATCAATGTACTAGAATTAACATGTAAAAGATAAAAGAATGACATGATAATAATAATGATAAAATCAAGGCTATTAATAAATACATATAGAACAACAATAGAAGAACAATAGAAGTGTTTGTATGTTATGAATCATAGTAGTTATAATAGATATTTATAGAACTAATTGACAAAAAATTAATCACTAAGAACAACTCATAAAATGTTGTTGTAATAAGACTAATTAGGAATCTTAATAGGGGCCAATTAAATTGGATAGATGTATTTAAACTAATAAAAGTTACTGAGTGAACACAAAGGTTATAAGAAGTCAAATGACTTAGCATATCAGTAATCAATGATTAATTGGGATACGAGCGCTAATTATGGAAATGCTAAGGAAATAGATGAACATAAACAATAAGCATATAGATTAGCCTATACAACCTTATGAATTTGATTAATGGTCTCGCTAGAATATTTAATGAATTAAATATGCAACTATTACATAGGTTGATGATTTTAATAATAAAGGTAGAATGACAGTGTAGCGTTTTTACACACTAATGTAGATTACATAATGTTTTGGCAGTGTTATAAGAATATCATTTGTTGGTTATTATTATCTTATCATATATTAAGCTAATTGCTCATAGGTATACGTGTTATTGATGACTTCTGTGAGAGGTCATATCTGTGATTTTTGCTTTGTTCCCCACTAAGCTAGTAAGCTTAGCATGGGTGTTTATCCGTATAGGTAGAAGAAGCTAGAATTCATTCTGTAGGGACAATATCTGTTATTGCAAGGCCAACACTAGAGATAGGAAGGATTAAAGTATGGAGTTGTATTATGTTTTTTTTTCTTGTAAATATTATACAGTACTAAGTAAAACATAATGTAAAGAGCAATGCAATTAGCAATGTAATGTATCTAATAACCCTATTTATATAGTTTTCACTACATGATAGTATATGTACATGTATAGACAGTATTAACTAACAGGATAATAGCGAAAATAGTTTATCCTATATAAGAGAATGTATAAGATAACAGATAACAGGAGGGTTTAGCATGGTCCTTACATACCTTAAACAAAAAAATGGATAATGGATTTCCTATATATTCCATCTCCTATGCTCCAAGCATCAACCATCAAGTTCATCAGATCTGGATGGCGATTAAAGGAGTTAATCATCACCTTAATTAAGGTCCTGCCATTCCTTTTTCGTTCTAAACCACCAACCTAAATGCACTCCTATATTTGTTCTTGCATGTTCACGATATGATGCACTATTGCATCAATGTCATTAGCTCAAGCCTTTTTATGCATCCTTAAGTTGCGAACTTTTTGCACTTTTGTATTAGCCTCTGTAATACCATAAGGAGTTTGTAGACATATGGGAGTCCTTATTATCACCATTTCTGTTGCACATAATAGCAAATAAATAGTTAGCACACTCATATACAAATATATGTAATTGAAACTCATTTTAATAAAAAAATAAGGATAAATCCACATAAATAATTTCCAAACAAATTCAAAAATTTAAGAAGGCATAAACCACATTTTCAATAATTTTTTAAAATATTTTAATATGGAAAAAATCCAAAAAAAATATTTTTATGGTCCTCAAAAAATTTCGTAAAATTGACCAAAAAATCAAAAAATTTAAGTTGATTTGGTGGCCAAAGGTGGCCTCACGCTCCGGCCAAGGTGGAGTTCATGCACCCATATGCAAACATACACCCAAACACACCGTGGTACCCATGTGGCACCCACGTAGACCTTTATGTGCCACGTAGAGCTACTCTATAGGGCCATATGTCACCATGTTAGACCTTATTTTGACATGTAGCAGACACCCATTGGTCCACATAGTGCACACGTGGCATCCAGGTGGACCCACATATGCCACATAGTATGACCATAGTTAGCCATATGGCAAACTTTGATTTAGCCATGAGTTACCGAGTTGGTGCCATGTCAACCCCTCAGTAGTCCATGTGTCAGAGTGACACATCATCTTGATATGTGGTGACATATGACACCACCATAGTCGTCCACGTGTAAGTCCTCCAATGGTTCACGTGTCAGAATGACACTTCATACTAACATTGTGTTGACACATGGCATCGCTACAGTGGTTCACGTGTCTTACCTCTATTGGTCTATATGTTAGTGTGATGTTTCACTCAAACACAATGGCCACATACATACAGAACTCACGCCCAGCATCACACACGTGCCTCTTAAAGGCATTTTCCAAATTTGGTGGTATTGTCAAAATTTAAAAATATCAACTTTCAATTTAGTGTTATAGACTTTTTAACCAATTTTCGATGTACACGTACAAAAAAATAAAATATACAAGAAAATATATCAAAAATAGATAAAATAATAATTATTTGGTGTTCATGCAACCTATTTGAATCTACCAATTTACACATAAATTAAAGATTAAATAAACGAATGACAGAATGCAAAAACAATGGCTCTGATACTAATGATAAATATATAACATAATAAATATTCGGAAAATAAGGGAACCATAGTTACCTCTTATAGTACAGAAATTTAAGTGGCAGAAGCGAAAGTGTAAGATCCCATTTTGCATCACTATTTGGCTTTATCCACGAGCATGAACGTAGGATAGAAGCACAAATTCACAGACTAAATGTCTTTTGGAGAGAAAAATGGTCAGATGGAAATTTTGAAAAGTTTCGATATGTGTAGAAACTTTTGTGTAATTTGCAAAATTTCTTAGGCCTATTTATAGAGTTTTGTGCTCTAAAATAAGAAGTTATTCTTTAAAAGAAATCATATGAAAAAGGAAGTTACCTTTTTCCAAATTAGGAATTTTCCTAATTAAAGATTTGATATGGATTTCTTTTCATATCTGATTTATTTCTTTTCTGATATGGATCACTTCCATATCAGAATAACTACCATATTAAAATGGATTCACTTTTATATCGAGAGTTATGGGCATATTTAAACTCCTTTAGTTTACTTAGGCTCAAATAAAGAATCTCTTTATTAGATAAACATTACTCGATTGTGACCTTTTTTCAAAAGAACAACTGTTGACTTGTCAATTGTAAGGGTTGTTATCTCTTTTTGGCATGATAGAAGATGAAGATATGTCCCTTAATCAATTGTATTGACCTTGCTGCTACCAGCTTTTTTCTTTTTACTAGTACTTTGAATTGGTCAACAGTTGCTAATATGTATGATGTAGCTTATGGTTGTCATTTCAACTTGCTGTAAAAAGTTTTAAGTCTTGATGTGCATACTTTTATTGATATGTTAACTCATCCTTCAATGAAGTTTAAGTCCAACATGCCCGTTTAATGCCTTCCACCTTTGGTAGTGTTTCAGGGGATTCAACTTATAATATTTACAACATATTATTCTAGAGAATAAGAAGCTTAATAGTATTGGTGTAGATTGCAAGCCTGGTTGTTACTTCATGGTAAACTCCTTAACAATGTTGATAGACATTAAAAAATTATTGAAAATAATGCTTGTAAGCAATGTCATGTTATAGTTGAATCTATATTCATGTGATGCAAAATTGTTATAATGTAAATAAGCTTTGGAGAACCTTAATCAAGGAATCAAAGTGGGAATATTTCTTTTTGCTTCCTTTTAAAAGTTGCTTAAAGAAAATTTGTGTTGGTAACTTGACAATTTATTTTAAGGTATACTTGTTGGCATTTATGGAAATAAAGGAATGATCTAGCTTTTACAAAGCTAAATGTTGTTTGAGTTTTTATTTCTTTTTATCAAGATGTGTTAGATGCTTTAGGATATGTCAACAAAAGGTCCTAGCATTTGATCTAAGTCACCAGTCATTAGCAACGCTTATCCTCAGGATTTTGTTGTTCTTAATACAAATGGCTCCTTTAAGCGAAATCAGTCCTTAGTTATTGCTAGTGGTTTGTTTCAAGATTGTTCAAGTCATTGGTTAGGTGATTTTTATAATGAAGATATCTAAATGCAACGACTTTTTATGCTGAGTTATATGGGGGTGTATTTTGGCTTGTTCAAAGCGTGGAAAAGAAGTAAGGTGTCTCAACACAAATGTTAAATTTCTTCTTATCCAGCTTTTAAAGCTATTGTTCTTTATATTAGAGAGTTTTTATCTCATGAGTGGAGCATTTAGATATGCCATATTTATCATGAAACCAATTCTACTATTAATTTTTAAGTGAATTAGGCTTGTAATCAATAGTTTATGCTTTTTTATTTTAGGTATGATATCTTCCCGTCTCATTTTCATCTCCATCTATTAAGAGATTTGGTTGGAGCTACTTTCTTTCGATGAATAGCTTTGTAATCTCTTATTTTTCTTTCCTTAAAAAGATATATTCATTCATTTCACTTTTAACTTTTAAAACACTTGTCAAATTTTGAAGATTAAATGTTAATTTAATATTAATTTTTGAAATTATGGGTTAATTTAATTTTTTAAATAATATTATCATTGTAATCTATATTTTATTATATATATATATAGGGTTAAAAAAAATTTCGACAAAATTAACATTATATTTTTACATGATTACCAAAAGTAATGAATATAAGGGTTTTATAGATACCATGGCTTAAAACAGCCTAGATTAGGGTTACCCGATGATGAGAAAATACTATATTTCTGACAACAGGTGCAGATCTTAAAGCTTCGATTGTGAATTTTTCATAGCTTCCTCAAAGATTTTATAATTTTTCAAGTGTTTTTAAAATATTTTAACAAAAGAGCATAAAAACCTTGATTTTGGCTTTCGATGGTGACTAGGTCATCTGTCATATGAGGGGTGGTCGTTTGTAGCCGTCTCTCTTCTATCCAGGTCAGATTAGGGGTATTTTTGCAAATCCTGAAATTTTTGCTTGAGGAACAACTGTCTATCAAAAGGGACGGCCGTCTGTGGTTAAAAATCCAGATTTTCCACATTTCTGGGAATTCAAAATAGGAAGATGAGTTTTAAATGGATTTCTATTTGGATTTTAGGGGATCAATATCTCCAGATTTGAGAAGATATAGTTAAAATCCAACTACCTCTACCCTAGGTATAAAAGAAAAATATTTTAGGGTTTCCAAAGAGTGGAAGGGGGAGAAATCACTCATTGATACGGAGGCAATTCTTATAGAGAAAAAAACTAATTTCTCTCTTTCTCTAAGAAGAAAATTCTCTAAAAATTCTTTTGATCCACATATACACACACATAAAGAATCACCCAATTTTTTGAAACACAAAGAATACAATCAGAGTGAAGATCTGGACTTCAAGGAATTTAGAGTTAGAGTATCTTCTAAAGGTAATAGTCTAGGCTTCTTTTTTATTTTCTCTCTCTAAAATTACCATGCATGATCTTATTAATTATTTTTGAAATTATTATTTTTTATGTTGTGTTTCATTAATTTAAATGTTTAAAGTCTGATGATGTACGAATTTGGATCAATGTGCATGTTAATGATTTGACCTAATAAAGATTTTCTCAATTATTATATAATTTCAAGCTTTATTTTTACTATGTAATTCTGTAATTTAATAAGTTTTTAGTGTGTTTAATGCATGATTCAGAGTCATAGTCTTATTTTGGCATGTTCTAGGCTTTAATATTTGACTATTTAGGGCTAGTTGCAATTTTGTGTAATTTTTGGGTGTATTTGTTGCATTGTGCTCTTATCTGTGAGTGACGGACAACAAAAAGCCCCTACGGATAGCCATCTGTCAAAGCAACAGATGAAATATCATGGGAGTTCCTTCTCATCCCCATCCCTCATTCAACTGTAGCAGTCTGTCACCCTTCCAGGGGTATCTATGGCTGATCTTTTAGGCATTTATACTTGTATTTTATGCACTTTATTGTATTTGCATTATTTATTTGATTCCCAAAATATTTATTTGTCATTCTGTATAATATTTAATTATGTACATACTTTTGTTCTATTATGTACAACTAAATGAATGATTCTTTTTTTGTATTTCATTATTCATTTGTTTAATGCTAATTTCTTTACCTTTTGTGGTTTTTTTGTAAGTGTGTGACTTTATCCACTTTTGGGAGATTTTGCAAGGCATTTTGCATTGGGATTCATGCTCCAGTTGGCTGATGATCATCACCTGTCATTTGGTTACTCCTTTTATTTATTTCATTTCATTCATTAATTATTTCATATTTTTTGCTTATTTATTATTTTGGTATTTTTTGAATGTATTCTATTTCGATGATGTAATAGTTAGTAAAATAGGATTTTTTGTGCACGTCTAAAAGGAAAAAAGCACTCAAAATGATTTTTATTAGATAACTTGGATTTTCCTTTAAAACTTGGATCAATGTCCAATTTTCCATCCAAAGCCAAATAAAAGATAAAATAGAGGATTTTTGTAAAATATGCGTGAGGGAACCAATTTTTTCAATTCAAATGAATACCCTGATTTATATATGTATATCATTTTATTCTTATTGATTGTTGGATGATTTGCTTCTATAATAAGTTTAAGTAGTTGGAATTTATTTATTCATTTATCTACCACTTTATTGTTTACTTAGGATATTTATTTAATTCTATTGTTTGCACTGCATGAGAGGGGAGAATGAATTAAATTTAAAACTCAATTATAAAACAACATCTAACCAAGGTGCCTAATAAGAGTGATGTCCCGAACACCAATCTCTATTTGGGCATCAAAAGGTCGATATTTATTTTTCAACGTTCTGTTGGGTGGTAGCTCCATGATACCTAACTCTTTTGGACTCATTAGTAGAAGTTTTTATGGATTGACTACCAATAATAATTTGGGTTTGAACCTCATTTAATGCGAAGTAGCCAATTTATAATTAAAAGTGAGCCTCATATGGTCTTAAATCCTAAAAGCGGACCTCCAAAAACCCAATAGAAAACGAGCATGGCTCCAACGCGCATCACATGTTTGTAATGGAACGAGCACTTATTAAAATTAATAATAGATTTGGAAAATGGATCAGATCAGTCGAGCTCGGGTTTAAGTTATTACGTGTCAGTTCTTTTCGATTTCGGATCGAATCACTTATTTTTAGGTCTAATCTCGAGTCATAGTTAGAAATAAAAAACTGAAGCGAAATTGAAATTCAAACATAAGCAATTAGACATATTTGGTTCAGTTTTTTATTTAACCAATTCAATTTTGACTTTTTTGGTATCCCTAGTCACTTTGACTTTTCATTATCCCTATTTAAAATATATAATTGACATCATATATAACTTATTATATTGCTCGATTTGAGTTTTTCACTGTTTTGGGTTAACTTTTAGTATGGTCAAACTTGGTCAAATATATAAGTATTTACTATGAAACCGTGACCTGAATTTTAATTTCAAATTTTAATAACTTAAATGGATTTATTTTCATTTCACATTCAATCATAAGATTTATCTCAAATGACACTATTTATAACATGAAAAAATAATATTCATGTCTCGGATGACACTATTTATCTCACAAAATATTACTTACGGCTTGATTCGCAAACTTGAAATTTTCCGGGCATCATATTTTGTCTTAGATTTAAAATCTTATGATTTGATGAGAGAAAAATTGATAGATCATGGCTAAATAACGATAACAACATAAGATGGTCAACTATCAATGAACAGTAAAATAGTGATAAGTTAGGGATATAAAATAAAAAAAATCGAAAAAATATGCAAAAAATAAAAATAGTGAAACATAGTATATATATATATATATATATATATATATATATATATATTATACAATACTTAATTATTATTTTTCATTTTACTTTGTATATTTTTTTCTTTTTTATCTTTTACAATTTAAAATTAATTTAATCAAATAGATATTGTTTTTTTTTCAATGTAAATCTAATTTTTATATAAAATTGAAATGCAAATATATATATATATATATATATATATATATATATATATATATATATATATATATATATATAAGCATGACATGAAAAATTTAATTAAAAAAAATTGGATTATGGATTTGGATATGATTTTAGGTGTTTTTAGATTTCGAGTTTAGGTCGGCTTCAATTCCAAAATGCTCGAGTCATTTAAATTTGATCAATTTGAATTCGAATCACTATTTTTCTGATAGATTTGATCGAGTCAAAAACTGCTAGGTATTTAACAATAATAATAAACATTAAGATAGTGACGATATAAAAGAAAAATACCACAAATTAACACTTAACTATATTTTAATTTGAAACTTTATTTTTTCTTCCTTTTTGTCTCGATGGAATCCACAGCAAAATAACTACAAATTTCATGTATAATGCTTATAAAAACATTGTTAATATAACAATTTTATTTATTTGCTTATTTTAATCTGAAGCTTTTATTTTATATATGTCTCTTATTTTTAAGTACGTTGAAATTTTTATTTATACTTTTATCGAATTATTCCAGTGCTTTTTAATTTTATTTTTCTTAAAGTCGTGAATGAACGTGAATTTAGTTTAGCATTTGATTGAATGAAGTAGAAAATTATAGTAACTTTTAAAAAATTCATTCACATAGGAAGTAATTTCATAATGTGATAATAATAATATATATATAAATACTCAAAAGGTTTTTTTTTTATAAGCTAAATACTCAAAAGTTTACAATAATCATCTTCGAGTTTTCAGTAGGGGTGTTCAGAACCGAACCGAAACCGAAAATTGAATCGAACCGAATGAAATTTGATCTATTCAGTTAGGTTATTTCGGTTTTTAATTTGATCGATTCTGAACTGAAGTTAAAAATTGATTTATTTGATTCGGTTTGATTTTTAAAATTGAAAAACCGAAAAAACCGAATTAAACAAATTTTTATACATATATATTTTTTTAGTTTTAAAATTTTAAAATATATAGGTGGATGAGTGGTGTGAAACTTGAGAAGAATTTACAATGTCCCAAGTTCAAATCCACGGATAAACATATTTTGCAGCAGCTTTCTCTTAATTTCTACTTTAATTTTTTTTTGTTTTCTCAAATTTTTCTTTTTTTACTTTAAAAGTTTTCTTTTAATATTTTTTTACTCTACAAAAATCTAATTCACTAATTTTTTCTATTTTTATTTTTTTACTTTAATCTTTTTTGTTTTCTCAATTTTTTTATTTTAATTTTTTTACTTCAAAATTTATAAACACCTTTTTCACCAGTTTTCACTACTTTTATACATTAACTAAAATGTTAATTATAAGTTTCATAGATAAATACAATCAGAATTATTTTTCACTCCCACAAGAGTGTTTTAGTGCATGCTAATAAGCCAATAGTAAAGTACGTAGTTTGTGCTTTAAGCTTTACAGGTAGAACTCTTCTTGTTTAACAAAATATTAATTGCCATTGCCAATCTATCAAAGCAGCATTGTCACACTTTATATACTAAATAGAGCTATGGTTCTTTACATTATTATATTAACTAGGTTCCATTCATCACGTAACCACTCAAATGTACTTAATTTCAAGGTTGAAAAATAAGAAATTAAAATAGTGTTTTTACTACTTAGCATTGAACTCATCCAGCATACAATTTTTTTTTTCACCGTCAAGTAAAACCTTAGCATTTATACTCATAGTCATGTCATTCAAGAAATTAAACTCAAAACTCAAAAAAAAAAAAATCATGGTTCGGCAGAACCTATACATTTTAGTTCTAACCAAGTCATAATCAATACAAGTTTATCACACCTTTAAAATTAAATTCATACATCAATTTCACTTTGAAAACTTATAATTAACATTTATCAGATGCACAGATGAAAATTAACACAATTAATAATTTATACTCAAATCTAATTTTAAAGCTATAATTACAAAATAATCCATAAATAATATGAATAATTTATATATATTATTATTTATTTATTACGGAAATAATATGAAAATTTTATGTTATTTTTCTTTTAGTTACTTTAAATAATTTTATTTTGTTGGATATAAGTTAATTTAATTTATAGATCCATATAAGTTAAAAGTCCATTTAAAAAAAGTCTATATTAACTCAGAACCGATTGGACCGAACATATTATTTCGATTCATTCGATTTTCGGTTCTATAAAGTTTAATTTCGGTTAGGTTTTCATATTTTTCTAACTTTGGTTTTCAATTCTTTCGGTTCGGTCCAAAATAGAACCGAATCAACCATTTGTACGCCCCTAATTTTCAGATTTTGATAGTATTGGATAATTATTTTATTTTCAATACTTTCAAATATATCATTTTCAATATAACTAACTAAGCAACCATTTAATAAAGGATCTTTCATTCATAATAGAAGTGTGATTTTATTAGTTGACATTGCGATCAAACTAATTTTGCAAGCAAATAATAAACTAAAATGATACACCAAGTTTTTTTCTTGTTTTTAGGTTGTTTAATGAAATCAAAATATTTTACCTGGATCATTTCAATATTAATAATCAATTAATTTAAAAAATTAAAATTATAAGAGTGTTTTTATTCGTTAAGTGTGGTCAACATATGTTAGCTACGTCTATGCGAATAAAAACATATAATTATAATATATTTAAAAATTAATTTATCACATGTAAAATAAGTACACATCTAACTATAATATAATATATATTCGTGAAAATATTATATGAATTTTCATATATGTTAATTTGTTTTTGGAATATATTTATTAAAAGTTTTTACTATGTGTTTTTTAAAATATTTTATTACATGCAGAATACATGCATCTCAAACTTGTTTTAACATACATGAAGAGAGACATTTTGTTTAATTTTTGGGACAAATGGTAGCTTTTTAGTACCAATCAGTTGCATTAAAAGTATTTGATAATTTTTTTTTTCTCAATTAACTGCTATAGCTGGTTCTTGACTCAATTAGCTATTATTTCAAATGTTTTATCTTGAAGCCATTTCTCATAACTGATTCATTTTTATTTTTTATTTAAACAATAATAACCTTATATTAATTATAAATTTCTTATTATTTATAGCAATAATTTTGTATGCATAATACTAATAAAATAATTAAGTTAATAAAACAATTAAGTTAAGAGTTTAACTAGAAAATAACTATTAAAAATATATAATTAAATGAAGAGTTTCAGTAGAAAACAACTATTAATAAATATAATTAACTAAAATATTTTGACGTAATCCAAATATAATTGAATTAGGTTTCTATTACAATTAATATATTTTCAATTCTTTTTTATAATTGTGGGGAACTTTTGTCACTTTTTCAATGTAAATTTTTATATTAATTCCCTTACTTTTACATATCGATATCTCAATTTATTATTTTCGCATTTCTTTTGATTTATCAATTATTAAATTTTAGTTTATAAATTTTAAATATTATTACATTTTAAATTATAATTATATGATATATAGATTTAACTTCTAACATAAAATTGGAATAATAATATTACATATTATTATGTTAGAATTATGCTGATCCTCTCTCTCTCTCTCTCTCTCTCTCTCTCTCTCTCTCTCTCTCTCTCTCTCTCTCTCTATATATATATATATATATATATATATATATATATATATATATATATATATATATATATATATATATATAATTCACACAGCTAATTCTTTACAACTGTCGGTTTGGGTCAATAATCGAAAATTAAATTTTTAATATTTTGAATCAAATCAAATTTATAAAATAATCGAATTCAAATCGAACCAAAAATTTTGGTCTATTTAATTTGATTAACCGAAAATTAAAATTATTTTTTAAAAAAATTTGTATCTAAAAATTATAAAAAATTATAAATCATAATATACTAAAGTCAAAATATTTAAATTGTACAAAATAAAAGTTTAAATTAAAGATATAATCCCAAAATATATAATAAATAATACGATAAAATTATTAAATAAAATTTTTTATTTAATCAATTTTCAATTTAATCGTCAAAATTCTAAATTATTACAAAAAAATATATATTAATAATTGATAAATATACTCATATAATCTCAAAATAAGATAATTTACATGTATAAAATAATTATTCAATTAAAAAATAAAAAAATTATATAATTATATATAATTTCGGTTCGATTCTATTTTTCTGTGATTTTTTCCTTCAAAAAAGCAAACCAAACTGAAAAATCGAAATTTTCTAAAATTCAAAACCGAAAACCAAATCAAAAAACCGAAAAATATAACTAAATTAAAAATCGATCGATTCAATTTAATTTTTCAGTTTGAACCGAAATTTGCTCACCCTTAGAGACAATTTAACATATCAGCAGTAATGTCAAGCAAAATTTTACTAAACAATCATAATATTTTTCTATAGCTATTAACCATCAATAACAATTATTAATAATACCCATCAGTTATCACTTAGAATGAACCGTCCAACCAAATAGATTCAAGTTCCAACCTATGGTTTTTGTTTGATAAACCAGTCCAATTAAACCCGATCCAATTCACAGGTGTAAATCGGCATTGTGAACTGTGACGAAACAGAACGAAGGGGTCCAGATGAGTTCACCATACCGATATAAGTGAGGCAATGGCTTGGGGTAACTTTCCCATACAGACACAAATATATTGTCACTTGTCACTTCTCTCTTCTCTCTCTTCTGTGGAGGAAACTGAACCAACCCAAAGATACAATACATCAACTGCTGAAGCTTAACACCAGCTATGGCACTCAAGCTCAATCCTTTTCTTTCCCAATCTCCTAAGTTGCCTTCTTTTGCTCTCCCCCCAATGGCTAACCTCAGATCTCCCAAGTTTTACATGGCTTCCACCCTCAAGTCTGGCTCCGAGTTAGTTCCTTTTCAATTTTCCTTGTCCTCCTTCTCCCTTCAATGCCCAATTTGTATTCGATTTTTGTTGATTAAAGTTTGGATCTTTGCATGCTTTCTTGCTATTGAACCGATTTTGGATCTGGATTTCTTTTGTTTTCGTTGTTTAGGTTGGTTTATTGCTTATTTCTTTTTCTGCGCTGCTTTTGATCTTATTTTCTGTCTTTGAAGGCAATTTTCTCTTTTGGGTTTTCATTTTGAAGGTATTGAGATAGGGGGTTGATTTCTATGTATCTTGAATTCTTGATTTTGTATATATTTAATATGATTCTTTTATCGTTTTGTCCTAATTTGAATTCTATGGGACTCGTTTCCAGCTGTTCGCACGTATGCAATTCTCTTCTGTTTCATCTATTTCTTTGCCATTTCTTTTCATCAATTCTCTTCTTCCAACTTGAGTCTTTCTCTATCTCTTTTTTTTTTCCGAATTTCATTGAGATCGAATTTACATTTTTATATACCGCTGGGATGTTCTTGGAAGGTAATTTGATTTTATACAGATTGTATTCTCTGCCTCATTCTCTGTTGGAAATTTTGTTTTTGAGTTTTTACATATTTTTAATTATTTTTCATATAGATTTATGTGGTGCTAGAGATTTTATCAACTTGTAATTTGTCTTTTTGTATATAAGTATGACTTCAGCTTTGTTAT
Source organism: Excoecaria agallocha (assembly GCA_037975025.1). Taxonomy (NCBI): domain Eukaryota; kingdom Viridiplantae; phylum Streptophyta; class Magnoliopsida; order Malpighiales; family Euphorbiaceae; genus Excoecaria; species Excoecaria agallocha. The sequence continues at coordinate 7,533,856 of CM075814.1, read as the reverse complement.
TTAACATGGCAAAACCATTAAGAATGTGATAATGATGACTGATTTCACACATTGTTTATGCAATGATGCCTGCTTTAAACGTGTTTTAATGAGCCAACTAGCAATAAGAACAAGAAATCACGAGCAAGGCACAACCTGATTTTGGGAAATCAAGTTTCATACGGCTCTAAAAAACTTGAAATTTCTTCGTCTGGTGATTTTGTATTTTTAGTGTCCAACTTAAGATAGCTAAATCATCTCATGCTTACATAGCTAAATCAGCTGAAAATTGTGCAGGTGGTAATGATAGTATGTTGCACCTAAACTGGTGGCTCACTTTTTCTAAATAATGGGGAAGGGGACTGGTGGTTGAGATAATTTACCTGGTCTTTTTTACATTAATGCCAGCACAATTTTGTCTTTTTCCAGCTACATTGAAAATGGGGTGGTTAGGGTGATTATTACAAATATTAATTATAATTGTTAGGAGAAATCCGTGTCTTGAGTATGCACTAATTCTCTGTCAACGATTTAGTTGATTTAGTTTTCCTTTCAATCTTTATTGTAGAAATTTTGTTATGTATTTGGGAAATGAATTATAACACATTTTGTATCTCATGGCTGCATGCTTGTCCACTTGTTGCTTTGTCTTGTCGGTTTGCATCTGAAAGATTCCTGAGTGATGCAAAACTTTGATTTATTGCGACAGACATGCCTGTTTTACGTGTGTTTTTTCTTCATTCATTTTTCTTCTGTCAGTTCTGTGTTATTTCATACCAGATCATAATAAATAATCCTTATGGAACAATTTTACACTTGCAGTTTTAATTGGAACAAGTTTTTATATTGTGTGGGCTAATCTGTTGATGTACCTTTTAGGTGTATATACATATATATTCCTTACAGAGAATATCCCACTTTAGCCTTTCTATTTTTTTGATTGTGGTTGGATCTACATTTTGAAATTGGATATTCAAGTTTGGTGAAAGTGGTTCAGATGCTTAAATATACAGATTCCCTTTCTTGTGCTATTTAGGTTGTGGAATCTTTGACTTTATCTTCAGTAGTACCTATTTTTCTATGTTCCTTAAGATTTATTTAATTTCTATTTCTAACCAGTGAAGAATTTGCAATTATTTAACAAGTTTTCTGGATTTGTCTCTTGCTTTCAATCACTATGGACCTTGACACTCTGCAGTGTTCTTCTTTAATTTACACAATCTGTGATTTGACTGCATAAATATTTATTTAGTTTTTTTATTGACTGTTTAAAAAGTTTTTATTTATTTTTGAAGGTATCTTTTCATATGCTATGCTTTAGGTCCCTTAAGTTTCCTTATGGGGATAATTGATTTTTTTTTTTAACATGTAGCTATTATCATTTTTGCACATGAAAGCAAAGTCCAAGTTTGGTTTCTTTTAATGAACTGCTCGTCTTATGTTAATTTTTTTGCGCGGCTGTCTTTGTTGTAAATATGAGCAAAAAATTAAATTTCTTTCCACAAATTCTTATTATAGCACGGCTTTGCATTTGTGTTCTCAAAAATGTGCCATATTTATGTCTTGATGTGGATGCCTTATTCTTAGGAGCTGTATCTCTACTAAAGTTGGAATATTGAAGCTCCAGTCATTTTTGACTCAATGGAGCATGTGGTCAATTCTGTTCTGATTGGAAGCTATCCTCTTAATCATTTAATTCTCAGGTGATGCATTCAAGTGCGTCTGTAAATCCCTGTTTAAATGCATTCAAGTGCTGCTTGTAAATTCCTGTTTAAATTTCTCTGTGTGAGAGCTTCATGAGGTATAGATAAATTTTGGACAAGGCCATTATCAATGTGCTCCTGTCTGAGCTAAGTTTTGAGAAGGAAACTTCGTGTTCCTCCCTTTTCAGAAACTTCTTGTCGAACTTTTCTCAATATTTTGCATAATTTCCCTTTTCTGAACGAAAGTAAAGAGCCTCCTCACTGCTGGCATATGGGCTGGATAGGAAGTTGCTCATATAGCATCTTTCACTAAATGAATTGGGCATTTTTCAAAGTATATATTTTTCTTGTGTGCATGCTTGGTTATTCCTTGCCTTTGCGAACTTCTTGTTGAACACTGCTAAAGTTTTATCTTCATGTTCATTAATAAAGCTTGGAATCATGAATTATTTCTGCATTTTCTGAATTGTTGATTAAATAAAAGCATGAATCAGATAATTCAGTTAGAAATCATAAAATAGATAATAGAGGATGATCACCTAACTAAATTGCAAGTTTCATTTATAAACTGAAGAAAAATATGATTAATGTTGTGATCAAGCATTTCAATAAGAACTATCTCTCTTGTAGCCTATGTGGCTTTCTGGCAGCAGTTGGGTCATCAGGTTTATTGGCTTTTGAGCTATTGAAGTTGCATACACCTATATAGAGTTCATGTCTTCTGCAATCATTTTTGTGTAAGCTATACCTTATTCTATTGGTGTTATAGTGGCCAAGTCCAACTGCTAGTTTCATTGCATCCATCTCCACATTTGGTGTTTGTAATTTTCAGAGTGATGAAAATGAGTGAGACTAAGAATTCTTTTATTCTTTTATTTGCACAAAAATCAACTAAATTGAATGTAAAAAGCTCAAGGATTAGCTAAACCAGTCTAGTCAAAATTTGAATAATTGTAATAGACAAATATGTTTGTGCATATTGGTGGTTTTCTGACTGTAAAAGTTGTGTTGTTTTACTAGCTTCAGTTTTTGCAGTTAGTTTCTGCCTTTTAGTGATAAGATATGGTAGACATGCAGGAACCACATTTGATTAACTATGAGATCCTTTCTACTTGCTAAGCATTAAGCAATTCCAAATTCTTCAGGCTTATCCATCCCTAACTATTTCTACTTGATGCAGGGAGATTGAGAATCTTAAGAAGCCATTTATGCCCCCTCGAGAGGTGCATGTTCAGGTCACCCATTCTATGCCACCCCAGAAGATTGAGATCTTTAAATCTCTGGAGGATTGGGCTGAGGATAACATTCTGATTCATCTGAAGCCAGTTGAGAAGTGTTGGCAACCACAGGATTTTTTGCCAGATCCTGCTTTGGATGGATTTGATGAGCAAGTCAAAGACCTTAGGGAGAGAGCAAAGGAAATTCCCGATGATTACTTTGTGGTTTTGGTTGGAGACATGATCACAGAGGAAGCTCTTCCAACTTATCAGACAATGCTGAATACCTTAGATGGAGTTCGGGATGAAACGGGTGCAAGTCTGACTTCGTGGGCAATTTGGACAAGGGCATGGACTGCTGAAGAAAATAGACATGGTGACCTCCTCAATAAGTATCTCTACCTGTCTGGACGGGTGGATATGAGGCAAATTGAGAAGACAATTCAGTATTTGATAGGATCGGGAATGGTAAGGCCCTACCCACTTAATTTACATTGTCTTAAAATTTTCTCATAGGCAACTTAAAAGAAATACATGCTTATATGTACAAAAAAGTTTATATCTTGAGGAAGCAAAAAAATTAAGATACTTCATCTATAAAACATTAATTTGTAGGTAAGTAATTAGAGGTGGCTAATTGCCTCAGGCCTGTCATTTATCCATGCACAAACGAAAGATCTTATTTGTTTGCTTTGCCAATTCATGGTCACTCAGTTGGCATCCCTTATAAGATGACTAACCTCAAAACGTTAAAGGCATACTGCAAGTGGTAGAATGTTCTCAACCCTTTATATACGCATGAAAATAGGTCTGAAGATGGCTTATTGATCCCAGCTATCTTTGCAGATGAAAATAGGTTGGGACCTGGCTTATTTGAACAGTATATGCAAAGAATGCTTTCTCTGCATCTCTAACAGTGTACAATTTCAGGGATTGTTAACCTGGATTTGTGCTAACGTGCTTTGAAAAATATTTGTCTTGGTATGGTTCACCTTGGAATTCCAATTTTTGCATGTGATATAAAATCTATACCTTTAGAAGAATTAATAATGCAAAATTATGGTGTAGGCAAGCAGATACATGTGATATTTTTTCTTCTCATTCTATTGCAGCATCGCATCATGATGCTCAGTTTCGTTATTCTTCTTTTTAATTCTAAATTTACTTTATTCATATGTTATATATTGTAGGATCCACGGACAGAGAACAGCCCGTACCTTGGGTTCATCTATACATCATTCCAAGAAAGGGCGACATTCATTTCCCATGGGAACACTGCCAGGCTTGCCAAGGAGCATGGAGACGTAAAGTTGGCGCAAATATGTGGTACAATTGCTTCCGATGAGAAGCGCCATGAGACAGCCTACACAAAGATAGTGGAAAAACTCTTCGAGATTGATCCAGATGGAACTGTTTCAGCATTTGCTGACATGATGAAAAAGAAAATTTCAATGCCTGCACACTTGATGTATGATGGCTGTGATGACAATCTTTTTGACCACTTTTCTGCTGTTGCCCAGCGGCTTGGAGTCTACACAGCAAAGGACTATGCAGATATATTGGAGTTCTTGGTGGGAAGATGGAAGGTGGATAAGCTAACAGGACTTTCAGCAGAGGGGCAAAAAGCTCAAGATTATGTTTGTCAGTTACCTTCCAGAATCAGAAGACTGGAAGAGCGAGCTCTAGGAAGGACCAAGGAAGCACCAGCCATTCCTTTCAGTTGGATTTTCGATAGACGTGTGAAACTATAAGGTGCAGAATAGAGTTAAAAATGGTTGCTTTCAGTCTTTTTCCGTGGCCCTGCATGCAAAATTAGTAGAGATAGAATCTTGTAGTTGCATTTTGTAACAAATCCAGCTTGGTTCTTAACTTTTGTGGAAGGAGGGTTTGTTGGGGAGCGAATTTGTCAAGTTGTAGATACAGTTGTTTCTTATTTGTCCTCTTTAGTATGCTGGTAGGGGGGCAACTGTAGTTTTGATGTCTCACGTACGAGTGTTTTTGTTTCTTGGTCATGGGTGTCCTGAGTAGAAGCAAAGAATCCTTGTGGCAATTTTGATGATGATGATGATCACAATCTTTATACCAGAACTTCATCTTTTATCTTCGCTGGGAAACAAAATCCGATGGTAGGTTTAATGTCCTTCTAACCAAAAAAGCACAGGAAAACCCCATCTTTTATATAGACAGTTCGGATAATTTACAAAACTATGAACTGCTGATCAATACAAGATTATTCTTTCAAAGAATTTGACAAACCTGTAGAAGCCTATGCTTAACATGAATTTCATATGCAAGGGATCCCTACTTTTCTCTAAATCTTTCACTTGAATTACACATTCAAGAAAACCTACAAACTGACGGAAAGGACGTTCCAAGTCATTCTTTTCCCTTGTGGTAATCAAGAACCCACAATGTTCCTAAAGAAGAGATCAAAGCACAAGTGAAAAGAAACAAAACCGTCATATACAAGGCTTCCACGGATGAATATGAAGAATCTCTTTTGATGTAGTTTCACTGCTCGTCTTAATTTTCTTCATGAACAGATTACTTCAGCTACAAGTTCATCAAAAATCAAGTCTTCAAGGTCAAGTGCTATGTCCTCAACATCCAACTGAAGGTTCATCCAACCATCTTCTTTCGACAAATCCCGAGCCACGATATCATCCAATGAATGGTCTGTCCTTAATTTCGGGCTTTGAATTCTTTTCCAGACGTCCTCAATGATATGGTTTCCCTTAGGTAATGGACGTACGCGTTGAGTGAAGGAAAAGGGCTTGGGAAAATAGGCTAATGAGTTCTCATAAATCTGAAGTAGTGCCTCATTGATCAAATCAAACAGAGCTGATGATCACAATTGTAGTCAACATCCTCTGAGGAACATGCCACTTCATGATGCAAGTAAAACTCCAACTCCTTGAATAATGTTGGACTTAATGGCTGGTCTAATGAGTGCCAAGTTGCAAGGTACCCGTGCTGAATCAAGCCGGATACCTCAAGAACATCTCTCACATAATTGAATTCAGCATCACCTGGTTCTCTTATTTCAGGTTGGAGGAAGTAATTTGCAGTCATTGTCTCTGGAGTTTCGCAATTCTCGTTGCCCGGATCAACTGAGGGTTTTACCTCATCAATGGAAATGCGCCTATCATCCAACTCTGAACATGAAACATTTTAGAGAATACATAAGAAAAAGTATCAAATCAATAGGCTACAAAAATAACGCAGACGTTTCTTAACAGTGAGAATAGATAATAAGAGCATTCTGGCTTAGTACAAGTACCTTCTGAGACTGGAAAGTTTTTTGGCCCATTTATGTGATCTTCGATCCGAGTCTTGTGCAGTTCTCCAGCATTAGGAATTTCCTCTCCCATACGTACAATGAAATCAGCAGAACATTCGTTCTTCTCGCAGCTGTTACCTCCCTCTTCCACGTTTCTCTGAATTTTACTCTCTTCAACAGCATCTAGCTGGTCATATTGCTCTCTATCAAAAGGAGTTCTTACCGAATTCAATTCATTACAACTTGCCTTCTTGGTCTTTATATCATAATCCATAGCATTCTCCTTTGACATTTCTGAATGAAGAGCTTCATTTGATGTCTCATTTGGCAAGGGGGAAAATGAGTCAAGATCCGGCAGAGAAAGTCTCCTTTTGAAGGTTCTAATTCTGGAGACAGTTGGCAGAATTTCATCTTCATTGATTAATCTTAAGCTCACAGATTTATAGTCACGCCACTTTGCCCCTCTGCTCAAACTGTACTCGAACAAGCGAGCATATCTATCGAGTGACTCGTTGAGAGAGGATACTCTTCTCACGTGAGAGAGCCGATCCTTGCTGAGATCTTTACCAGAACTGCTTGTTTCATGACAACTCCTGGGGTTTTCTTTACCATCTTGGTGAATTGGAACCTCATCCAACTTTCTGGATATCTCTTTCTCATCAACATACGACTGATTATTCTGCTTTTTGCTCTCCTTGAGAGTATGTTTTATTTTCTTCATCATATCTTTCAAATGATTCATAAATGATTGATGCCACCCATGTTTATTTGATCCCTGAGACAATGGAGAAGAAGAAAAGCCTGATTCCTGATTAACAGCAGCATCATCAGCTTTTACATCTTTTATTTCTTTGTTATAAAAATCCTCCAAGGTCTTGGATGAAATGTACCGTGGCAATTCAACCTCACTGTTAAACTTTTCTCCATTTCGGAACGACCAAGTTTCCCTCCATTTGTGTTCAAGTGTGCTAGGCCTCAAATGCCTGTTGTCTGGTGAGTTTGCTAAAGGAAATGACCCTGATTTCTTTAGTTTGACTTTCATATCAGAAGTCAGCTGAACATCAAAGTTCTTTGCAGCTTTAGCATCAGAATCCTGTAAGACATCCAGAAACAACTTCTTGTTGATCTTAAACACCTCTAGAACATCGACACATTCCATTATTTGGCGATGAGAAATTTCTCTAGTCAGCTTCTTAGCATCTGAATAATTCCGATATGCATTGACTAAATTATCAGAACTTTTCTCTACAATTATGATTGGATTTGACCAATCAGTTGTTCCACCAAGGCCATCTGAAGGTCTTAACCGACTGATTGAATTAGCTCGCAACATCTGTGATCTTGCAGACATTTCTTTAGCAACTAATGCTTTTATGCGGTCTTTGCCTGAAGTTCTATCAGTAGGCTCTGCATTCACGGTTCCCTGATCAGCCTGATAATTGAAAATAAGATCCTTGTAATTCTTATTTTATTTCATATGTGAAAGAAACAATTGCACAACAAAAACCAACAACCATCCAAGAGGAGTCATTGGTGTTCATAAATGGAAATATACAATAGATTGTAGCTTATAAATTCCCAAGTACTGTAAAAGAGGAAGATGAACGTACTATTAAGGGGACAGCGTCAGAATCCAAATATTCATGCACTTCATCTGCGTAATGCTCAAAAGATACTGTTTTGGGATATCCAAAGCCTGCACATCAGAAAATAAGACAGTTGAGTTTATCTAAACATTGCTAAGCATGTCACTTCTAGGCAATACAGGATTTCCTTTCTACCAAAATTGAATCAAATTGATGATTTCATTGAATTCTCCAGACCTTCAAGGTCAGAAACTTAACCTCTTTAAAAAATGTCATTTTCAATAGGTAAATTATTAAAATTGGTTGGCTAATGTGGGCACCAACTACCATTTAGCTGATCAATTATAAGAAACTACATGTCTATTAAAAACAAAGTACAGAAAAGGATCATTACAGTTCCACAAAAACTACTGGTTATTGCATCCAATTGGAACTGCAAACAAATTAGTATCAGAGGAACAACGAATTAACAATATCTCATTTTGCAACTACAGGTAATACAGATGCTGCTGTGCCCAATATAGCTTCCAAGACCAGTAACCAACAAAGTGAAGATTGCTTACAGATGGTCTGTTTCCCTCTCCTATGTTTTCTGCGAGAAGAAGTCTTTTTGTTACTGTTCCAATAATGGTAATCAAGAATATGAAGAACGCTCCACATGCAGCCCGGAAGATATCCTTGAAAGGTAACATCAGATTCCTGGCGATCTAATTGCCTCCTCATATTTTAAAGAAAATGATATTATTCTTTGTATATCCTGAAGTAACATTAAAAACCATGTTAATGTTAATATATGGCAATAGTTACTTCACCAAATAGGAAAATAACTAAAAATCAAGAAATCTTTTCTGCACTAAAATCCTTATCTGAACGTCCCATCCTTTAACTAAGAAAAACCATCAAACACTTTGTATGTGCCAACAAGCAAGAATTCCAGTTAAAGATTTACATGAAACTTAGCAGAAAAACCCAACGAAGCAAGAACCCATGTTCAGAAAAGCTTTGAAAATCAGTAAAGAAACTGTTTTTATTGATTCTTGAAAACACTATAAGACTTTTTAACACCATGAAAGCTAACCTGCTGAAAGCTGAGATACAACTTGAAAGCTAACTATTTTTTGGGTAGGAAGGATTCAAGAAAGTTTAAAAAAAAAAAGAGTACAAATCAATAAAAATTAAGCAACATGGTACCTTTTTTAACATAAAAAAGAAAGAGAAAAAAAGAATCAAGAAGAAAGAAGAAAATCGTTGGTCCTTTTGTACCAGAAAAGAAGATCAAGAAAAGAGAAATGGACCCCTTAAAAGCAGTTTTAGGCGCGTTTTACCAGCCAGGAAGCCAGGTCAAATGTTCCATTTCTATATATCTGGAAAAAAAAAAAAAGAAAGAAATAAAGAAAAGGAAATCTCCAAAGCAAAAGTACCAAGTCAAAGAAAAAGTCTGCGAAGTAAGCTCCGGGCTAAGAATTAGATGACCAAACGTTATTGTAATAATATTACAAGTGTTTGTTTGATCAAAGAATTATCATTTATTAAGGTTGTTCTCGTCTGAGATTAAATTATCAATTAGCTTGAAATTTGGTAACCCAGACAAAGGAATTGCCGAAGATTGAAAATAAAGAATCTGGATAGAGGTTGGGTTGGTATGATGTGAAAGATTTGGACTGGTCTTTAATGGCGGTTTATAATTCCATTTGAAAAAAGTATGCTTAGTTTTTATCTTTCTATGTTTCATTTATAAACTTATTTTTCACCATTGTTTTGTTTTTGTTATATCTTTAGACACAATGTAGTTTTTTAGGAATTAATTAGTAGAACTTACACTCAAAAGACTAGAAATTAAGAGACTGATTTGCAATTAGAATTATGCGAATTTTTTTTTTAAATATACAACTCTTACTATTCGATTAAATTATTTTAAATTTACAGAATCAATTAATACAGATTTAAATATTATTAAATTCATAATAGGAGGTCTTTTTTTAATAGTAAACGCTGTATATATGAGATATGAATTGAACTCAAAATCTTATTTAAGGGAATTCGAGCTTTTTACTATTCGCACCAATCAATTTTAGTAGAATTATGTGATTAATACTTGCAAGAATTTGATTCTTGCTTATTTTAGCTTTTTTTGACTTTAAAATTAAGATTATTCCTAGAAAAGCAATATAATGGTTGTCTTTATAATAACTTTCCTACACATTTATTTTATTGAAAAAGAGAATGAATAAAAAGATTGAATAAAGCAAATAGAGAATTATTGAATACATATCCACGCGGAAAAAAAAAAGGAAAACAAAATTTTGTTTATGCTCTTATTAAAAAATAAAAAAAAATGTTTATATGCTATTAATTATTCCATAAATAATAATTACGTCAAGTAGAAGTCGTGCTATTCTTTTTCTTTTAGATCTCATCACTTCTCCTGTCGCTTTGTATCAATCATAAAATGGGGAATGTGATCCAGCTAACATCTTTCTTATTGCATACCCCTTTTCATTTCTAAAAGAAAAAATGCCAAATATAAATAGGAATCATATATAAATTCAACCTATTAATATATTAGTTTCGTATCAATTGAAAATCAAATTATTGTTTAAATTTATTACAATTTTTTATAGAAACACGTAAATATTATAAAAAAATATATAAAAAGTAAAAACCACATATATGTGACGTTTAAATAGTAACATATAGATAATTTGACATTTTTAATAGATTTATAGAGTCTTCTATATAATTTTTATTTTTTTTAATAATATAGAAATATTATTTACATTTTAAATAAATTTAGATGAGTAATCTAACATTTAATGAAATAATTTATTTAATTATAGAAAGAGTAAAAATGTTAATTTTTAAAACTAAATATGATACAAGATTATTTAATTGGCTTAAAATAAATAATCATAAGAAAAAACTGCCAACAGCCAACCTAATGGAAAATGATGTTGTGTTGTATAAGTATTAGTATTAATTAATTAGCGTCTCCGTCTAGAAAACTCAATTGTTTTGGTGGCTATCTAGAAACACCATTAAGGGTAAAATTGAATACATATAAACACATACACCTGCATGTCACGACGATATATAAATACAACTTTGAATTTAAATGAAGTTCTGGTCAATTGTCATTTGGAACAAATCTATATACAGTAAAACATTCTAATTGTTTTCTCCTTTCCTTCGTTCTATGACTCATTCAAATTTGATCCTTATAAAATAAAGCTGAAATTGCAAAAGATATTCTCAAAATTTGGTAAAATATGAAATTTTGATCCTAATATTTACTTCGGAGTAATGCTATCTTCAATATTTAAAAATCGAAACAAAAATTTTCATTAATTTTAACGTATTTATCGCCACGTATCACTTTTTATTCTTTTATTTACTGACATGATGATAGAATCTACTCATGTCCGATTAAAACTTGTCACATATCACTATTTCTCTTACTCCTCTTCTGTTGAGATGACGTGGCAGCGGGTTTCATTTCAACCAGCACCTGCTGCCACGTGTTTGTTTTTTAAACAATTTAATATAAATATTAATCTTTTTTTCTGCAACTATCAAGTCTTTGTAATTTTGCATAATTAAATATACATGTTTGTACATTTTTTTCACTAACATAGATATAATATAATAGAAGTTATTAAATTAACAAGTATAGTTTTTTTTAAGATTGTCAATTATGTTAAAATTACAAACATTGGAGTTTTATTATAAAAATAATAATTATCTTAATGGGCAAAATTTAATGTACGCAGTAATCTTTAAAAAATTGTTTAAGTTAAAAGGCTAATGAATATAAAAAAGACGAGGTCAAATTAAAAACACTATGACTTGTAGATCATGTGTGTGAATGGCTTGCCAAAGCTGACCAAATGGTTAGTTTTGATGGAGACATTGGCCTCCTCACTTTGATTTAATGAAATACATGAAAACTAATCAACCATGTCATTTGTTCACATCATTTCACTAATTAATATGGAGTATGATCTACACAAGCTTTAATTGCACGATTTCAATTTTAGGATGCTTAATTCAGTAATTCAAGTATACTCAAAGATGGGTCAAGTCATGGCAAATTGGTTATAAATGGATAAAATAAATGAATTATCACCTAAATAAATCATTATTAAACAATTATAAATTGATCAAATAATAAATGGATCAAATAACATGATATTGTTTTTTACTTTGTTTTCATTTTATATAACAAAAAAGTTTTAAACAATTATTGTTATGTTCACATTATATAAAAACTCATAAATTCACAAATATCAAATAATATAAATGAGTTATAACTGGATTATACGAGTCATACAAACGAATCATATTAAATTGAATCATTTTGAAGGTGAAATGGATTGGATCACAAAGAAACTATTGACGACTCATACTGAATTCGATGAAATAGTTAAGGATATTAATTTTTTATTCGATCCACTAATTTGATTCAATTAATCCATAAAAATGTGACTTAAATCTAAACCGATATGTAAATGATTTATTTTTTTTATTTGTGATTTTATAATTATTTTATATAATGTGAATATAAAAATAATTATTTTTATAGGTCATATGTGCATAATTTTTTAGTTTTAAGAAAAATTAAAAAAAAAAGATAAAAAAAATAATATGGTAAATCTTGTTCCGTTTAATAATTGTTAATTTGGATCATAACTAAACCCGATCTGATTTAATATTTTTATGACCTACAATTTTTTGAGGCATTTATAATCTGCACTGCTATGATCCTTTTTAAATCCATCAAACCCATGCTATATACCAGGATAATAGCAGTTATCAGTTGTTGCTAAAGAGGGGGAAAAAATTCAATACGCATAGTGGCAGCCAGTCTCTATTTTTTTTAATTTTTTCTATTTAGCTCCCTAAATTTATAATAATCATAATAATCTTTTATTTTAAAATTTTGTCACCCCCTCCATAGTCCATGAATGAGTTACAAAGCACTTTATTGGATTAGTTGCAGAGCACTCGATTTTATAGAATGCGTTTATTTAAATTGTTTAATTAAATGGATCAGTACAATCGATAATTCAAATACATAGGTACTAAATTACTATTTTTTATTATACGTGATTTTATAATTTAAAAGTAACGAAGGTACCAATCTTTAAAAAAGAAATTCATTTTATTAAAAAAAATCCTAGTTTATGAAAATTAAAGTAATAGTGGAATGTCCCAATATTATAAGAGATAATTATACCATATACCTCTTTTAAAAGTCAATTTTCAAAAATACCACCATTTTTATAGTCAAACTTTGCAACTAACAATAAGCATACATAAAAAAGTAAATAATTACACAAAAACCCCAAAACAATGAATACATCTATATTACATGATTTAAATAAAGAAGATATTGAGTTAATTCAACAATTAAATAAAATAGATACTATAAACATGAGTAATAAAAAAATTAATACAAGATATTAGAATACAATTAAGTCCTAATGCCAAAAAGATAAAATACTTGCTTAATAAAATAGAAAGTATAGAAGATTTAGAGTTAATTAAATATAGAATATTAAGTGAATTAAATCTAGAAAAACAAGTATTAGATAAATTAAGCCAAATAGAAAATTATTTAAAATATATAGCCAGAAAAATGGGATATAATGAATAAAATAAATGAAATAAATAAAAGATATAAATGGATATACATATGATGAACAATTTTATCAAATAAATAATAATTTAAAAACATTAAATCAAAATATAAGAAAAATGAGTAATAAACAATATAGTTTTACAAGTACATTATATGGAGATGAAAAATACGGAGAAGGAAGTTTAACTTTACCATCGATAGTATTTAAAAAACCTAAACAAGAAAGTACTGAAGACAAAATGGATAAAGTATTTAATATGTTAACAGAAATAAAAGAAGATGTTATAAATTTGAAAAATAGAGAAGAAAAAATAGAAAAAGGAAAAGAAAAAGAACATACACAAGGAGGAATAACAATAAAAACTAATATGTTAACATTAGAAGAATGATTAAAGTTATATAAAGAAAATACAATAACAGAAGATGATATGCTAAATTTAACTTATAATTTAGAAAACTTAAAAATAAATACTGATCCAACATCTACTCAAACAAAAGTAGAAATAGGAGAATATTCTGGAACAATAAATGAAACCGAAGAAAATATAATGGCAGATAATATGGATATAAGAAAATATGAAAGAAATAAACGAAAAAATCCTAGACAAAAACCTATGTATAACAATTCAAAATTTTCACTAAAAACATCTGAGACAGAACCAGTTTATTCAAATGGAATATTATTAGATATAGATTGTAAGGAAGATATACAAAAAGAAATTGAAAAATGGATTAAAATGAATAATTTAGCAATACTATTATACGGATATGATTTACAAAGAGCTAGTAATTTTTTAATTAGTACATTCACTGGAAATATAGAAAAATGGTGGAATGCAATACGAATAGACGATAGACAGATGATAAAATATGGATTTAATAATGAAAAATTTACTGCAACAGATACAATAAAAGATTTTTTACAAAAATTTGAATTAGCAATAAAAGGAGAATTTTTAAGGAAAAATTGGTTAGACCCTACAAAATCGTTAAAGAAATTTAGACAAGAAAATTTATGAAAAATACAAAATTTAACAATATGTAATATGTGTTATTTAAAACAATATACATGTGAATTTAATAACTATTATTATAATATAGCAAAAACAGATATATTAAAAAGATCATAAATTAAACTACTAAAACAATCATATATAACAAAACTACCAAAATCATGGGGATTAAAATTATTTAATGAAATAATAATAATAATAATAATAATAATAATAATAATAATAATAATAATAATAATAATAATAATAATAATAATAATAGAAGGAACATTAGGAACTTATCAAACTTATATATTTAAAAAAATAAATGAAATGTGTAATCAAACATATGAAAATAGAAAATTAAGAAAAGCCATTAATGGAGGATTATGTTGTTCAATCCTAGCGGAACCTACACATTGGGGATTTTATACAAAACATAAAAGATATAAAAAATATAATAAATATAACATATCAAAAGGAAAAGGTTATAAACCAAAATATAAAAAATTTTATAAAAGAAAATTTAAATCCTTTAAGAAAAATAACTTTAATAAATGAAGATATTTTAGGAAAAATCAAAGGTATAGTAAGAAAAATCCTAAAACGTGCACATGTTGGATATGTAAAGAAAAATGACACTTATTTATATCAATATAGAAATTATATATAAAGATTATCATACAGTTTCATATCATGCTTTTATCGATACAGGATTTGCAATAACTTTAGCTCAACCTTATGTATTTTCAGACAATTTATGGCAAAAAACTAAAGATTATAAATTAGGAATTGATATTACTGGCAATACTACTAAATATGATTTAGTTACAGAAAATGTAGTAATTCAAGTTCAATCCAATATACTTCAAATATCTCGATTCTTTCAATCTATAAACCATGGATGTGATATCTTATTAGGAAATGATTGGTTAACAAATTATTATCCTTTAAGTATTGGATCTCAATATATTCAATTAATAACTCCTTGTAAGCATAGAATAATATGCCCTCGTCTTCAACAAATCCTTAAATGGAAAACTTCACTTTTAATATCTCGCACAGCGAACCATGGTGAGAATATAGAAAAAGAGCCTATTAGAAAAAATGAAAAAACTCAAATTATAAAACAATTTTCAACTCCATAAGAAATACTCTTTTTATTAGATAAATGTATAGGAACAAATCCTATAGAAAAATGGGAGAAAAATGATATTTATTCTTTGATAAATTTAAAACATAATATACCAATAAGAAGTAAACGAATGTTTTATAATAAAGATGATGGAAAAAGAATTATTAGCAGTAAAATATGCTATAGAAAAATTTGAATTAGTTCTGTTACCAAAAAGATTCATAGTAAAAACCGATAATACACAGGTAGAATCTTTTATTACAAAGAATTATAATGGAAAGTTAGCTCAAAGAAGGAAAATGGGATGGCAAGAATATTTTACTAACTTTAATTTTGATATTGAGTATATTCTAGAAAAGGATAATGTATTGGCATACCTCTTAAACAGACCTATAGCTAAAGAAGAAAGTTAATCCTTTTCTTTGCAGGAATAAAGAAAATGGAAAGAAATTCAGAAAGAGTTGTAAAACTCACTGCAGAGAAAAAAAAAGTAATGGAATCTATGAAAAATGCTATATCTCGTCTTCTAGAAATAGATAATGAGATTAGTCAGATTTCAATGAATTATGCACAGGCGCTTCTGTATCAAAAAGAATCTAAGGAAGAAAGCACCAGTTCTAAAAAATGTATGTTCTTGGTACTACAGTCAAGAAAGAACTAGAGTAAAAAATTTCGAGAAATATGATGATCAGATATTCTGTTCAATATTTGGACAATCCTGAATCATCATAGGAAGTAAATTCTAGAAATTTGAGAATTTCTTCAATTGAAAATATTAATTCTCGATTGATAACTCCCAGAAATATTTCATTATTATCTCAGCAATGAAATGATGATAAGAGATTTCAATTAAATAATACAGAAATTTGGAAGCAATGAGAAACAAACTTTTTTAAAGCTCTGCAATATTTAACAAAAGTTACTAATGCAGTCGGAATTAGCACTATTCCGATCAACGGCACATATAATAAAGCAATTATCAGAAAAGGAGCAGATCCAAGAACAGTTCAAAAACTTTATCGTTTTAGACTGATACATACCATCTATCCAGGAGAAAACTTAGAAGAAATACAGCAACTGCTAGCAACAGTCAAATCACAGATTGAGATATTTAATAGAATTACTAAATTAAATAAAATTTATGTTCGTGTTTTTAGCATTATTCCTAAATGGGATGATGTTAAGAATGTGAAAATTTTAACAGAAACCTTCATCAGAATGGGAACTACCAGACAAGAACTTATTCCAAATGAACAAAAAAACTTTCAATTTACATCCATTAATTCTTAAAAATATTCCAGAAATGAGGATGAAGACCATCGAAGCAAATATTCGTGGACTTAGAGAAATATTGACAGATAATAAAAAATATTATACTATTTTTCAAGATAATATTCTTGTCACCAATCCATCTACGGAATGACACCAGAAATATCTTCTTGAAGGATACCTTGACACAATTATTGAAGGAAGTCTACCAATGGCAGAAACAACCAAAAAACTTTTCAAAAAGCAGATAAAAAAGGAATCTCCAGCCGAAAACAAAAGCACGAGACAAGGCTTAGTGGAGCTGGACTCCTTCTGAAGAAAATCAAGAAATAATTGAAGAAAGAAGATAGAAATGTAAACGTAAGCAATGATGTAATAGAGCAATAATCGATTGTAATAATGTAGTTCAATAATGTAATAGAGGTAGAGTACAACCTCTATAAAAACCCATTCTTATAATGGTATAAGCACGGCTGAAAACTCTAAGCTTAAGATTTCTCTAAAAAGCTTTTAGCCTGCTTATCTTTTGTTAATCTTTTTTCAGAAATGAAATTCTAATTTTAGAAATTATTCTTTCTTAGTAACCCAAGTATTTAGCATTTTGCAATCCAATAAGAAATATAGAAAAATATTTTTGATATACTAAGAGAGTTAGATCACTCGTCTACCACAAATCCTCATCAGAAAATTAACATGTCGACAACTTTGTTACTAGCTTAATATTTTTCAGTAGTCTCTCCTTGGAGTTACCAAGCCCGTGTTTGAGTAAAAAGGGGCAGAAGGGTACTAGTTTGGAGAAGCTCAGCTTAACCCAGAACGTCAACCGTCTAAGGGTGAACTGTTATCAGAAATCGTTGATAACAAAAGTCTAGCAGCATTGAAGGAAGCATAGTGGACCTCTGAAGGAGATTTAAAAGGTATAACGAAACCCTGATCTCTGTTAGTTATGGTTATAATTTTCAATTTTATTTCTTATTCTTGGATCTTGCATGCTAAAGAAAAGGTGAACAGAAAGAATACTTTTAAACATGAAATTGTTCAAACTTTTCTAGTTTTAATGGAAAATTTAAAGCAACAAATTGGTTGCTTTACAAACAACTATAAATAATATATATAGATATAATCGTTTGATAAAAGAACAATTAAAACAAGAAGAAATATTATATAGTTTTATTGAAAACTGTAATTTAAAATCTACCTATAATATAGAAGAAAGAATAGAAAATTTAAAATATATGCTTCAAGTAAACGAATCAAGAATCCGAATGATAAAAAATAAAATAAATAGAATTACTTTAGAATGAATATATTTAATTATTTAAATTCAAAAGATTTAAGTGAAGAAAGAGAAATAAATCAAGTTATTGATGATATGAATATAGTAAAAAAATAATATAAACCTTAATTTTCAACAAAATCTAGATATAATAGGAGCTACAGATTTAGAAAATGATATAAAAATACAAATCATAGACAATTTATATAAAGATAATTTTGTAAAAAATACTATAATATCTGAAATAATAGAAACTTGTCAAGAAATAAATAGAAATTCTAACAATAATAATATTAGAAGAAGAAGTAGAAGAAAAAGGTAAAATAATATAATATAAACAATTTTATTAAAACTATTAATTTATTTTTATTTCTGTGAACGATCCGTAACGAATTTTGACGATTAATTGGTATCAGAGCCATATAGAAATAAAATTAAATTAAAATGTCATACATAGTAAATTTTGTTATTAAATAAACTATAGATAAAATGATAAAATCATTTTATAAAATTTCAGGAAAAATAAAATATTATAAAGAAAAAATTAAAAAGGCCAGAAATGAATGCACATATATGGAAATAAATGATATTAAAGAAGATTATAGATTGCCTAGATTACAAGAAATAAAAGAGGAATTAATTTCAATAAAAAATGAATTAGAAATAGACTTAGATAAAATAAAAAATGATATAAATTTAGCTATTCAAATTATAGAATAAATATAAATGAATATTGAACATAAAATTATAATACAAGAAAAATATATAACAAAAATAGTTGAAAGAATAAATTATTTAAAAATAAATAAATGCAAATCCAATTACAATAAAATTATTAATAAACGATCTAAAATTTTCTAAACAAAATTTACAAACTTTGTTAAATAAATAAATAAAATGGCTAGCATAATAGAAAAATTTGGAGAATATTTAAGTTTATTAAATTTAAATTCTATAAAAAATATTAACGAAATAATAAACGGAATGAATGAATAATTTGAAACTTTATATAACAATGAAAATAAATATCAAGCACAAGAAGATTTACCATAAAATTTTAGAAGAACATCTTTACAAGAAATGCAAAAAAAAAAAAAAAATTAATTGCAAAAATTACAATTATATTAATTAATATTAAAAATTATCTTAGAAGGCAATAAGGATAAAGAAAAAATAAAAGGATTAAAAGAAAATTTTTAGATAAATAAAGTCTTTTGTCTTTAATAAAAATGGTATATTTAAAAATAAAAGTTTAAAAATGGATAGAAATAAAAAGATCCCACGTTATAACATAAGAGAAATTAGGAAACTGGATAAAGTAGCAAAATTTTTAGCCCGCCTAATGTATAGCCCCATCCATGAACCAAACAACAGGCAATTCTATTGAAAGAGAATTAGCCTTTAGTTTTGACATAGTACGGCCCAAATTACAACCTCATACTCCCCAAGAAGTGAAATTTTCGGTATTTTCTTTTATTGGTTATTTGTTAATTAATTAATAGTTGCTAACTTATTAAACTTATTATTATAATTTTTTTTATATTTTTTATTTTCCTGGAAATATATATATATATATATATATATACACACACATCCACACACACTCTTCCCTCCCATATTAACTTATATTCACATCGGTTTTTAAAAATAAATAAAGCAATTTTTTTACATGTGGTGAGGATTATTTGACTCATTATCCTATATATATATATATATATATATATATAAGAATGGCCATCACTCTCTCGGGCAGAGCTTCACGCCTTGCAACAAACACATTGTCGGGTGGTATATAGTTTTGCCATTCTCAAGGCATGTTTGTTGAGGTCAGAGATTCTTCTATTCACCAACTACTATGTTGCGAAATTAAACTGATGGATTCCACTAAAATCGAAATTTCATGCCACATTTTTTTGCTTCTCTCATTCACCGCTTCCATTTTTGCAATGGCATAAACAGCTCCACCTCCTTTTTTCAAATAGTTCCACAAACATACAAATACTCAAATTAAAATTTTCAAACTTCCTAATCTTAAAAAAGTTCCGGATTCAAAGAAGTTAGGGCTCTCATCTGACGGTATGAGTTTTGGTTCTACAGCTTTGCTGATTAGACATGTCCGTATCAAATCAAACGCCCCACCAGCACTAACTTGTTTTTATTACGTATCCTCTCTTGTAGGGAATTTCTAACATATGCTCTCCTGTGTCGTAATGCAAATTTCTTCTGCTCACAAGCGCTCATTTAACGGGAGAAAAGTTACACTCAACAATCAGCTTCTGCCACGCCAAAATCTATTCACTAATTGCCTTTTTTCTTTTCTAATAAATCATATATTCTCCAATACATCTATCATATATTTTCGAGAGAGCAAAGTACACATGTGATCTTGAACAAACAAAAAGTGCACGTGATGTATGTATATATATACCATTTAATTTAATAGATGTTCCTAATTTGACACTTAAAATGTATATAGATCATAATTAAAAGATATTTTTTCTTATTAATTAGCTACACCATTTATTTTGGAGTATTAAAATGTTCAAATTACGTATTATCTGTTGGATGAAAATTAAGAATAATATTACTTTTAATAAAAGAATTCACATAAATTATTACAGTACTGAATAAATATCTCATCCATCTCCTTTTGACAACGTAAATACAAAAAAATTCCTATTGCAGGAAACAAAATTCCAAAACATTTCATATGGGAAAAAGAAAGATATACAAAACCAAAAAAATAATAATAATAATTCATCAACAAAATTAGAATATTTTTTTTTACTAGAAGTTCCTCTCAAGATTAAATCTGAATCGTTAACTACAATCAAGAGATGAGTTTCTGATAACGGGACAAATAAACAACCTATAAGATTCAGAATTTTAGGTACAAGATTTGTAGCTATAACTTTAACATCTCATTAAGAATTCATATCCTAATACTATTTGTTCCCCATCAATAATAATAATAATAAGGCAGCTGTATATATTAATAAATGAAATAAATAAAGAAATTAATTATTTTTTTTTGAATCTAAGAAATTAATTACTTAGTTTCAGTGCATCCACATCATAAAAAAAAAATTAAAAATATTAGACATCAGCATCTTTCTTTCTCTCTCCAAACCACACATACTCACTCTCTCACTCCCACTCTCCTCACCTGTTCTTTCTTTCTCTGCTAAAGCCACAACTTCTTGCAGAGAAAAAAAATGAAAAGAATAAAAATGGCAACCAACAAATTCCCAATTCTTCATTCTCATTCCCATTTTACCCTTCGCACATTCACTTATTTTCTCCTCCTAACCGTCTCCTTCTCCACCACTCCTATTCTAGCAATTAACATCACTGCTCTTCTCTCTTCTTACCCTGATTTCTCTTCCTTCACCGCTCTTCTCTCTTCTTCACCTTCTTTAACTTCTGACCTTGCTCACCGCTCTTCTCTCACTCTTTTAGCTGTCCCCAATTCTTACCTCTCCGCCTCCGTCGATTTCACGCGCCACCTCTCTCCCTTTTCCCTCGCCGACCTCCTCCGCTACCATGTTCTCTTACAGTACTTTTCCTGGTCTGACCTCCACCAGATCCCCCCTCCAGGGATTCTTGTTACCACCCTTTTTCAAACCACCGGCCGTGCCTCCTCCGACTCCGGCACCGTTAATATCACACGGAGTCCCGCCACTAACACCGTTACTGTTAACTCTCCATCGCTTTATTCGCCCTCAAACGCCACCGTTTTGTCTCTGGTTAAAACATTTCCTTACAATATCTCCATTCTTTCCGTGAATTCGCTTTTGGTCCCTGATGGGTTCAATCTAATGGCGTCAGAGACTCAGCCGCCGTTAGGGTTAAACATTACTAAGGCGTTAATTGACGGCCATAACTTTTTCGTGGCCGCGTCCATGCTATCGGCTTCTGGCGTGGTGGATGAATTCGAAGCCGACGAAAGGGGTGCCGGAATTACTCTCTTCGTCCCCACAGACGCTGCTTTTGCAGATCTGCCGCCCACCGTGAGCTTGCAGTCACTTCCGGCAGAGAAGAAAGCTGTGGTGTTGAAATTTCATGTCTTGCATTCATATTACCCACTGGGTTCGCTCGAGTCGATCGTGAACCCGGTTCAGCCCACATTGGCGACGGAGGCCACGGGTGCGGGAAGCTACACTCTGAATATTTCGAGAGTTAATGGGTCGGTGGCAATCGACACTGG
The DNA here is from genome assembly GCA_037975025.1 of Excoecaria agallocha. NCBI lineage: Eukaryota > Viridiplantae > Streptophyta > Magnoliopsida > Malpighiales > Euphorbiaceae > Excoecaria > Excoecaria agallocha. Next base: position 7,511,574 of record CM075814.1, on the reverse strand, counting down.
AATAGTTCAGGCGTCGGTGACGCAGACGGTTTTCGATCAAAATCCGGTGGCCATATTTGGGGTTTCGAAAGTTTTGTTGCCGAGAGAGATTTTCGGGAAGAATCCGAAGGTGACAAGCAAACCCGGAAGTGCAGTGGTCAGCGCTAATCCACCGGATATTTCACTCTCACCGGAGGGGTCACCAGGATCCGACGGACAACCATCGAATCTGTCATCGCCACCGGATTTTAGAGAAGACATTAGTTCTGGAGATGCATTAGCTGCTGCCATTGATGGATTACAGAGCTTGATTGTTGCTCTGTTTTGTATAGGATTGTATTTAAACGGTATGAGCTTTTAATTTAGTTTTTGTTTTATAATTAATTAATGATTTTTATGTCTGATTTTGTACACAGGTATTGAATTTGACTGCAAAAGCAGCCATTTTTTCTTTCCATTTGAAATTTTTGTTTCTGGCACTGTAGAGAGAGCTGTCTAATTCTTAATTGCGTCAATCTTTCAATAATTTATATAAAAAAGCATCGATTTTTGTTTATGTTCATCTCTGATTGTAGGGAGATGTCAAATTGTGTTAAATATTCAGTAAGTTATATAAAAATTAATCATTTTTTTTTATCACAAATATAACACGGGGAAAGAAATTCTCTTTTCTGACAACGTTGGGCTATTGTTAGCTTAAGTTTGAGGAAAGAACTTTTTGAGTGAAATTTTCTTTTGCGATTTACCCTCTTAGTGCTCAAACTTTTATATCAGTAACTAAGAGTAATGTAGTAAAAGTTGCAGAAACTTGAAGCATGAAATTGGAATCTCAGTTTTAAGGGTTACTGTTTTACTGAACTTCTGAATTGGGAAAGAAAGCTGGGAAATTTTGGGTTTTGAATTCTATGGAAGCCAGCTTTGAATCGAGTTAAAACGGGAAGATAATAAAGTTTCAATCTTCTATCTCTAGAAAATTCTGATCTTTCCAGAACTCTAATTAGCAGTTATCCACAGATGGGGTATAAAAAAATTGGTATAGCATTTGATCACTAGGGCAAATGATTAGATTTTATTCTGATGTCTGATTTATTGATTAGATATTATTTTGGTTACTGTAATGGAAAGTAGATTGTTGTGCGAGGTGGATGACAGCGTGCAGAACATAAGGACCCACTGGAGTTGAGGGTGATGACCTGATGCAAACAAGTTTGAAAGAGGGTGATTGAGTTCTCCCATATCTAATGCCTGTATGCCGTTAGATTTTGATTGAACTCGCCTATCTAAGCACTTGGCAAGATCAGACGGTCTAAATCAGAACATTCAGGAATCTAAAAACTCCTCGTGTTAAAATAAAACAGAGCCAAAGATAGTTAATTAAGTTAACAAAGCCTGATTACGCAATGATCAGTTGCTTACCATTGGATTCAAAGCCTCTTATCTGGACCCGCTTTTACCACTATTTTTATTTATAGTTGGTGATTTCTTTTGATTTTCTGATTCTAATTAATTAGAAAATCTGCAATTAACTGTGTTTAATTAATTTTTTTAATATTCATTATTTTGATAATATGTATATTTAATATAGTAATTAATACTAACAATTTTGTGAAATATTAAGCTTCATTTTGATTCCTGGCAGTCATAAAATCAAGTTTCCAAGTGACTTCCTATTCCTTGAAAGAAATAAGATTTTCATTTAATTAAATACCTTTTTATTGAAAGTTTGAAAGCAGTAAGGAGTTTGAATTTTTTTTAGTTAGATTCCATTATTTTTTTATGTATGAAAAATAGTCATTGAAATAACAGTTTGTAATTACAGATTAATTATTTAAATAACTATTTACAATTACAGATTAATAGTATTCAATTCTGAATTAGTTAGTTCATAATCTCGTGAGAGAGTTCTAATAAGAAAAATATCTCATTTCCTTTTCAATTATTGGATTTATTTTATCTAAATTAAAATACCAAGTACGCGTTCGGTAGGTTCAATTTAAAAACTAATTAAACTAAATAAATTGAATTTATCATATCTAAAACTGAATCTACTGATCAATTTAATTAAAATTGAACCAAGTCAACAGAACAAAAATTCGATCGGTTTATTTGGTTTTATTTCAACATGGCAAAATTTATCCAAACCCATAGATCCATCCAAATTTATTAAAAAAAAATTAATTTAAATTCAACCTAATTCATATAAATATCCATTAGATCAATCCAAAATTAACTCATTTTATTTTTTAACTCAATTCAACCCAACTCAATATTCAATGGATCAATCCAAAATTAATCAATCTCATTTTTCAACCCATTAGATATTAACCCAATTAATATTTTCAAGATTCAAGTATGTTGACCCATTGAATATTAGCCATATGGACAATAGCAGCAAGCCTTCAGTTTCCTCACTCCATTGTTTATAATGTCCAAAATATGATGATCGGAGAGCCACCTGTGCATTCAAATCCCACCGTTCAAATCCCTCAATGGGATCCGTTTTTGGATGAGCCAACGCCACCGTTTGCTAACTGCGGAAATGCAGGCTTTTGCGGTTCGGCAAAGGATTTATAAATAAATTGCAGCCAGCCTTATTAAGATATAATTCTTTTTAATTTATTTTATTGATGGGTCCATTATTGTTCTGCAGATTAGTATAATTTATTAATCAACAGAAAAGATGCTATGAATGTGGTGAGTGGTGTTTACAGAACAGTTGCAGAAGTTGTTTAATTTGTATTATTATTATTACTATAGTTTATAATTATAATTACAAAGCTATTATTAATTATAATTAGAAGTTAGAAATGTTGATGGGGCAGTCTTTGTCCCCATAAAAGTCTAAAAGAAGCCAATCATATAATAGGACGTGTCTTAGAGGTTGGCTTCTCTTATCTTTCTAAACATATATTAATTATTTTCTAAATTGTTTGATTTACTCGTGTTAAGGAAGGAATGAGCATCTGCGCTACATTCCAAACACTCCGAAGCGACGGGTAACCGTTGGATAAACGTATAATGCCAATCATTTTACCTCAATAAGTGCATCCACCAATTTCTTTTTTTCTTTCAAACAAATTTTACCTCAATAATTCGCAATCATTATTACTGTTTCCTTTATGAATTTAAGTAGAAATGAATTAGATAAAGTTTCATCATTCATGAATCGATTCAAATCAATTCAATCTATTAATGACTTAATTTATTAATGATCTATATTTTTTAATTCATTAATAACTCAACTCATTAATAACACATTCATTAATGACTTAATTCAAATTCATTCAATTCGTCCATTTGCCACCTCTAATTTTATTATAATATTAGTGAATGATAACAAATATAAAACTTGTGAATAAAAATCGATTAAAACTTGTGAATAAATATAAGCTTAATCGGTTAGATTAATTCAATTTTTAACAAATTAAAACCAATTAATTCAATTTTTATTTCAGTTTCACAATATTCTATTCGATTTCGATTCAGTTTTATGCACTCTTCTCTTTAATTGATATATCACTACTGTTATAGAAATCGATAGTATATTGAGATTTTTGGATTATGAAAGAGAGGCATATCAAAAATAGAAATTCAACCAAAGTTCACTCTTGAATTAAGGGCGGCCATTAGATCAAATCCCGTGATTATAACAAATTGAAATAACCCTGTTTATGTCCTTAGGTAGTGTTTGTTAAATCAATCCAGATAAAAAGTTTTCAGATAAAATTGAAATACTTTCCGGATCAAAATATGTAATAGTCAAGATAAGACTGAAAAGTATTCTGAAAATTTTTTTCAATCGTTTGTTAATTTTTTTAGAATGAATTAAAAATAATTGTTCTTCAATTTTTTATCTTGAAAGATCAAGATATACATATATTGACGCTGCATATCTTGAAATATCAAGATATAGGTAATTAAAAAAAATTAGTGAAATTTATTATTTTTTAACAAACGCTTGAAAAGATTGAAAAAGTTGAAATGATTTTATTTTCTTTTCATCATGACCTTTCCAATGTTAACAAACACTACCTTAATGTATAGTCTCCTTATCTCTCTGTTTGTCAATTTTCCTTATTTCTCCAAACACACCATGTCCTCTCAAGTATACAAAATCATCAAAATAAATACTAGAGTCCCAATTATAGGGTTGGCACCAGGTCGAATATAGGGCAGTGTTTAACGAGGTTTGAGATGAATTTAGGCATTAAAATTACAAAAAAAATGCCTCAATTATAGGTGATGTGGCAGCTTAATTAGCATATGAGACCCATTTATTTACCTGAGTCAACAAATTTTGCTAGCATTCAACAAAATTGTTGACGGAATCCATCAATTCCAAGAAGAGTCAAAATTAGGAAATAATATTATAAGATTTTAAAAATCGGATCTAACATTGAAAATGATCCTACAGTTAACAAATTTTTTTGTAATTAACCCAAATTACTATCCATATATTAAATTTATTTTATTATTTTAGAGCATATTTTATATTTAAAATTATGTAACAATTTATTAATTAGAATTTACTACTAATATTAAACGTATAAAATTAAATATATCAACGATTTAATTGGATTTTATATGTTAATCGGATAATAATAATCGAATTTTGATTGAATAAGTTATTTTTCACAGATATTCTATCGGTTGCTTGCCATTCCTAAAAGGATGACAAACAAAACCAAATTTATAATTCTTATAATCTAATTACATAATTTGATGTTTAAGGGCCAAGTAAACCCAATTGGTAGCTGTCAGAGGCAATTGGCTCAGCCCATAATATATTTGGGCCTTGAAAATTTTACCAAGCTGTCTTGTACTTTGAACTTAGAAATAGTTACAGTTATTTATAACCAAAAAAATCTCGGAACTTAATTTTTATAACAATAAAATCCATCTATTGTTGATAATTTCAAATTCCAAGCTTAAGAGATCAAAAATAAAGGGAAATTTTTCCTCTTCTTTTTTAGTTTTCCCTTCTTTATTTTTGTTGGGTGAAACTGTAAGATTATCCTTCCATTTATGTCAAAAATGCAATAATGCGTTAAATAATAGACGCTAAAATTTACGAATGAAAATTTATCTATTTTAAAAAATAATTAATCAATGATCAATATTACTGCAGTTTTAAAAATTCAAAATTAACATTGTACCAGAGTAAGGGTAAGGTGGCTACATTACACAATACACATCTAATAGATATTAAAATTAAAGAAGAAAATCGATCAATTTAACATATTATCAACAGAGAGGTAACATTGCTATAACTTTAAAAGTAAAAGGTTGCATGGTATCCTTGATGAAAATAGAAAGACAATTTTCATTTTTCTAGTTCATAAGTTAGGTTGGTATATAATACCATAGGTATGCCCATTTATACAAATTCAATGTTGTATTTAGAAAATTAAAATTAGGGAATTTTTATTGATTTTATTTTCAAAATTCAGTAAAAAATGAAAATTATTAGAAATTTACAGACCATTAAATCACAATTAAACAAACTGGATCGGTTTAAATGAACTGAATTGTAAATGAATTGAGGCATTATAAATGAGGTAAATAGGTCAGGGATATTGGATTAAATTTGACAATCTAATCACAACAAATGTGCTGGTCTGGAAATAAAAACAATTTAATGTAAAAATTTCTCCACTAGGTCTTCGGTCATCATGAGAGTTAATTAATTTATAGCAATTATTTGACCGTTTACTTTCTAATTTTATCAAGTCAAAATATTCAAACTGTGTTATGTTTGTCTATGCAAGAAAAAAAAAAAAGAACATAAAATAATTGATATAAAAATTAGTTCATATTACTATATATGTCAATTTGGTCATAAAGTTGATAAATTTGAACATTTTCAAACCTGACCAGCATTTCATCCAACTGGGTTACCAAAATTTCCTTACTTTTATTGTGGATTTGGACCTAAAAATACCTTTATATATATATATATATATATATATATATATATAGAAAAGACCTAAACGTACTTTTAATACTCAAAAATTTGAATTCAAATAAAAATATTTAAAAAATAATAAAATATAAAATATTTTCAAATTAAAAAATGAAAATATTAAAAATAACACTTTTCTTTATGAGATTCTTAAAATTAAATCATATAGTTCCTATAGCACTAATATTTTGAATAAATACACTTTTTTCGGTTATTTATATTACAATTAGTGTTTATTTCTTAGCATTAGAATCAAAAAGAAAATTCGTGAAACAATAATATTAAAAATGTTATATCAATACAAATATTTTAAAAATATCTGTTTGATAGAAAATTAGATTTTTTTTTATTCCTGAGTTTTTATTTTTTTAATTCTTAAAGTACTATTATTATTTTTTTATTTTTTTAATTTAAAAAAATTATCTATAACATTTTAAGGATATACTATATATCCGTCAATATATTTTATATTTTGCGACGGTATCATTATTTTCACTAAAAATCTGTCGCTAAATGTGATTATGTTAGATTTTTTATGAAAAGCTTAACAAAGGGTTTAATTTGAAAATTTCAAAAGGTTGAAGATTGATTTAGTTGTTTTTTTAAATTTAAGGATTAAAATGAAAATAAAATCATAAATTGAAAAAAACAATTGTAGTTGACCCTATGTTATAAATATGTGCATTAGTTATACATGATAATTAAAAGACCAACGCTAAATTCAATTAAAGAGATCTTCAAATAACAATTTTAATGAATGAATCCATGAGAAAATAGTAAACAAATTCCTTTGCTCAAAATTTTTTATTTTCATATTTCTAGCACTTCACAACTATATGCCAAATAATGAATTTGATATTGCTCAAAATTATATTTGTTCAAATTGAAATTCAATTTAAGTTTAATAATTCAATCCAATTTCAAATTATTTTAGAAATAGAATTTAAATTCAATTTAATTTGGCCAAATTCCATACAAAAGTGATTTGAAATTCAATTTGATTTGGCCATAATTGTTAAGTGTCTCATTTATTAGTTATAAAAATATCTTATAATGATTTAAGGCTTAAGCAATATCAGAAGCTATTTTTTTGGATTGAATTAAACGTAAGTTCATTTTCTTCAACTTATCTGTTAGTCTTATAAAGTCAAGCCACTAGCAGATGCCCAATTCTATAAATTTAGCATTTCAAGTTCGTCGCATGTGTTTAGCTTTACGTGTTACGGGATGTGTTAAGTATTTCACATTAGTTATATATATATATGATATGCATTATAATGGTTTGGCTAACACTCACCTTGTAAATTAGTTTTTGAAATTGAATTAAACTTTAATTCATTTTTTTCAACTATAATTGTTTAATTGATCGGAAAAAATAAATGGAGAAACAACAAATTATGACTTATTCTTTTAATGATTAAAAATCAAAATTTTTAGTTTATCAACTGAAACTAGTGATTAATAATTAATCAATTTTTATGGACCTAAATTAGATTCTGATTTGCAAAACTGAGAACAATTATTAGATATGAAATTAGATTACTTTTATACGCAATGCATAATTAAAGTTATCGGCATATGATAGGAATATAATTTAGAGATTGTAGAGAAATATTTGTAGAAACTAGAAAGAAACATTCAGTAGACGACAATTCTAACTTGAAGCGCACATTATTACGAGTCAAGAGCGCAGCCGAAGGTTATATACTCCATCTCTTTCTGTTTAAACGTGGATTTTAATTTTTACTATACAAATTAAGGAAATAATTAATATATTAGTAATTGACTTTATTATTATTTTATTAATTAACATAAAAAATGACAATAAACATATAAATGCATTTAAAATATCGAGATAATGATAAAATAAAAAAAATAAATTAATTTTTTTAATTCTAAAAATTATATTAATATTTTTTAATTCTAAAAAATGATATTTGAAATGGGAAAAAAATCGAAATTTTTTTAAAAATAGGGTGTTTTAAAAATTTATTTTGAAAGATGGTGTGTTTTTTGAACAATTTGGCAAACGGGGGTGGCGTTGCTCAATTACGTGGCAAATCATTGCGGAAATGGTTTGTGAGGCCCACTCCAATATCAGTAAGCGAGGAGGGCCAAAAATTTTTGTATGAAATTCAGACATGTGGGATTCACTGATCTGATTTCGCAACAAGTTGTTGCGGAAATGAAATGCGGGACCTACTGGGTTGGTGAGACAATCTCAACTGAATTTTGGTGCACTGTTATAGTTTAATATTTATAGTTGATTGTACAATTTTTAGGATAATACATATATTTTTTTATAAATTGACCATTAATATATTATTACTTTAAACTAATCCAAAGTTAAATTAATCTAAAATTATTAAAAATGTTAAATTACCTTTACATCAATATGTGATATTTGATTAAAAAAAATTAGGTAAATAGGATTGATAAAAGTAACAACCAACAAAAATTATCATATTTATATCCAAATTTGTTTTTTAGTTAAAATATTTAAATTTAATATACACTAAATTTTTTTTAAATTAGTTTTAATCTTAATAAAAATATGAAAAAAAATAAAGTTACTTTATATTTTAATTTAAATATAAATCATTTCTCCATGTCCATAAAAACTAATAGACATACCCAACAAGAAGAGATAAGTTGATATATTCAATCTCCATCTTAGATTTTAAGTTTCCTCCAGTAACTTTATTAGATTAGAACTAAAGAAGTCCAAAATATCTACCTGCATAGCAATCCTCAGGCATTTCTGATTCCATATTGCACATTAGATATAATTCTGTAGAGGAAATGTGGCATCTTTTATTTCAATAAAAATATATCCATTTTAATAAATATTAAATGTAAAATTATCTATTTTGAAAATTTATTAAAATTTTAAGAATAAAAAAAATTATAGTGGCCAACTTTGGAAAGATATATAATGAAAAAAAAAAAGCTTTAAGTATAAAATAATTTATACCCACATGTTCCCCCAAGTCATATTGGCCCAAATATTTTTTTTTTATAATTAAATATCCACATGTTTCCCTAAGTTTTAAATTATATTTAAATTAAAATATAAAGTAACTTTATTTTTTTCATATTTTTATTAAAATTAATTTAAAAATTTTTTAGTGTAAATTAAAATTTATAATTAATTTTTAAAAATTGAAAAATAATAAAGATAATATAAAATAATTTAAGTTGATTATAAAATTATTTAATTTAAAAAATTAATTATAGATTTTAATTAATTAATATATAAAAATTAATTGTAAATAAAGATAATATAAAATTATTTAAATTTATTATAAAATTATTTAATTTAAAAAATTAATTATAGATTTTAATTAATTAATATATAAAAATTAATTATAAATTTTAATCTGAAAAAAAAGAAAAAATGATTTAATATATTGCTGTCCATGAAAATTAAATTCAAGACCTTAAGTTTATTATTGTGCATCTTTATCATCATGGTAAAGCAGCTCTATCATTACATAAAATGAGCCAATTAATATCAACCCATTTTCGCAACCTCTTGTTGCAGAATCAAATAAGTAAGCCCCACCAAAATTTCTTGTCTTTTGGTCTCTTGATCAGCTGATATTGAAAGTGGCCTCCACCACCTAATTTTGCAACCCTTTGTTGCAGGAATAGAAGAGAACACACCATTTTTTCAAATAATTAAAAAACAACCTCATTTTTCAATTAAATTTTTTTCTCACACCATTTTTAAAAAAGTTCCAAAAAAATCACAAAAGCCACATTTTGAGTGAAACAAACATAGTATAACTTAACAAATAAGTAATAACCCCACAATTAGATGGAGGGTAATAAGGGCAAAATTTTTGCAAAATTAGATACTTCAATAAAATTTAATCATATTAAAATGAATATTTAAGGATCCAAAGCACCATTACTTTAATTGTGATTTCTTTAATTGGGTAATTCAATGCACTATTTCATGATCTTTCTTTCTTTTAGATTAGAGCTATCATGGAAGTTTCTTGGGTTTCAATTTTTTTATTTAGATTAAGTAGTTTTTATATTTATATTGAGTACTTCATTTCATAATACATGAATTAATGCTATCGAATGTCGAGGCTAAGATTGTGTAATCTTCTCTTGCAGATTGGTCGGTTGGAGAAACCCCCAAAACCTTTGTTTATTTTCTCTTACTTTTTACCTCCTATGTTACGAGAATATATATATTTCTTTTGATAACCATTATAATTAAGAGTTAATTTTCAATGAAGATTAGGTGCATGTGCATTCTTATGAGTCATCATGCTTATGATAGAAGTTCGCAAGAGAATTATTAATTTAGTAAATAGCAATAGTGATTGCTTTTATTAAAAAAATTCAACATTAAGCTTAGTTGACAATACCTTTTCCATTTCTCCCTCTTTTATATATTAGTGTCATTTTTTGAATTATTTTTAATATTTTCATGCCATTTTCCAAAATTCAAAACAATATTTATTACATAATTTTGTTTCATTTTTATTTTGGCATTCTAAATGAATTTATATATTTTTATAATTTTTTAATTAGTAAAATAATAATTTAATTATTAAAAGTATGTTTTAGAAAAATAAAAGTGCTACAATCATTATTTTAATTCGTGTTTTAAAAAGCTAAAACCAATACTTGAATTCTAACAAATCTAGCAGAAGAAGAAAAAAATTAAGGAAAGACATTTGATGAGAAATGTCATATTCTCTACGTTTTATGTTAATTGTCTCTATTTTATTCTTTTATAAATATTCTTTTTTATGTTTAATAAAAATAAATACAATAAAGAAAATTTTGTAAAGAAAGAAAAGTTAATAATAAAAGCAGGACGCATGCATGATAAAAAAAAAAAAAAAAAAACAAAAGAGGGATTAAAACATACTAATATATATGTGACTAAAAAATTTGAGGGATGCCAAATTGCAATTAATGGGGTTTTTATAAAACTTTTAAGGGGTAAAAAGTTTTTGGAGGGATTTGATGTATGGGGTCCACCCCTAGTTAATGATATTAATTACTTACTTGGTATTAATTACTTCAATTTTTTTTATCTTTCACTTTCATTATTTTTATTAAAATTACAAAATAATAATTAAATTTAAATGTAATATTAATTTACATGATTAAAATTAAATTATAAAAAATAATTGATTCTAAATAAATTAATTTTTATTGAAAAAATTAAACTAAGTTAAAAATTTTAAAATTATAAATAAATAAATTTTGAATTTTACTAAAAAAAATAACATTTAAGAGAATAAAACGAATAATAACAATTATAATAAATATCATTGCTTTAATTTTATAAAATGGTATTTTAAAATAAAAAAAAATATATTTAAAAAAAAGTGATGATTGACATAAAATGGAGTAGTAAAAATTAAAGAAGGAAAGGTGATTAAGGATGCTTATAAAAGTTAAAACAGATGAGATAACATTAATTATCCAGAAAAGTGGAATTAAGTGTAGCTTTTAACATGATAATTAGTAGGAAGTGGGTTTTCAATTACTTGTGAATTGGGCAGTGAAATTAACCAACTTTAATTGGAGTAGTTTATTGTCCTAAATGATGGCCAATTAAAACATGTTGATAATTTCCTTTAACATGAGTGAGGAAGGAGGGTTAAAGCAGGTGGTCACTATTCCATTATCAGAAAGTGATTCTATTGTAATTCATTTTAAAATCTTTTTTTTAGGGTCTAAAAGGTGCTCAAAATTAATTAATTAATTAATTGGAATCAATATAAGACTTGCAAAAAAGGGATGTCAAATGTTTGGCAAACAAGAAAGTGAAATAAAATTAAGTTTGTTAAATAACAATTGATCTTATTTATAATTTTTTTCTTATTTAAACTTATTTTATATACATAATATTTAACTATTTATACATAAATAAATTCATGAAATAATGAAATTAGTAAATTCAAATTCATAATGACATACCCTAACTAAGTTCAGAAATGGCAATATTGCTCATCATTATACCTAATATGGATTGCACATTAATAACCGATGCAATTTTTATTTGGGATTGATTACAAATCTTGACTAAACCTCATCAATGTCGCGTCGTCATAATATTTTAAGAGGAAACTAAAAGATAAAAATATCTATCTATATTTTTTTAATTTGTCAGCACAATAGATTTATTATATTTACAAGAAAAATCATAAAAACATTGTTATTCATATAAAAATAAAAAAAGAAGTAAATCATATATTTTATGAATTGCAAGGCTTAAAACTCTTAAATTAAGGGTAATTTGTTGAGGTTGCAAAAGAAATTAAGAGTTAATTAACGAAAGGAATATCTCTAAGGAGACGGTCCAATTATAAATCATATATGTAACATGTACTGTTAATAATAATAATAATAATAATAATAATAATAATAATAATAATAATAATAATAATAATAATAATAATAATAATAATAATAATAATAATAATAATAATAATAAGTAGAGGAATAATTGGGTTGGGCAAGCTGTTAAAGAAGACAGAGGGGTGTGGGTAAAGCTAAGCTAGTTCATGGATTATGGAGATGGTGGCTTTGGAAGGTTCCTCCACTTGTGTTTTATTCAATCATTATATCTTTGAATTCTCAATTGGATTATATCATTGTCATTTTCAATATTAAATTAATTAAGGTTTTAATCCTTGTTTAATATGTTTAAAACCTGGTTCTCCTTTTTATAGTCTTGCATCAATTCATAATTAAATATTACTAATTATAATATGCATATGATAACCTTTTTCCACCCTTGTTTTTGCTAGTGTTGGAAGCAATCATGCACCCAGAAAAACCATTTACCTTTGCAATATATTATTTATACATAACTTTCTATTTATTTTCTTTTTTTTTTATTGCCACAATTCTGTCTTTGTTTTTTTTTTAATGTCCAAATTGCCTGATGATGACAAAAGAGAGACTAATTACACTTGTTTAGAAGTTAGACAATTAACAATTGATTATGGTTTAGGTTAAATTGAACCATTATATCTAATTATTTTAATTAACTTTTTTTATAGGTTTATTGCCAATTTTCATATAGTGTCCATTTATTCTTTATTTGTAGTTATTGAAAACCCTCATAAATCATAACATGGTTGGGAACACAGGAATGGGATGCATCCAGTACCCTAGCTAGGGCTGGGATGGGATTTTTTTTAATTATATATATATATATATATATATAATGAATTTGGTAAAAGATCATCCTCAAAGTGTAGATAAATAATGAATTTTTTAAAACAAGTTCAGAGAGAGTTTTTACTATATATCCTAAAACTCAATTAAAAACAAAAATCATAAAGTTCATGACTCAAATAATTCCTTATTCGTGCTATAAAAATCGAAGTTAAAGTTGCTGGCCTCTCTACTTACCATTAATAATTTCGGATAAAACCCATTTATATGTTTCCTTTATGCGTCGATATCAAGACACATTAAATAATACATATTAGATAATTAATTACAAATTTAATTATATTATTGTATACATAATAAAATACTCTATATTTTGAAACAAAAAGAAAATAAAAATCAATTCTACACAAGTGAGCAATATATATAATTTAATATATTAAAACATACTACTTTTCAAAATGTGGTTGATAATCTAATTTTAATTTTACGTAATTCCGTTACATTTTAACTTATCTATTTTACCAATCTTAAAATAATAATTGATTTTGTTTAATTTTGCGAAAAAAAAGTATAATTCTTCTATTTTTTTTTATCATTTTTGAGTAAAATATAAATTCTATTTATATGTTACTTTTAAATTTTCAATATAATATAATTTAATTTACTTTTTTAATTTATTTTTCTTTTCCAATAAAATCAAAATCAATCATATTTGATAATTTAATTTTAATCACATAATTTAATATTAAATTTAAATTTATTTATTATTTATTAATTCTAGTGAAAATAATAAAAATGACAGATAAAAAAAATGAAAAGAATACCATTGAAGATACGATTATCCAATAATATTTCAAAAACGATAAAAAAAAGTAAAGGAAGTACTCCCTTCGTTCTTTTTTATCTGTTGCTTTTGAGTAAAAAATAAATTCTATTTATTTGTCACTTTTAAAATTTCAATATTATTTAATTTACTTTTTTAATTTTTTTTTCTTTTCAATAAAATCAGAACCAATCAAATTTGATAATTTAGTATTAATCATATAATTTAATATTAAATTTAAGTCTATTTATTATTTTTTAATCATAATAAAAACAACAAAAGTGATAGATAAAAAAAAACGAAAGAAGTATTAAATATCTTTAAAGCCAATACATAAATTAAGATACATGTTTTAAATTTGCATTTGAATACTCATTTTTTTTTTAAATAATTCATTTGAATAGTCGTTAGACGCTCAAGAAAAACTAACCTATTCACAAGAGTATTTAAAGATATTAATTGGATGTAGCGTAATTGGTATTTCGGTACTATTTAGGTAAAATTTTGGATGAGAAATGAGGAAAAACAAGTGCTAGTTTCTTAAAATAATTAATATGTCACCTGTGAAAAAAATAAAATAAGAGTTTCTTTAGAGACAAAATTAAATAAAGAATTTCATTGGAAATAGCAGCGGATAGAGGGTCAATTTCATTCACGATCACTAAATTTACAATTTATTACTCGAAAATAATTGATTTATTTTTTGTGATTTAAATATCACCGAACTTATTATCTTTTTGAAGAAAAAATATTTTAACCTATTTTCGATAATGCCTTTACCGGAATGATAACGTGGCAAGCCGGAATGCTAAGATGACACGTCACATAATATGTCTGGACATACGTGACATTGCCACATCAGCGCTACTTCACTGATTTTCCGATAACGTGACGTGTCACGTCAGCATTTCGAAGAGGGCATCGTCGGAAATCGATTAAAATAAATTTTTGTAAAAAAATGAAAAGTTCAGTAATATTTAAGTTATAAAAAATAAGTCAGTTATTTTCGAATAATAAATCCTAAATTTAGTGATCGTGGGTGAAATAGATCCCGGATAGACTTTTTCAATTATCCAACTCTATTAAATTCTAATAGAACTGATTATAATACTTAATAAATGAATTTAAAATAAATTTATATAGTTACTTTACTACAAGTGACTGTTACTGAATGGAATTCAGATTTAATATTTTGGATATCTATTTTCGTAATTGTATTTAATTCGATATATTTTTATATTTAAATTTAATTTAATTCAATTTAATTATAAATATGATTTGATAATGAATTTATTGTTTATATTTATCTTGACTTTGTCTTTTTTTAGAAAATATTAATAATCGGATTCTAATAATATATAATTATCAGCCATTAAATTTAGATGTGTTTTCCCTTGTGGTATCCAATTGTTACTTTAATAAAATGTTCATTTAAAAAAAAAATAGATGTGTTGAAATAATGTAATGCCAATTTTAAATATATACGAATATAGTTCACGAATAAATATGGCAATTCACGTACCCGTCGCCAAAACCAAGTCTGATCTAAGAAATAAATAAATCTGAAAATAATAAGACAAGGTACGGTTGCTAAGGCATTACTCGGGAAGCCTCGAGTTGACAAAATGAGTAATAAAAGTCAGTCGGGCCATATTAAAGAGACACGTGTCAGTTTCTCCTTGCATTCATCAAAAACTCTCCACCCGATCCGACGGTGAATTGTGGTACGTTTTCCTAAGCGCGTTTAAGAGCTGTGCCTCTTTGACTTTTGGATTCTTTCAGAATTTATTATCTTCTTTCAATATTTTCACCCATTCAACTTGCGTTTCCTTTTCCACTCTCCTTTATTAGAGCGTTTTCCATCACGCGCCACCGCGTTCGTTTACAAAATCTCTCGGTCTTCGCACTTTATTTTATGTTTACTTTCACACCTGCAATTGAATGGCATTTTGGTTTGGTGTAAACAACTAATAAAATCGGAAAATTCTTTAAATTCCCTCAATTTAAATTAAATAAATCAAAAGCCAACGGTACATTTTTATCCATCATATTTTATAAAAAATGCAACTTTATTTTTAATATTTCAATTGTGAAATTTGTATCCCTCATATAATGAAAATAAAAAAAAATATATATCTACCGTCAACTTCTATTAAATTTGATCAAAATTCCGTCAATCAACAATTAACGTATAAATTTTACCATGTATCAATGTGTTATTGAATGCGTCAATATACATGTGAAGGCGCGTGATTTACAAATGAGGGGTAAAAAATTACTTCTTCTTCTTCCTCTCTTCTATCCCCATTTTAGCTTGCTTCTTCTCAAATTTGTATATGAGATCGACCCCTTTAATTTCATTTAACTCCATTCCACCCAAAATTAGATAAAAAATATGGAAGCTTTTGAATTCAAAAAGAAAAGCAGATTAGGTTTTTTTTTGAAAAATAAAGAACATCCCAGTAACTATAGAAATTTCCTTTAAATGCATTAATTTTTTACATGACTAAAATTAAATTTAAATGCATTGAAATTTTGAATATATATGTTGTTAAGAATTTGGTTTTAACTCAAGAATAAAGAAATGATAAAAAAAGAAAAATATTTAATAAAAATAAATGTAAGTGAATTATACATATGAAAAAATGTAATTTTTATTAATACATATTTTTTAAAATTTCTAAAAAAATACTTAAAATAAAGTAAAATTAAATAAAAAAATTAATCACTTAAAGTGTCAGGAAGTGAATATAAATATTTTGATAGGTGATTGAGTGGCAAAATGAACCAATAAAATTAGATAGCAAATTCAGAAAATGGCTTCAAGGGGAAAAGTCTGCTAACCCAAAATGCAATGAGGAGTTGAGAGCATAAACTGTTGTCGTTCCACTTCACGTTGACGCCCATTGTTGTTGTCCTAATAATGGGACATTTATTTAAATAATGTGTTTTAAAAAATTATTTACGTAATTGGTGTGTATCAGAAAATATTTACACAATTGGGGTGTGAGTCTGAAATCGCTGCCACATGGAGCGATTTTATCAGAAGGCGTCGGAGCGCGTGGGAGGACAGAAAGCTGCAGCGTCTGAAACCGCTGCAGACTGTAGCGGTTTTAGAGTCTGAAACCGCTACAGTCTGCAGCGGTTTCAGAAATATTATTTTTTATTTTTTTATTAATACATTAATAAATAATAATGATAAATTATACTGGTTGTCATTTGTAGACCAACTGGTATGCATCTTTTGTCTCCTTATAGGAGGTTGCGGGTTCAAATCCCACAACCAACTCTTTTTGTCTCCTTATAGGAGGTTGCGGGTTCAAATCCCACAACCAACTCTTTTTTTTTTTGTATTCATTTTAATGGATTTTCATATATTATTAAATATTAAACATAATTATTAAATTATACATACTACCCTAATGGCAAAAGTAAATTTAAAATATAAGGTTTAAGTTCAAATCATATTCTACCTTTTTTTTACTCTAATAAATTTATTGTAGGTAAATTTACTAAAATAAACATTAAAAATAATAAATATGATCAATTTACTTTGAATCAGATCTCTCTTTTTTTTCTATTAAATTTACTTTAATATTTTTTTAAAATATTTTACTGTATTGAAAAGTTTCAAATGTAAATCTTTACTTTTCTTTTTAATCAATTAAAAAATTCTCGTGTTAAATTTATATAAATATTAAATTAAATTTAATTATTTATTCATGTTGACATAAAAAATGTAAAACATACCTTTGTAGCAATTAGTGGCGGAGGGCCATGTATATAAGTCGTAATTCAAAATTTAATCCATAACTTAATTAAAAAAGAAAAATCTGATTGAAATTATTAGTGGTATGAGAACCAGATAGAAAAAAAATACAGTATAAATTTTTTACAAATTATTACTATTTAATATATTAATTTTTAAATTAATTGAATATTATATTATTAAATTTTGAACTTATTAATTTGTAAATTTTTAAATAAATTTACATATCAATTTTTTTTAAATTTATTAAATATGTCCTATGACACATGGCATAGCTATGAAGAACACATGAAAAATCAAATATATATGGCGCGTGAATAGTAACAAATTGATATGTTATTAAGAGGTGTGATATTTAATATGAGGTAATTTACGTATGAATTATTTTATTGAAAAATATATAATTTTTGGAAAAAAAAAAGTATAAAATTAAAAATAAATTCATGATCATTTCATAGGGTACATGCAACATGTTAAAAGTAGTTGGGTACATTTCATTTGAGTGCTTCGTATTTTCATTTCTAATTATTTTTAATCTTCCACAATTTGGTTAATTACATTCATAATTATTGCTTTTTTATGCAGAGAGAAGCAAGAATTAAATTCAAAACATTGTAATTTAAACAGTTAAAAAGTGTAATTATTTTGTTAATTAATCAGAGTTTGTGCTTTCAAAAAAAAAAAAAGCATTGATGGGGTATTAGAGAAAGAGAGAGCAAGAACAAGACACGTGCAGTGGTCTGGTCATCGAGAAGTAAAATCCAAATAATAACTTTTGATTTTTTTTTAAAAAGGGATTGATATTTATTATTTTTAATATTCATTATTCAGCTATAAATGAATGAATTGATCATATTTATTATCTTTAGTGTTTATTTTAGTAACTTTACCTAGACTAAATTTATTAGAGTAAAAAAAAAAAGTAGAATATATGAAAATCCATTAAAATGAATACATAAAACAATAGCTGCTTGTGGGATTTGAACCCGCAACCTCCTATAAGGAGACAAAAGATGCATACCAGTTGGTCTACAAATGACAACCAGTATAATTTATCATTATTATTTATTAATGTATTAATAAAAAAATAAAAAATGATATTTCTGAAACCGCTGCAGACTGTAGCGGTTTCAGAGTCTGAAACCGCTACAGTCTGCAGCGGTTTCAGATGCTGCAGCTTTCTGTCTTCTCACGCGCTCCGACGCCTTCTGACAAAACCGCTCCATGTGGCAGCGGTTTCAGACCCACACCCCAATTGTGTAAATATTTTCTGACACACACCAATTACGTAAATAATTTTTTAAAACACATTATTTAAATAAATGTCCCCCTAATAATATAATAAGAAATTTTCAAAAATCAATTATAAGAATTTGTATCACACGCTCTCATAGTGCAATTTCAATTTTCATGAATAATCATCCACTAACTCCTATCTAAACCCATTATAACCCTTAACCCCATCGCTCTACTTAAATCCTCTAACCTTAGTCAACGCCCCACACACCCAAAAACAGATTTTTTATTTTTTCAAAAGCATTACCCTAATCTCTCTCTCTCTCTTTGTTTAATTTTTTTAATTAAAAAAAAATATCAAAAAGAAATCTTTTACTATTTCTAATTTCAAACCCCTCTTAGGCAAAAAGTCAACGCCTCTCTCTCTATCTACTTCACCTCTTCTTCCGTTTGTTCTGGTTCTCTTCAGCTTCCTTCTCTATTTTTTTTTCCCTCTCCCTCTTTCTTGACCTGAAATATCATTGATAGTGATTTCTGTGCTAATCCATCTTAAAGATATAGTCTTTTTGCTAATTTGTTTTGTGGGTAATATAATTTTTTTTTCAATGGGTAATGGGTTTGGAAAACTCACTGTATGTTTCACCGGAGGTGGAGAGGCTCGCCGGCGACACGATATATCAGTGTTGATATCGGACCCACTTGATGAGGGATTGGGTCACTCTTTCTGCTATGTCAGACCCGACCCAACTCGGCTTTCATCCTCTAAGGTCCACTCGGAGGAAACCACCACTTTCCGGTCAATCTCCGGCGCCTCCATAAGTGCCAACACCTCAACGCCGCTGTCCACGGCGTTCATAGATCCTTATGTCTATAGTACTATTGACCGAGCTGCAGCTTTTGAGAGCTCCACTTCTTTCGCGTCGATTCCTCTGCAACCAATCCCTAGAAATCTAATCGGCTCCATAAATTCAGGTCCTTTAACTGGAAATACTGGTCTGATTCCCGGTTCAGGTCCTCTGGAAAGAGGGTTCATGTCGGGTCCGATAGAGAGGGGTTTCATGTCGGGTCCGTTGGATCGTGGGTTGTTGTCGGGTCCTCTTGAAAAGGGTTGTTCTGATCAGTTTCAAAGAAGTTTCTCTCATGGTGATTATGCTTTTAGACCCAGATCAAGGAAAAGATCGCTAATTAGAGTATTGCAAAGAGCAATATCTAAAACATTATCTCGGGGGCAGAACTCAATTGTGGCTCCGATTAAAGGCGTAATTAAAGAACCCGATTGGATATTGAATCTCGAAAAGCATCAGCATAATGAGAATTTGACTGTGAGCAGTATTAATTTGAGTAGTGATGGTAGTTTAGAAGATGATGATTCTTTAGAAAGCCAAACTCTTCAATGGGCTCAAGGAAAAGCAGGGGAGGATAGGGTTCATGTTGTTGTTTCAGAGGAACTTGGATGGGTTTTTGTTGGGATTTATGATGGATTCAATGGACCTGATGCTCCTGATTATCTTTCTTCCAATCTTTACTCTGCTGTTCACAAAGAGCTTAAAGGTTTGCTATGGGATGATAAGTTTGATTCTACTAAAATCTCTGCCCCTGTTTCCTCCCCTGTTTTAGCACAAGGTACTAATTCAATTGAAACTACCAATTTAAGATCAGAAACTGTTTTACAAAGCTGTGAAAATGATAGGAGTTCTAAAGTTGATGATTGTTCTCCGTGTGCAAGTGAGGATTTGAGTTTTGATTCAAATTCTAGGAGAAAACGGAGTAGGAATTCAAGAGGAAAATTGAGAGGTGTTGCAAGGAAATGGGAGGAGAATCAGATGAGATGGAAGTGTGAATGGGATAGGGAAAGAATAGAGCTTGACAAGAGATTAAAAGAACAATTGAATCGATCTGGGTCTTATAATGGAGCTATAAATCATACAGATGTGTTAAAGGCTTTGTCACAGGCTTTGAAGAAAACAGAGGAGGCATATTTGGATATTGCAGATAAGATGCTCATGGAAAATCCTGAATTATCTTTGATGGGTTCTTGTGTTCTTGTAATGTTAATGAAGGGAGAAGATGTTTATGTGATGAATGTGGATGGGAAGGGGCGATAGTCGAGCTATATTAGGCCAAAAGGCTGAGCCTGATTTTGGGCTTGGAAAGAGCAGGCAGGATTTGGAGAGGATAAATGAGGAAACATTGCATGATCTTGAAACTTATGAATGTGAAAGATCAAATTCAATACCTAATTTGTCTGCCGTTCAGCTAACCATTGATCATAGCACCAATGTAGAAGAGGTATACATTAGCTTGAGGTTTAGGCTTATTATTATTGTTTTGACATTAGGGCTTTCTTTTAATTATGAGTTGATTGTATTTCAGGAAGTTCAAAGAATTAAAAATGAACATCCTGATGATGCTTGTGCTGTGCTGAATGATCGCGTGAAAGGTTCGTTAAAGGTTACCAGAGCTTTTGGGGCTGGCTTTCTCAAACAGGTAACTTTTTAGATTAAGCTTCATATCTCTTGATTATTCTTTTTGTGGGTATGGCGCGTGGAGCTTATTCTGTAATATTTGTTTGCAATTGCATATGATATGATGCCTTATTCAAAATTTCGTTATCAATGAGCCACATATAAACTGTTACCTGAGCAACTGCATATTTCTCCTGACTGTAATGTTGCCAAAAAATGCAATCCGTTACAAATTGATCTTGGAAGAGTTGGTGACGATATCTAGAATGAGTGACTGTAAAATTTTCTTCTTTTTCTTGAATAAATTAAAGTTGGGACCATACAAGTGGTGGCTGGAAGTGGAGTAATTTCAGTAGGAAGATGATAATTTCTCAATATTGGCAAAAGAGTTGAATCAATTAGACTCTATCTATCTCTCGGAAGGATTTGCTTTCTTCAGATTAAAAAATTACATAGGAGTAATCTGAAAATCTACTGAGACTCTAGTATTTTCTTCTCCTAAAAATTGCTTGGTTAGCCATTTGTGATAAGAAGTTATTTTCTCTAATGACAAGTCCAAAACATTTGGTAGAAAGGAAATATTTTTGTGCTATTTCTTACTCCATTTCCTATCTGCAGCCTAAATGGAACAATGCACTGCTAGAGATGTTCAGACTTGACTACGTTGGCAATTCCTCATACATAAATTGTATACCGAATCTCCGCCACCATAGACTGGGCCCGAAAGACAGGTTTCTGATACTTTCCTCTGATGGGCTGTATCAATACTTGACAAACGAAGAAGCTGTCAATGAAGTTGAGCTTTTCATCACATTGCAACCTGAAGGGGATCCAGCACAGCATCTGGTTGAGGAGGTGCTATTTCGTGCAGCTAAGAAAGCCGGTAATGTGTGAATATCCATAAAAAATATTTACTTAAAAACAAAAATGTTACCAAAAGAATGTTCTAATATTCAGGAAAAACAAATGCAGGTATGGATTTTCACGAGTTGTTAGAAATACCACAGGGTGATAGACGGCGATATCACGATGATATTTCCATTATTGTGATTTCATTAGAGGGAAGAATATGGAGATCATGTGTATAAGTAGAGAAAACCACATACAGAAGATATAGAGGCATCTGCAAAGAAAACAAAAAATGGTCAGTCAGGCATTTCCTTTTTGTCATTTTTTCCTTCTTTCTTTCTCTTATCCTGGTCACCTGTGTAACAGCAATTAAGCTCCAGGAAATGAGTATCTTAGGAACTTAATTTGTGCAAATGTACTAGGTGGTTAAGGCATGTAAAGTTGTAAAAGCAGCTTTTGTTGATTATAATTATAAACAGTCAGAGAAAAATTGTAATTTTTGTACTAATAAATGTCGTTCCTTTTGAAAAGGGTTTTTGTTCCATATTATATCTACTTTTTATATTAACTTTGTGTCTGACTTTTGCACTGCTCTTATGGGGTTGGCAGCAATATCTTTCTCAGCATCTGCATCTTTCTTACATTAAAAAAAACTGGCCACTTTGTGGAATTAATATTAGTTTTTGGGTGATAAACACTAAGTTGTCATGTATCTTTGTTGGTTTTTCAGTTTAATGAAGATGCATTGGCTGCTTAAAAGCTGAGAATCACTTTAGACATCTAGCTATGCTATTTCCTACATCACCAGGTATCCATCTTTTATGGATACCATTACTGAGCACTAAACCAATTATATATTTTTGTTTACCATACAAGAGCAAAGACAAGAAGTAACCCTGAGCTCTCAAGTGGAACATTTAAATAATTACCAACTCTGTTTTGGTTGGCAGTGATATGAGTGCAGGCTTGACATTCAATTTTGCATTAAATTTAATTGCCCTTTTCCATGTCCAAAGGCCAAAGCAAAGCCACTTTTTTAGGGCATGTTTATCGTTTAGCATTATTATTGTAGGTGCTTTCCAAACAAACCCACCCTTAATATCTAACTAAAAGAAAATAACAAAATAGGCTTATTTTAATAGTTTTATGTGGATATTATGGACTTCTACCAGGAACTTATAATTTAACTTTTGTATAAATATTATTAATTAAATAAATTATTTTAAGGGGAAAGGGGTAAAAACATGAGCAACAGTAAAAGGGTGGATTTTAGCCAATGAGATGAAGCCTTTTCAT
Source organism: Excoecaria agallocha (assembly GCA_037975025.1). NCBI lineage: Eukaryota > Viridiplantae > Streptophyta > Magnoliopsida > Malpighiales > Euphorbiaceae > Excoecaria > Excoecaria agallocha. The sequence goes on along the minus strand of CM075814.1, from coordinate 7,488,034 downwards.
CATGAAAATATACTCAGATAGCATTTATGAGCAGTTTGGGGAGCAAGTAAAGTCATATATTTTCTCCGCTGACACCCAATAGAAAGTCAAAGAAACCCATTTCTTGACGTTAAAAACCTGGTGAGTATCCAAAATTCTATTTTGACTACCTTCATAATAATAAGAAATGATACATAGTACTAATACTATTAATTAGTAAATTAAAGTTACGCATAAGTACATGTCAGTTGATGATGCCACGAAGCCAAATAAGAGCCCTAAATTCTGGATAAAAAAATTGGCTGTAAAGTCTATAAAACATAATTCACAACTGCTAACTATTTTTTTAAAAAATAGAGAGTAAATGCAACGCATTTAGGGAGGAAGGTGTGGTGGGTATCAAAATTCATTAGTGATAGAACCAAAAATCCTCTCATTTTGCCGTTCATTTCAATCCAACACTCATTTTTAGCCTATCCCATTCCATTCCTTCACTCCTCGGGAAATTTAAACACTACACCCAAGTCAACAATTTCGGATACTTTTGCAGGCTTTCTCTTGCACATATCAAAATGATGTCAGTTATCCACCTATATATATATATATATATATATATATATATATATATATATATATATATATATATATATATATATATATATATATATTTTCATATTTGACACAATGTAGAGGCATAAGAAAAGATGTATGATAATTTGTATATTGAGAGACTCGTAAGATTCAATTCAAAAATTGAATTCGAGTGACGATTGAATAAATTGAATATTCATATGTTGCTAAATATGGAATAAAAATAATTTAATTTAAAAAAAAGAGGTAGAGCATCTGAAATTCAGAACTAATATTGAAGTTGAGGTTACAAATTTAATTTTTAGTGGAGCAGTTGATTTATATTTGCCATGTAATAATGTAATATTGGCAAGTTTTCCTAATCAATGCAGAATAGAGAAAGGCCTCATGTTTGGAGTTTGGGCTTGGGACGTAACTGATTTATAAGGCCTCAAAGCAAAACAAGAACTTGACATTGTAAGTTTCGTAAACTTGAGACTGCCACTGTATGGATTGGTATATTAATTGTGTTACAATGGGCAATGAAGAAGACTTATCAGCTTCGGTGTTGGAAATATGACTTGACAAATGATCTTGCCACTTCTAGCATCATTTCTGCTTCTCCCTTGTACTGCATAACATAATCATTAACATTTTAGTTAAATTCAGACTCTTAAGTTTGATCAATACCTTACTAATTCCTAATTATCAAATACGAGAACTGATAAAGAAAAGAATAAGGACTTAAGACAATTCACACAAACAACCTCACAACTGTTAATCACAGTGTGGTTCGTATATATTTCTTCAAAAAGAGTCAATACACTAGCTGATCAATAGCCAAAATCAAGATGAAAAAACATAAGGAAGATAAACAGCAAAGGCCTAAACTCAGGAAGGGCAGCCAAACACCCTGCCTCCTTCCCTCCCTTGCTCAACAGACTATTTTTTCCCAACAATTCCCACGATACCTGCATTTCTATTCCCTTTTCTATTTATACATAATTCCCCCCTTTTTTCCTACCCAACTGCTGCCAACTCAGCCTGCTCTCCTTCCCCAACCTTCTTGTTGGACCGCCTTGAATAAACTCTCCAAGTTGTGGGCCTCTGGGCCTGGAACGCCTGTGGATCAGCAACTTCTCCATCAGTGCCACCGGTTGGGGTAGCAGTCTTGTCCTCAAGACTGAAACCAGGGAACTGATGGCGGATCACGAACTCATCCTCCCACGTAGCGTTGTCTATACCTCCATCGCTCCATTGGATCAGCCATTGAGAAGTAGCCTCTCCATGTTTAGAAATGGTACGCTTGGCCAAGATACCTAAAGGAGCAGGAAGATTTTCCTCATCCGGTTCCATGCCTGAAGGAAGTTGAGACACCGCTAGAACTGATCCAATGGCACGCTTCAGTAAAGACACATGAAACACCGGATGTATTTTAGCGCCCGGGGGTAAATCCAGCTTGTAAGCAACCGGCCCAAGTCGCTGAAGAATAGGAAAAGGACCATAAAATCGGGGAGCCAATTTAGGAGTTATCCTTGCAGTTACTGAATGTTGGCGATGAGGACGGAGTTTGACATAAACTGAGTCGCCCACCTGGAATTCCACTTGCCGACGATGTTGGTCTGCTGTATGCTTCATCTTAGCTTGAGCCCGAGCTAAATGAGATTTCAACTGACGCAAAGCTTCATCACGGTCCACTAAGTCCCTCCCTACTGCTGCTACTTGAATCTCCCTCGGAATGAACTGAAAAACAGTTGGTGCTTTGCGTCCATAAACTGCCTCAAAAGGAGTGGTATTAATTGATACATGGTAGTTGGAATTATACCAGAATTCTGCCCAAGACACCCATGAAGACCAGGTTTTTGGTTGATCAGTTGCAAAGCATCGTAAGTAAGTTTCGACACAGCGATTTACCACTTCCGTTTGACCATCGGTTTGGGGATGGTAAGCGGAGCTGAATTTGAGTTGAGTTCCCTGCATCTTGAAGATTTCTTGCCAAAACCGACTAACAAACAAAGGATCCCTATCACTGAGAATGGACTTAGGTAGTCCATGGAGACGGATAACCTCCCTAAGAAAAACTTCAGCCAGGGATCGAGTAGTGAAGGGATGCTTCAATGGAATAAAGTGAGCATACTTTGACAACCGATCCACCACCACCCAAATGGTGTCAAAGTTCTTAGAACGTGGCAAACCCGTGATGAAATCCATTGATATGTCTTCCCAAATCTGTTCGGGTACTTCCAAAGGCTGTAATAACCCCCCAGGAACTAAGGTAGAAGCTTTGAATCGCTGGCAGACATCACATGCTTGGACAAAGCGCTGCACTGCCTTAGTCATGCCTCTCCAATAAAAAAAACAGCCAGCCGCCTATATGTTCGGTAATAGCCGGAATGTCCACCCAATGGGCTAGAATGGAATTCTGCTAGTAGAGTAGGAATCCAAGGGGAAGAAGCCGGGATAACTAACCGTTTCTTGAAATACAGGCTACCTTGCCGTTCTACAAAACCAGGATGGGAGTATGGGTTTTGTCGCAGATCTACAAGTATTTTCTGCAATTGCGGGTCGCTGTCTACTCCATGATTCAAAGCAGGCCCCTTTTCCCAACGAGGCATTACCGAAACAGCCCGTAGCTCCCCTGTCATACCAGTGGCCCTTGAGAGAGCATCAGCAGCACGATTATCCTTCCCCGGTTTGTACCTGACTTCAAACCTGTAACCCATGAGTTTAGCCAACCAATTCTGTTGATCCATGGTGGTGATTCGTTGATGCAGCAACTGACGGATACTTTGTTGATCCGTGTAAACTACAAATGAATGTCCCAACAAGTATGGTCGCCAATGAATGATTGCCAAGACAATGGCCATGACTTCCTTCTCATATGCTGATTTGATGAGGTTTTGTGACGACAAAGCCTTGCTGAAATATGCGATGGGTCGTCGATTCTGCATTAAAACAGCCCCTATTCCTCCTCCGGATGCATCGCATTCTACTTCAAATGGCTTTGAAAAATCTGGCAAGGCTAATAATGGGGCTGATGTTAACCTCAATTTAAGGTCCTCAAAAGCTTGTTGTGCTGCAGGATTCCAATTAAAACCGTCTTTCTTAGTTAATTCAGTTAGCGGTTTGGCTATCTTTCCATACCCTTCAATGAACTTCCGGTAATATCCAGTGAGCCCAAGAAAACCGCGCACTCCCTTGACTGTTGTGGGAGTTGGCCAATCCTGTACTGCTTTTACTTTACTTGAATCAACTAACACCCCTTCACCGTTAACCACATGACCCAAGTACTCAACCGACCGTTGGCCGAAGCTGCATTTCTTACTGTTAACCACATATTGGTTGATTGCCAAAATGTCGAGAACCAACTCAACATGATGCAAGTGCTCAGCCCAAGTGCGGCTGTAGATAAGGATATCGTCGAAGAACACTAAGACACACTGCCGGAGCAAGGGCCTGAAAATATCATTCATTGCGGATTGGAATGTAGTTGGTGCGTTGGTCAATCCGAAGGGCATCACGAGAAACTCATAATGACCGTCATGAGTTCGGAAAGCAGTTTTCTCAATGTCTGACTCCCGTACTCGAATTTGGTGGTATCCTGACTTGAGATCCAGTTTTGTGAAGTATTTAGCTCCACCCAACTCGTCAAACAACTCTTCAATAACTGGAATTGGATACTTGTCTGGCATTGTTACTCTGTTGAGGGCTCGGTAGTCAACGCACATCCGCCATGTCTCATCTTTCTTCTTGACTAAAATCACTGGACTTGAGAAAGAACTCTGACTATGCTTAATTATGCCTTGCTGAAGCATGTCACTCACTTGTCGTTGTATTTCTGTCTTGTGGTGGTGTGGATATCTATATGGTCGCACACAAACGGGTCCCTGCCCTGGTTGCAGGTTAATGGAGTGCTCCACAGTCCGCCTAGGCGGTAAACCTGTCATTTCTGCAAAAACTTGCTTGTACTTGATGAACAATGCACTCATTTCTTGGCTCTGGTGGTCGGATAAGTGGTGCAAATGAGGGAACGGTGTAGGAGAATTGCTGTTATTCTCAGTTGAGAGCTGATCCAAGTAACCATCTACCCAAGTTTGCAGAGGTTGCAGTGTTCCCTGCCCAACCGTATCCCTTCCTAGCTCCACTGTTTTTCCTTGTACACAAAACTTCAATGACCCCAATGCCCAATTTGCAGTCACATCTCCTAAAGTACATAACCATTCAACTCCTAAAATCACATCTAACCCTCCTAAATCAGTCACCAATGCATCCAAACTGCAGTTATACTCCCCTATCTGAATGGAGATTCCGGTACATTTTTGGTCTACCCCAATTAAATTCCCATCCCCTAACCTGATGTGAAGAGTTTGGATAGAACTTACCTGGAGTCCCAGTACCGCAACCAGTTGTGAGGAGATGAAATTGTGGGTTGCCCCACTATCCACCAGCATCATGGTTGGAATCCCGTTGGTGGTTCCTAACAATTTGATGGTGCTCAGGTCCCTGTTAGTGCCAGTGAGTGTACCGATCTGGTAGTGGAGTTCATGCAAATCAAGAGCCTTACACTCTCCATCAGCTAGATTGTCTTCCTCCCCGTCGCCGACATCGTAAAAATCTTCCTCATCGTCCATGTCTTCTCCCTCACCTAAGAGCATCACCCGTAACTGAGCCTTGGGACATTTGTGTTGGGGAGAATAGCGTTCACCGCATTGGAAACAGAGACCCTTTTTCCGATGCTCCTCCCACTCCGTCTTGGTAAGCTGCCGAATTCCAGTCCGTCGATTGCCCCATCTGTTAGGCTCCGACGGTGATGAGGTAGGAGATTGCTGGGATGTGGAATAGCGTCCTGGATTTGGACCAAGGAAACTATGGTTTGGGCCTTGAGAGAAGCCATATCTGTTGGGCCCACTGTTTGGGTTGTAGCCCAATTGATTCTTCCCTTGCATCTCCTTCATCACAGACCCATTTGCTTTGGCCGTTCCTGGTTCCGTCTTTCCCATTTGCAGAGAAGCTTCGATGGATCTTGCTAATCTCATAGCCTCCACTCTATCTTCAGGTTGATGAACTTTAATCCATCCTTTGATCTCATCCCTAAGGCCACTCACAAAATATCCAATATATTGTTCCTCCGGCAACCCCGGAGCAGCAGCGGCCACCATTTCAAACAGTTCTATATACTCCTCTATACTCCCATACTGGTGGAGGTCGGCGAGGTCTTCAAAAGGACTGGTGGATCGACCACCACTAAACCTTCGTGTAAATTCCAATTTGAATCGCTCCCAAGTCAGCTCCGGTTGGGTGTTAAGAAGCATGGAAAACCAGTTAATGGTGGATCCTTCCATGCAAATTTCAGCTACATTGATCTTCATATTAGAGGGTATTTGGTTAATTCGGAAATAGGTCTCTACTTTAGTGATCCAACCGCGAGGATCAATTCCACTAAAACTCGGAAGTTTCATCTTCTTGAATAGACCATTTGGATCTGCGAAATAATCCGGTTTAACAGTGTACTCCATTGTTTGTTCTGGAGTCTGTCCTATTGTATACCCAGTTCCCATCAGGTTCGTACCTCCCCTTGAACTATACTCCTCACCCATGGACGATTGCTTCTCCATACGTTTCATCCAACCCAAGAACTATTTCTGGAACTCCTCCGTTTTCTTCTGGTACTCATCTGTTTTCTGTTCCATCAAACGAGCATTCTGTTGAGTACTCTGTTGCATATCTGTTACAGCAGTAGTTAATTCATTGATGCGAGATACAAGTTCCCCTATCCTATTTTCATTATCATCTACACGAGAGGAAAGGTTTTGGTATCTTGTCTCCATGGAAATTATCCGGCAGGTCGGACCAATTTGATAAAGAAAAGAATAAGGACTTAAGACAATTCACACAAACAACCTCACAACTGTTAATCACAGTGTGGTTCGTATATATTTCTTCAAAAAGAGTCAATACACTAGCTGATCAATAGCCAAAATCAAGATGAAAAAACATAAGGAAGATAAACAGCAAAGGCCTAAACTCAGGAAGGGCAGCCAAACACCCTGCCTCCTTCCCTCCCTTGCTCAACAGACTATTTTTTCCCAACAATTCCCACGATACCTGCATTTCTATTCCCTTTTCTATTTATACATAATTCCCCCCTTTTTTCCTACCCAACTGCTGCCAACTCAGCCTGCTCTCCTTCCCCAACCTTCTTGTTGGACCGCCTTGAATAAACTCTCCAAGTTGTGGGCCTCTGGGCCTGGAACGCCTGTGGATCAGCAACTTCTCCATCAAGAACTCTTTACAGTTGTTGCATTTGAAGGTGTCTGATTGGAAATCATATTGATTAGATTTCAAGTGCTTAAAAAATGAAGGGCAAGTTTGGAAGGAAAGAACTTGCACATTTGGTGCAGTTTCAACACATGATTTGTGGAAGGTGGATTCATTACACACAGCACAATGATAGGAGGGGCCAAAAATAGATTTTAAGCATTTTATGTATTCTAATTATATTTTCTTCAACTGTCTAATAAACTTAAAGCATGCAAGTGGTTATTTATTGGAGGTAATTTGGGGCTTTATCTTTTTCATAACTTTAATCTTGCTTACCTCTTTCTTCTTTTGAGAAAGCAAAATAGAGATTTTTGAGACAAATTTTTCCTCGCATCAAATGAAACATCTTTAATTATGTTGAATTTCAAGACTTGTCTATTCCCAGAACTTGCTAGCTCCATCAATTCACGGACATTAGCATCAACTGAAAGAGAAATATTGTTGGCCTCCTTTGTTCTTCATAATGGTGATTGGCATAATGCAATTGAGATGAGCGTCAAAGTTGGAGTCAAAGCATTTAAAGCATTTATAACTAATTAAGTTCCCCAATTTGTTACATATGCAATATAGATACATATACTTGTATTTAAATGACATTGTCACAGAATTGAGTGGATCGATATTGATGTTTTTCAGGACAAACAAGTACCGTTGGGATAATCCTATGGTTGAGGTTGGTCAGGAAGAGACAATCATAACAATCCTACGAGAAATCTTCACAATTGGTGCATTTGAAGGTGTCTAATTGGAAATTATAATTGCCAAATTTCAAATCTTTAAAAAATGAAGGCGCATGAATATTTGTGGAACTTAATCGCATTCTATACAATGATAGCAGGGGCCAAAAAGAAACTTTAAGCATTTTTTGTATTCAAGATTTTCTTTTGTTGGATTGTCTACAAAATTTAAAACATGCAAATGGTCATTTTTTGGATTTTTTTTGTGGCTCTCCAAAACACACATTTTTGAGGCAAATTTCTTGACATCAAATGTGGCATCTTTGTTTATGTTAAGTGTCAAGATTTGTCCACCATGATGACTATAACCATCTTCCTCAATCTCATCACTGTTGGAGAATGATTCAAAGTTCTTTAAAAATTTGATACTATTTTATCATTGAGTCAGACTGTGAAATTGTCATAAAAGCTCTTAATTCCCATTCTAAGGTGGAGTCTCCATTGGGTCTATGTCTGGATGATTGTGTCTTTCTTGCTTCTTCTTTCACTAATGTTAGATTTGTTTTTAGTGAAAGGTTAGCGAATGTTGTAGCTCATAAGTTAGCTCGAGCTGCAATTTCTGTGTCTGGCTTTCACATTTGGTTGGATTCGCCTCCAACATTCTTGTTATCTTTTTTGTTAGCTGATTCGTTCTAATATAAGACCCAGTTTTATTTCAAAAAAAAAAAAGTGACGTACAATGTATACTGTGTTTGACAACTTCTAATTAAAGATATTTGCATATTTCTTTTCTTGATATCTTTCTTCGCTTCATGTTTCAATCTGTTGCTCACGATTCATCCATCTTTTTGCATCATCGCGATTGCTCAATCGTAATCTTTCGATTTTTCTCTCGTAAAATTATTGTATTTCAAACCTGAAAAAAAAGACATCTTTTTGTTTCTCTAGTAAATTTTTTTTCTAATTTATTATTCCAAAAGTTAGTTTAATTAATTCTATTTTCTACGGATTGAGAGTGAGATGCAACACACAAATAGAAAAAAAAGAAAAAGCAAAAAAAAAAAGGATTGGGGGGGATTTTATATAAACAAATATATAAAATAGTATAAAACAACATAATTTTATTAATAGTTTAGTTGGTTCGGTTTTAATAATTTTTTATATTAAAGACTGAACTAATATAATTAAAATTTTATTTTAAACTCAAACTAACTAAATCGAATTGCTTGTGATTTAATTTTTAATTTCAATCTGATTTTACTTAGTTTTAATTTAATTTTTAATTTCAATCTGATTTTACTTAGTTTTAATTGTAATCCGAACTTGGAACCAAATCTGAAAAAAAAACTCTAGCCGAAAATGACAATACAAAAAATCCATAATCGGAAAAATGAGGTAAGCCTGAATTCACCCTAACTGTTAACGGTCCAAATCAAAGAAGCCAAAGTAGCACTCCTTCCATGTAATTTCCCCAAGCATCATTAAGACAAATTTCCATAAATAAATAAAACAAATAATTTATATCACATCCAGTAAGACTAAATTCTCCAAATAATTGTGAATTTCAGCAAACTATTTTTTCAATATCATTGATGGAAAATAAAAAAAAAAGTAGAAAATTATGGTATAATTAGACATTTAGGGTCCATTCGGATAATGCTTTGTATTTTGGATTTTCAGTTTCTTGAAAACTATAAAATGCCTTTGATCAAGATGCTAATTATTGCTGCTTTGAGATGGCTCCAGCGAATGTTCAGCTAGCTTCGCTTGGGGATGCCTCTAGTGCTTTCTTCTTTCGAAGATTTCAAGCTTACTTCTCTTTTTGTTTAGTTGTTTTTTTCTTCCGATATATATATATATATAAAAAAAATCTAAACGATGAAATTCTAATTATAACGTTTAACGAATAAATATAGAATTGCTTTTTTTTTTTTTTTTCTATCTTAATAAAAAAAGAAACATTCCATTTTATCCAAACATATTTGTTTATTTATTCTCAAAACAAACCAAAAACCAAAAAAAGGAAGTAGCAAAAAAAGTATTGGAAATAGCAAAAGAAAAATTCAAATTCAAACTTACAATTAGAACCGGCAGCCCATACAAAACACTGTATAGATGTTGACTTTACTATAAAAAAAACTAAATACAAATCTTTCTTATTGATTTCATCGCCATCAACAATGTTATCGCCCTTTATTTTATAAATTATATTTTCATTTTCTTTCTCGATTACAAAAGTAAACCCAATTTTATTATACTTTATTGAGAGTAGGTGTTATATGGGTCATCAGATTGTGGTTTCGTTAGCCATTATGCTTACGAATGCTTTGAATTTTTAGAATTTTCTCTTTGAATATTCAAAATTTGCTTTCTGGGTTCTTCAATCCTCATATTTTCTGCAAATTAATCATGTCTATCTTAAGCAAAAAAAACATGGGGACACCATCTTTTCATGAATTAAAGAAACAAGCTTCGTTTTTTCTCAAGGAAAAGATCAAGAGTGCTAGATTGGCTCTTACAGATGTTACTCCTGCAGAACTGTAAATTTTTTTTTTTTTCAAAATTTTTGAAATAATTACTTTCACCTGAATTTTATGAATTTGAATTGATTTTTTTTTTATCTGGGTTTTGCTCGAATTTTGAAAAGATTGACTGAAGAAGCTACAAATGGGAATCCATGGGCACCAGATACACGTACCCTTGGATCTATTTCAAAATCTGCTTTTGAACTTGATGACTTTTGGAGAATTGTGGAGATTCTACACAAGAGGTTTGCCATTTTTCTATATATATATCATATGTAGATTTCTTGTTTATAGTCAAATTTACTTTTTATGAAAAAAAAAAGTCTTTTCCTATTCATATCTAAATCAGGTTTCAGAGATTTGAAAGAAAGAACTGGAGGGTTGCTTACAATTCTCTTATTGTGCTTGAACACTTATTGACTCATGGACCTGAAAGTGTCGCAGCAGAGTTTCAGATTGATAGAGATGTTATCAGGCAGATGGAAAGTTTTCAGTACATAGATGAGAAAGGGTGTGTGATTTTCTTTTTATTAATTGTTTTTTCTGTATTGATATTTCTTGAGAGTTTTTATGTTGTTGCCATTATGTTCTTCATGTGCAGATTCAATTGGGGACTTGCTGTTAGAAAGAAATCTGAGAGAATTCTGAAACTGTTTGACAAAGAACATCTCCTCAAAGAAGAGAGGGATAGAGCTAGAAAGCTGACAAGAGAGATTAGAGGATTCGGTAGCTTCTGTCAAAGGAATTTTTCTGCACAAGTAGTTCTTCAAGAATCATCACACGGAATGCTTGCACGAAGCAATTCTCAGTTTAATGATCACAATTCTTGTGAAACAGAAGAAAAAGTTATGCAAACAGATGGAAAATCAAAGGAAAGTTTCCAGGGTGCAGGGAAAAGCATAAAGAACTTGGATTCCGAGGATAAATTCAGCAATGACTGGACGCTCGAGAAACCTGAAATAAGTTTCAAGGAGTATACGGCTCCTTCAAAGGAAGAGTTGCATATATGGAACCACACAAATGAAGATAATCCATTGTTGGATGACCATAGAGATGAACTGAAAATCACAGAAGAAGATCACCCGTTTGTCACAGAGAAGGAAACTAGCTCCTCTCTTCTTCAGACAAGAAATGGAATCCTGCAAAGATGCTAGATTTCGAGATTCCGTTCAATCTGATAGCGTGTCTGCAAATTTATCAGCATATCTGAATAGTGGAATCATATGTTGCAAGTTTGGTAATGTTATCGTATACAGAAGAATCAGGCATGAGCTTATTCTTGTGCTAATGTATGGTAAGATGTGCTTGCTTAGCACTTTAAGCTACTAGTATCAAAATTGTTAGAACTGGAAAGCTTTGTTTTGCATCGAATATGCTGATTAAGAAATGAAGCAAATCGTCAGCTCAGTAAACGAAAGCTGGACAGGTTGCTTCAACTATTGGCATATATAAGATTGTTTAAATCTGTCATAGCAAACTCTAAAAGCAAATGGCTTGAAGAAAATGAGGAAAAAATAATTAAATTTAATCATAGTTCATCATTCCATACAGAATGTGGTTGTAAAACTACTTCTAGTTATCTACTTTATATGCAAATATGCATAACGCATATAGAGACTAAGATACATACAAGATAACATAAATAAGTACACACATCCATGCAACTTTAAGATTTACAAAGCCAGTCTTGAATTGCATGACGCAGAGCATGGTTGGGAGTAAGATGCAAGTGATTCAACTTCAAATTAGTCATTGGAGATGTCTCCCGTCCATTTTCCAACCACCCTCGCAAAGCTTCGCGTTCATAGGTGAACCCATCTGCTGCCACCTGAGGATCGTGCATTATTTCCTGAAATAATTCCTTTGATTAGCAAGTCATACAGTGCAAAATATGATATGATCATCCCTATTACAACTGCTACGAAACTCTTGCTCCATGGCTACTAGGCATTCAGTACATTCTGCACCATGATATTCCAAGTTCATTTTTCAACAGAACCTGAAACGATTCTAAAATAATTGACAAATCACAAAATTAATTTATTCTTATCTTTTTGCATGATCTACCTACATGGAGAATGGGACACAAGAAGAATGCAGGCACTGGTCGCTCTTCTGAAACATGCAACTGTTCTAATTCCCTCACCAGAGCTGGTGTTAAATCTGGTCTTTCCCTACTGCTCAATTCGCAGAACTGCAGTGCCAAGTCCACCAATCTTCTGGCCACAAATGATGGCCATTCCCCAGCTGAAGGATCCAAAATTGAGGCTAATTTCCCACATGACATTGTTCTACGGACATCACCGACCAATCCAACAGGCGGTCTGCCAGTGAGTAGCTGTAGAATGATCACCCCAAAAGAATAGATATCAGACTTGGTTGTCAAAACTCCAACTTTATGGAACTCTGATCCGTGCATGGAAAAGCACTCTTTGGCTCAGTGCCCCTCCCGAAACTTGGGCAATTAAGAGTATCATCACTAACCAGCCTGCAAATTCCAAACTCACATATCTTGCAGCTAAGTCCAGAATCAAGCATGATATTTTGTGGTTTCAGATCACCATGGACAATCTTTTCAGGTTTAGACGAGTGCAAGAAGCAAAGTGCACTAGAGATCTCAGCTAAAATCCGGACCCGGACTTTCCATGTCAGAGGAGATACGGTGCCTCGCTTGAATAGGCAGTCATGGAGGCTCCCATTTGGCAAGTACTCGTACATTAGGGACCATGCTTCTGGGCATGCACCAAGCAAAGTCACTAGATGAGGATGTTGTAATTTACCGAGAACTTGAACCTGCATAAACAAATATCCGAGTTTACTTCAGATTTAGTTTAAGTAAACTAGAAGGCAATCTTTTTGAAGAGAGTAGCACCCAGTTACTTGCTATCTGCAGGTTACGATGGGTACTTGAGTGCTCATAAAGTTATCAAATGACCTAAACAATCCATGGTCTTAAACCCCATAGTTCTGAAGGTCATTACAATACTGAAGAAACTACACTATACAGGTCATGTACAAGTCATTGTCAAACATTCAGCGATACCAATAACATGCATGTAGACCAACATAAAGGGTAATGGTTGCTTTTAAGATCAATCCTTTGCCAAAATCCCAAGTTTTAGCAGCTAGGTTGTCAAAAGTAATTGAAGAATGAGTATATGAATGCCTGAATACAACAGGATTCGAAAAAGCAGATGGAAAATCAAAACATTTATCTTCTTCCTTCTTGCCAAGAAATCTCAAGCACAAACCCAATATACTGCTTTGTAGACAGAGCGAGAGAGAGAGAGAGAGAGAGAGAGGGAGGGAGAGAGAAAGAGCAGCTTGCCTCCTTTTGAAACTCTGACTGCCCTTGCATGTTATGCGGATGGAGCTTCTTTATAGCAACAGTTCTACCCAACATTTCACCCTTGAAAACACAACCATATCCTCCCTGGCCAAGTTTTGAAGGTTTCAGAGAAATTGCATGTTGCAGTTTGCAAATCAGATAATGAAAATTCTGCTAACTCGGGCAACTCTTCAACAAACCCATGAAAACCATTGCAGTTTGGAGCTACAGCTTGCCCATGATTTCTCCATCGTTCAAGCCAGCGTACAGCTTCCATTTTCTGCCGTCGGATCCTCTGCTTTTCCTGTCTTAGAGATGCAATGGAAGTTTGAATGAGTTTCAGTTCCCCAGCTGCTTCATCCTGCCTACGGTTTGCTTCCTGAGCACGACTGTCTAACAGAGCAATATTTCTCATGGTTCTTTGTAGCTCTTTACTTACTTCTTCTTTCTCTGACAGGAGTTTTTCTTGCTCCTGTATTACATTCCTCAGCTCATCCTCAGCTTCTTTTCTAAGCACAACTTCCTTTGCACCAGGCAGAATCAAAGATTTTCACCTGAAGAGATAAGGAATCGAGACTTCAGGCATGAGATGACTGAATTGCAGCATGTACAACAGTTGACCAAAGGACAGACAAAAAAAAAATGTTGCTTGAATCTCAAACAGGGAGTAAAATCTGATAAAGTTATCAATTCCAAATAAAAATTCCAGTTTTTGAAATAGAGAAAGAAAAAAGAGTTGTAAAAATTAGTCCATGCTGAAACCAAAATATTGCTTTTGAGAATCTATCTTATGAATGCTAGATCTGCAATAAAATTCGTATCGCCAATTGTGCATTACAACAAATGGAACGCATATATGAAGAATTATATGAATACCATTTATCCATATTATCAACTATTGCTTGTCCAATTGACTCAAATCATAAGAATGAAAATTGAAACTGTATAACAAGTCGAGATCAAAAGCATATTCTCTGATCTAATTTTTCTTTTCCCTCTTCCCTATTTTTTTTCTCTTAAATATAATATGAGGTACAATTCCAGACCCATATATATCCATATATTGATGATACATGACAGCTTGTCCACATGAAAATTCTCAATTTAGTACCATCTCAAGTAAATGATCAAAGTTTGTCCATGAAATGAAGTGGAATGCTGAAAATAAACCTTGCTGATGGCTTCTAAAGTTTGGGATTCCAGTTTTTGGCACCTCAACAGCTCTTCCAATGCCTCATTCCTTGATGCTTTTGCTTCTTTCCTTACTTCTTCGAGCTGAAAATTGAAGCTCTCTACCTCAACGTTTGAATCAGAATACAAAGACACCCTTGCTTCCGTAAAATTGCTAGATCCACTGCTTGTGGGACTAAATGTGCTGTGGGCAGAGTGGGAATAACATCCATCAGCAGAAACAGATATAGTGCACAATGCTGGTGCTTCTGCACAGCTTGCATCTCCCTGAACCCAATCTTTCACTCTGGCACAACTTATGCCTGTAGTAGAACTCGATCGAAGATATTCTGGGTGTGATGATGCTATACTCTTCCTATATCGCAATGATTCAGACCTTGAAGTTCCAGTAATTGCTTCTTCTACATAACTAGACCTTTCAGAAGCTTCCCTTGTCCATGCATGTTTGCCTTTGCTGATAACCCACAGTTCACAGAAGGGGGGAGCACTTCTGGCTACAAAATTGGCCTTGCTGGAGCTCTTTTTTACCTTCAGGCAACTGGATCATTGCGCAATTGCACACGATAGAAAACAATGATAAATAAACACACAATTGAAACAACTCAAGAGTAGTATCTATATTTTAAACAAGGCACATGTAGTACTAAACTGTTTAGATTTTTAAATTACGTGTTATAGTACCACAAAGAAAAGGAAAAAGAAAAAAAGGAAAAGCTAACTACATATTGAGCAGATAATCATCTGCCGAGAATATTTAGCAGAAGAGACCACGTGATGATTGAGATAATCAGTCCTTTTTGCTTGGCTAGCAAATAGATGTTGAAGTTAACTTCACTAGTCAGGTAACGAACAGTCCGAGATCAAAATTGTATATCCAATTATAAGTTAAATCCATATATTGTCGTCCGAGAAGATATAAATCCAATGAACATGGAAATTGTAGATAAGTCTTAAAAGTCATATGCTACATCATGGCAACAAAAATAGCTTCATTAACAAAGAAAACATAAACTGCACAGTTTATCCACAATTCAATTCTCACAGAGTTGCACAAGTGATTACGATGGATTAGGTTCTTAATGGAGTACAATTGGAATAATAGATGATTGATAAACCACTTACTTCTCTGGTTCAGCCCCCATAATAAGTTTCCTAGCTCCATGTTTGTTCACCAATTCTATTATTCCCTTTTGAACTTGGTCATGTTCAATTGTAATAACACTTGCTTCAACCTACAAAGTAACCATGCTCCTTGACATCAGTATATGACTCCAGCAAGAAACATATATACAAGAAATCATAATTTTTTCAGTGTAGAATATAATGTGTAATGATGAATAGGTGTCCAGGCCCAAAAGTAGGAAAAAAAAATTAATGGCAACGAGCTAATGATCAAAACAACTGAAAAGCTGTATGTTTTCTAGTATTGTGTGAGACACATCTTCTCTATCAAGTACCAAGCAAGCAAGATTTGCCATCAACTGCATAGATTCTTTGTTTCCATTTTCCATTACCTATCCAAGTAGGACCAGAATTAACAGAGCAAGTTTTCAAGTAGTATTATCATTAAGATCCATCTCGCGAATCAATATGCTACCAATACATTCCAATTGATCAAACTTTTTTCAAAATACAATACTAATTTCATTTTTTTCCTCGCAGGGAGAAGGACATAAATTGTGTATACACGAACTGATATGGTGATAGCATGACATTCACTAAAACAATCTATATTTACAAGCACAGTCTAATACCATTAGAAAATGTTCACACAATAAATAGCATATATTCGTAACTGTAAAAATGAATAAGCAGAGAAAGAATATGGGAGAAACCTGACCTTAGCTCCATAACAAATGGTCAAGTAATGATGTAAAAGCTTCTTTGCCTGCTCCCTTTCTTCTCTTCTATATGCTGACAATACTTCAGCATTTGCTTGACTTGCTGGTAGCTTCCCCACTGCAGTAAATGTTAAAGAATAAATAAGAGTGGAAACAATTTATGCAAAATAATCTAGAATAGAATGTTGTTCAAAATGAAAAATAACAGGAACCTAAAGTTTACACATCCCAATTCTCCAACAGCAGTAAAAAAGTTCTTTCTTATATTTTGTTGTGGAGAATTTCTATCTTCATATATCAGCAACTGAATGGAGCAAAACCACGCAAGCGACATGAATTCAAGATAAAGACAACATGAATTACACAAGAAATGGGAGAATTACATGGATATGGAATCACAGGAGAAGGCTGGTGAACATGAAGAACACAAATTTCTCTGTTCCCAAATCGTTTAAAGCTCCATTGAAGCAAACTCACAGCTTTCTGTACAGATTTCCCCACAGCCACATACACTTTCTTATCACCATCACTAGCACTACTACTACAACCAGCTTCTTCCACAACATTTGGCAACTGGGAACTCACCGTCCGGCCAAACCCATTCCGGAAACCACCCGGAGAAGACAGCCCAGAAAGGGAATCCCGGGTCGGGTCATGATGGGGCGGGTGAGCGGGTATCATGAGCTCCACCTCCATAGTTTTGAGGGAAAGATAGAATCTTTAATGGAGAAAGATGGAAGATTTTAGCGATTAGAAAAGTATTAAGTTTTTCATTTTTGGTGTTGTGCTAGGAGTTTGGAGTCCGGTGACATGTGGTGACAAATTGCATATCAAAAAGTGGGATTTTGTGAAAACAGAAAATTAAAGAAATTGTCTTCTTGTTCTAAGCAAAAGAGGGAGTTGTTGACTTTTAAGATTGACTTTAAGAACAGAGATAGAGAGATGGTTTGTATTTGGATTTGGAAAGAATGAGAGGAAAACACGAAGCAGCGAGAGTGAAGGAAAGAACGAATGATTTTATATTTTTGCGTTATTAACGTTCTGAAATCCGAGAGTTCACCAAAATTAGGCAGTTCTTGGTTTCTGCGAGTCGTTTGGTGTAGAAGTATATTTAATCGTATAATTTTGCTTTATTAGAACCGTAGGCTGCTGAATACTATTATTTTCTTTTAATGGTGAGACAGCCGGGGAGGGAACATTGGAACACATAGGCTGAAATTATAATGGTAATAAAATGAAAAAATAGTCAAATTTTTAATTGTATAAATTACAAATGATTTCTTTTACTGTTATACAATTCAATATTTGTAGGTAAAAGTTTTTATGATATTTATCAAATATTTAATATAAAAATTCACTATCCATTTGCATTTTTAAATTTTATATGCTAATACGTAATTTCTAAATTTTATAAATCTCTTTTTTTAAATATCAGGCCACACCATCAAATAAAATCAATTTAAATTTTAATAAAATATAATTTTTCTGTACTTCTCTAAATGTTCCTTTTAACTCTTAATATACATATTAAATATCTGATTAAATATTTAATATTTTAAAAAAATATAAATAATTGATTAAATTATTTTTTCTTTAATTAACTTAGAAAAAGGTGACAAAAAAACATACAAATGTATATAGAATACCAAAACAAAGATAAATTAAGAAAGTGCATTAATTTTTTTTTAATTCTGAAAAGTGATACTTAAAGTGTAAAAAAAAGAAATTAAAAAAAGACACTTAAAACAAAATGAAGGAAATAAATAAAAATCAACTACAACATTTCTACTTTTTTTTTTTCATGGATGATTGTGGAAATAAATTGTTATAGTTTAATACTGTATAGGGATAAGATTTTGATTTGTCTTCGAAAGAGTTGATTTGCTCCTAATGTATTTTTTAATCTCATTTATTCTTAACGTTGTAAGTTTCAACTCTAAAATGCCATTTTATACTCACTTAATTTTTCATAATTATATTTTTAACCCAAATCAATTTATTTTTTTTGCTAGAATTTATTTATTTATTTTTGTTTTAAAATCTATAAAATCACTTCAAAATGTTCCGACCGAAACTTTGATACCAATCAAGATAAGCTTCCTCTGTGCTAAGAATTTTTGACTTACGTATGTAGAAGTATAGAGCTACTCAAAGACTTACAAAATTATTTTAGAAATTGAACTCTAATATTTTTTTTATTTCAAAATTTATGTAGATCGTTTCATATTGTCAAAAGAAGTTTCAAGAGTCCTTTTAAAATGACTACATCAATAGTATTCATCTACTTTTGGAGTATAAATGCAATCTTTAAAAATATTAGATACGCTCAAAGATAAATAAGTCCCTTACTTTGAAATATTAAAGATAAATTAAACCTAAAATAACTGTCGAGGGTATATAAACTTCTAGAATTAAACAATAAGGTATATTAGCACCTTTTTCCTTATGCAAACTATTATTATTACTTGATGATGTTTCAATCTCTCTTTTTCTTCTATAAAAATAAATAAACAAATTTCTTCACTTTATTTCACATCATGAAGAATTTAGGGCCACCTAATCCGCCATATATATATACATTATTAGTACTACTCCTATTGTGTGCGTATATATATATATATCTCAGATACTAATCACCTTTAGTAGATATAGTAGGTAGGAATTAGGAAACACGTTGCCTAAACAGTTAAAAAGGATGGAATCCTAAAATTGAACAATCTATTTAAATTGAAAACTAGTAGGAATTTTGAAGCAAATGAACTCAAACATCCATCAAATCTTTTTATGCGAAAGTGACTCAAAACCAAACGAGCTATGGTAATTTCCATTTGGTTTGCTTTTTTCTTTAGAAAAAACGAAAATTGGCTTTTGATATATATATATATATATATAGTGACATAGAAAGCGAAAAGGAGGCACAAAAAATTAGAGAAATGATAACTACGGAAAAAATATTTTTCAAGATCCAAACAGTCAGCCCAATAGTGCTTGGCAGGGCCCAAAAGCCCACCAGCCAAGAGAGTATCGCGTGAGCTGAAAGACAAGATATGGGACAAGTAACGTCCGATCGGACTGATGGGCCAGCACGTGCTGTCAATCTACTAGCACAAGTCATCGCCCATACCTTTCAATTGCTTCCTGTCACATCACCGCTCACCTGCTCCAACTGACAGTTATCACTCCCCAAGCACTTAAGTGCCCCTCCTTCATCTCCTATAAATAGCCCAACAAACAATGCTCCAGAAATTGAATATCTGAGATTCTCTTTCTAAATATTATCTCTCTAGAAAGCTATTAACTTAAGCTTCGGAGTGCTAACCCCTGATCCAACCAGACACTCCCTCTTACAGTATCTAATCACTCGATCGGGAAAGACAGCTGCAAACTCTCTTTTTTAGATAAATGCATTTTAAACTTTATCAAGAAATAATCATTATGTACCACATATTCTTATTGTAACATATTGCAATCACACTGTAATCAGTGTAATAACAAAGAAAATTAAGAGTTGCGTAATTAATTTAATTGAATAATTAATAATGAAACAAATTTATTATGCTAATTGTTTTAGTGTTAAAATAGGAATGAGCTCTATCTTATCTACAACTAAGGCTTGAGTCCTACCATGCCATCTCCAGCAAAAAGAGAAAAAAAAGTGCAGAAATCCAAATTTAGATCCAAATAAGCAAGTTTAAGATATTGAAAGAGGAAATAACTACCTCAATGCCATTATAATTCATAATATCACATATTATTTTCTTGGACATGATCCAAGAGCTGTAAATCCAATTAAAGATCCAAAATCAGGGGATCCATTTGGTATTAATGGCACACGATTCGTTAATAGTATGATTAGGACAAAATCGATCAAATGCAATATCAATCGAACCTGTCACATCAACAGGCCATGCCCTGCAAGCCATCACATTAGCCATCTTAACTTTGCATATTGTAGATTTGGCTAAATTTGGCACTCATTGGCTACAACCACTTAGGCACTATAAATAACAAAGGTTTTCGTAATCCAGGTAACAACATTATGTTTAATTTCTCTCTCTTGTCTCACTTTTTGCTTTTTCACTGATTTAACATTCGGAGTGCTAATCCCCTGCCAGCTAGGGGTAAGTATTCTTTTGTGCTGTAAATTCAACCGCTTCCGATCGACATTCACACTTGTAGCTTCACCGTCCATCCAACCTTGTCTTTTGACATTATAGAACTTATCAATCGATACTTTCATTGAGAGGTTGCAATGGATAAATCCTTATACTATCAAGAGGGAGGGGGAGATCCACTGCTCATAGAGATAAGAAGCTTGATGACCTTTTGCCTGTCTTTAATGATGATGAGCTCCTCGATATTGTTAATGTTGTGCTATTTTTAAAAGCTAATTTCGCAAGTATACGGTGTATCGATTATAGTATAAAAGATGTCAATCCCTCGAGGACTGTTGATTAAGATTGTACACTATTACTACTCAATTTTTATTTTGTTTACAATGATCATTAATTTGCAAGTTAAAACTATTATTAACGTTATACAACACTAAACTAAATATTATGCTAGTTTAATGATAATTAGAGAAGACTTATAAATGTGATGAATGTAATGTATGCACAAATATGACATTTGATATTTTTCTCTTATTTAGAATTCAATCTTTATCATGCAAGCTAAGTTAGAATATTGTTCTATGTCGCAGCTCAAGCATTTAGACTAGATTATGCCTTAAATATGCATTTATGGTTTTAAATCGCAGCTCTCGCATCTAGACTAGAATTACATACACACATTTAAAGAATAAAAATCAACCTAGAACAACTATCTTAACACCTTGATCTCTCTAGTTATGTCTTGATAATGAGTTTCCTATTAACTATAAGAAAGAGATTGCTCTCACAACTCTCTTACTTAGACCCACTTTAGTGATTTTAGGAGAAGAAATTGCCAACTAAGGTATTTTTCCTTAACTTATAATAATAACAATAAAGTGTTACTAGAAAATCCTACATATAAAGATAAGTGAAAGAGAAATGAATAAATATGAATATTTTCATTCAAATTCCTAAAAGAGTATTCATAGTAATTACAAAGAAGAAAAGTAAAAAGAAATTAAGTAAAGAGAATTCTAATCCTTTACTCATGAATGATGACTTCCTTTTCCTTGTTAGTCTTCTCTACAAACCATAAATTAAACTAAAAGTAAAACCTAAACTATTGTTTTTTAATTACACTTTCTGTAATGGCCTCAACACCGGTCTGGCCGTGAACAGTAAATTCTGATGGTGAATAGTACACCCGGGCCGTAAATCGGATCCGGAAGTGAAAAATATTTTATTGGACCATTTGAAAGGAATAGTCATGGTGAGTCAAGGGTTAAAATTTGAAGTGAATTTGAGGTCAAATGAACCTCCAAAAGTCAAAAATACAAAAAAGGTAGCGAATCAATTTTTCTAGTAGGGAATGAGACTTGATTTTGCATAAATAATTAAAAATAGTAAACGAACTCCGAATATTGCCAGAATTTGCGTGCCTATATGAATTTTTATGTAGAATATTTTGGTAATGAAAATTGAATTTTTCGGTGACATCGGTAGTTGTCGAATTGGACCGATAAGTTTGAATCAGACCGATAACGGACTCCGATTGAGCCGAAAATTTATGTCCTACCTATTTTCGATGTTTTAAGAATAATTGAATTAAAATTGAAGTAATTTGAAGTGAGGAAGATAGATATTTTGGTTTGGGCCCAAAATGACTTAAAATGGGCTTAATTTTATACTTGGGTTAAGCCCATTAGTTAAGCCCTTAATTAGTCCCATTTGAGAGATATAAAAGGAGACAAAATCTGTAGAAATTTCCAGATTTTGCTGGTTCCATCTTCCTCTCCTTTGGTGGCCAAATATAAGCTTCCCACTTTCTCTCTTTTAATTCTTCTTCTTTCACTCAAAATTTCCCCTAAACTTTAAAATAAAAGATGAAGTTTCATCCCTCTAGATGATTATTCAAGCCTCAATCATTTGATTTGAAGGAAGAAAGCAAGAGAAATCAAGAGGGAAAGGTTTAGGTATCAAAATGAGGTAAGGGATTTTCAAGATTTTAAATTTATTTAAGGGTATCTATAAGTATTTTTAGATGCTTAGAATCCATTTTTATGGTTAAATTGAGCTAAAAAGGTTGATATCATAGTGTTTTCTTTGATGAAGAATTTGGATTCCTTGGGTTTTTCATGGAGATGAAAGAATTTCCTTGGTTTAAGGCATGAAAAAGGAAGCCTTAGGAAGCTAAAGCATGGAAAGAGGTAAGTGACTACCAAATCCATTAATTTTCCATTTAATATGAATTTTTCTTGGTTATGTAACTAAGATAAAAATGTGCAATATTGTTAATTGATGTAATTGTGAGGGGGTTATTGTAATTAGACTAGAGAAATGATGAATGGAAAGTGAAAATGAAAGAAAGAAAAATTTTAAGGTAGAAAAAGGAATGGCGGCCGAATTTTAGTGAGAAGAAATAGTAAGAAAAAATGCATGAAAATAATGTATGGTAGCTTAAATTAATAATAGACTTGATAATTGATGTCTATAAATTTTTAGAGAATAATTAGAAATTATTTGAAAATTTTAAAAGTTATGTATAGTGTATGTATTGAATGAAAATTGTGATTAATTGTGAATTAAACGATTATTTTGATGAAAAATGATAGTAACCAATAAATAATGCCTAAATAAATTTTATGGAAATTTATTGAATTTATTAGAATTTTATTGGAATTTTTATGTGTATATGTATAATGAAAATAATTGAATTTTTAAGGCATAATTGTATAAAAATGACAAAAGTGATGAATTAATGTGAAAATAAATTAATGTCAATGATAAGAAATAAAAAGTCAACCATCGAATTCTTCGAAATAATTTTTAGGTCGTAAAAATAAGAAGAATAATGAATTATTGGAAAATAATTCATAAATAAATGAAAATGATGGAAAAGAATTAATACGTAAATAAAAGAAAAATAAAATAAATTTTTAATACAAAAAGGACTTAAATGAAAGAAAATGAAAAGTTTGGGACAAAATGGTAATTTTACCAAAGTAGGTAATTAACGCATGAAAATAAGTAAGAAATGTGTACCAAAGGTAAAATGGTAATTTCGGAGAATTATCTGTATGAAAAGATAAAATTTTCATGATATAAGGACTAAAATGAAATTTTACCAGAAATGGTAAAATAAATAATAAAAGATGAATAAAGGAAGAAATTATAGAATAAACATGAAATAAATGATTATAATGGCAAAATCGTAATTATGAATTTGAAATGAATAAATCGATAGAAAAAGTTAAATTATGTATTTTTGAGTTATGAAATAATAAATTATATTAATAGCATTCCTACTTGAATAAAAAGTAGAAACATAAAAATGTGACTAATTTATCAAAATAAATTAGTCAACAAAAAGTATTAAAAGAGTTAATAATTACAAAATTAAGTCGCCGACGAAATAAAAGTCGGCATATCGAATAATTGAAAAATTGGACTGAAAAAGGAAAAACTGTAAAAACGTCAAGCCTAAAAGTATTGAAAAATGATTCGTAAAGAATTATACAAGAAAAATAAAAGAAAAGTTAGAATTTGTATAAAAAATTGAAAAGTCCAAGTGTTTGAGTGAATTATTAACGAATAATTCACAATAGCGACTTGAAAAGATAAAATGAAAGAAAAGACAAAAGTTACTGAAAAGCCAAAAGTACTAAAAGAGTGTATTTAATCAGGATATAACGTACAAAGGGATAAAATAAAGAAATTAAAGAGTTTTAAATGTTCAAGAACGTTTACAAAGGTAATTGATTATGTTTGCCCTTAGCGCTAGACAGGTATTATGATTCTTGTTTTGGATATAATTGGCTAGCCATAGGGACATCTCTGTACCGCGGTGCAAGTCATGGCGACTTGCTTAGCTATGGGTGGGATCGTTGATCTCCATAGCTTCAGTGAAAGTGAAAGTGTATCTGTTTCTGTTTCTGCTCTGTGAGACTTGATCTTTCGAGATCATTTCTCTATCTGTTTAGTGGGACCTTCGGGTACAGTCCCGAGTATCCTTTGTGAGAAACCTGTTATATTGTACTAGGGGCACATCGAAATGAATGAATAAGTACTGTTTAATGATTCGTTTGAAAGAAAATGCAAATTTAAAATAAATCTGTAAAGATTTCTGAAAAGTTAATTAGTCAGCAAAAGAAAAGAAAGCTTTTATAAGGATTTTAAAATATATTTTGTTTTACGTGAAAAAGATAATTTGATTAAGTGGTATTTCTTATTCTAATTATTACTGTAAAAATAATGACGAGTCCGGAAAACCATATTAATTTACGGTTTAGAGTTAAAAAGTGATGATTTTGACATGAAACAAATATATTAGTTACGTAACATTTTTCTGAAAGAAAAGTTATTCGAAAAGTAACACAATAGAAAGACACAATAATTGACCGATGAAAAGAAATAAAAGACATACGTCTTAATAAATAGTTGAATGAAAATAATATATATATATATATAGGTATATGAAAGAAAGAGAAATTGACTGCAAAGTATCCCGAAATACCTATATCGCTTTGCAATAAAGCTTAAAAGCTTTTAATTAGTAATGTATTTATTAGTTAAAAGTCAAAGCAAAAATAAAAGAATGACAACAAGAAGTATAATTAGAGTACAGATCACACGATTGAACCGTACACCAAGAATTTAAGTAATTTACTTTGGTACTAGTAAAGACACGAGTACCAATTCGCATCGTTAAATAATATGGTAATTAAATTGATATGACTAGAAAATAAGTAACAGTATTACTACAAGTAAAAATTATAGTGCACATTAACGTAACATAAAGATAAATCTGATATTGATCCACCTAAAGAAGATTATGCAAAGTAAAATTGAAAGTTTAAAAATCAAGGACTAATAGTTATCAGAATATGAAATAACAACAAGATTAGTAATGACGGAAATAAAAGAAAATGCCTAATGTAATAAGAATAGTAGAAGCATAAATTAACGAAATTATGCTTATTTTTGGGAAATTATTGGATTAGTAGTCACCACTGGGCATATTTAATCCTCAGCACGTAGAGTTTACTGCGTGCAGGTTCTGAAGCGTTGCCGGAGCATAGTACATTGAAGGACCAGATCGGAAAAGAAGATTTTTGTATTCGTTAGAATAAGCTTTTGGCATGTATATACTTAGACTATTAAGGTAAAAGCTCGAACTGTTTTTAGAATGTATGTTTATTTGTCTTGGATGTATAGACAGTATAAGTTTCGATATGATGTTTGTTTTAATTGTTATAAGATTGTTATTTGATTCTGGAATTAATGAAAAAGTATTTTAAATGTTTCGAATTGTTCGGTAGAGAAAAAAAAAATCCGTACCGGTTTCGGCTAAGTTTCGCTTCGGAAAAGACTGTTCCGAGAAGGGTGCTACACTTTCAAAATTAGAAAAAATAAATGATTATTCTCTCTGTTGAGATATTTCTCAAAATAACTTCTAGGGTATTTATAGATTTCCAAGCATCAAGTCCCTTCAAGTGCCCCTCCATAGGTATGCAATCCTTGGTGAACCTTGGTGTCCTTTTAGGTGACTTTTCAAACTCAACTGCTTTTAACCGCCATCTGTCGTGCTCGTGACAGAGCATGCTCCCTTCCTTGTTCAGTTTCCCTCACGCTGGCTAACTTGTTCTTCTTTGCTACCTATCGCGATCGCAGTGCAACTGTTGCACTCGTGACACATCTTCATATTCAGTCCTTCATCTTACTCCTACTTAGCCAAATTTGCTCATTTAAGCTGCAAATTGATTCCTTACTCCTGTAAAATAAATAAAACACACAAGAACACACAAAACACATAAAGCAACAAAATACACATATAGACACTATTTATGAGCTTTTCAAGCTCATATCAGTTAACTAGCTTGATGATGCCATTCCCATCACGACAAAAGACCTCAAAGCTTTTATAAAAGGCTTTCGCCATAAATTGCAGGACAAACTCATGCACTCAATCAAAAAAAGGCAAAAAGGCTCATGCATCTACTGAAGATAATGATGTAAAAAGTAGAATGAAAAAGGAAGGTTGCCGCTGAAAGTCAAGGGCCGCCATCAATAACGAGGCAGAAGGTAGGGGAAACTGTTGTATCTACCCAAATTGAGGCCAGAATTGATGAAACTGATAACTCAAATTCATTATTTAGTTTTTGTTTAATTTAAGTCTAGTTTTCATTTTTTTTCTAACATCTTTTGCTTTATTTTTGCTTATATTTAATAATTTATCCGATTCTCAGTTAATTCTAGCTTTTGTGCGAATTT
Source organism: Excoecaria agallocha (assembly GCA_037975025.1). Lineage (NCBI taxonomy): Eukaryota > Viridiplantae > Streptophyta > Magnoliopsida > Malpighiales > Euphorbiaceae > Excoecaria > Excoecaria agallocha. Next base: position 7,461,238 of record CM075814.1, on the reverse strand, counting down.
AGGAGCCTTTGATAGAATTTTGTGATTTTTGTAGGTACCTCACGGTTATCAAGTATTTCCTAATAACCGTGACCCACATATTCTATCAAAATGCACCATTTTGAAGCTTGTCACAATCAGCATAGCAATTGTGCATGATAGGGTGGTAACCGTGACCTATGGAGTTTTCAATACAAAAGCTAAAGGAAAAGCATCTCACGATTACTAAGAATTTCATAGTAACCGTGAGGCAGGCATATTTTTCATCTAGAATGAAGAGGAGATTTATCTCACGGTTACCAGGAATTTCATGGTAACCGTGACCCAATTTCAGATTATAGCTCCGAGCCATCTCATGGTTACCAATAATTACAGAGTAACCGTGACCCAATTTCAGATTACAGCTCTGCACTTTTTTTTTTTCAAGAAGCATAACCATTATGGATTCTCTCTGTCTGTTGGTGAAGGATAGCCGGCAGAATGAAGGCAGCTTCTTTGAGTCCACTTCTTCTTCACATAAAGATAGCATTGATTGATTGTATTAAGGATGCTGTTGTCTATTGAAGCCGTCATCCTTGCCATGTTTGTTAAATTGCTGATAAGGATGACATGCAGTATCTATACCATTACATGTATCACATAGCATCCCAATTATGAACTTAATTGTAAATAATGAAATAACCAAAATCCATTTCAAAGTTTGAGGATTAAAAAATATGCATCCTTTTTATTTTCCTTTCAATTTTTTAAATTCAATGACCAGTTAAATCCTATCAATCCGAATTCTGTATATCTTTTAGCTGTTAGCCACATCCCTGCCTCAAAACAGATGTTTCAGGTCCTTTAAGTATACATGAAGGGACAGATAAAGAATCTTAGATAAAACTCCAACAACATATATGTACCACAAATTTGTTTATGCCAAATAGAAGTCACGAGTTATGGTATGAAAGACAATAGGAGATTTCAGAGCCACCTAACTCAAGAACTAAACAGTGACACTTCCACTAACTGATAGAAATATAGAACAAAAGCATTGTTTAAGCAATTTCACAAGCACCAGCTTATTTTTCATTTAAAAAAAAAAGAGGCAACTATGGGAATTTCAGGAAATTTTCCGTTCAGAGGAGAAATATTCAAGATTTGAATTAAGAAATTCCAGGAGAAGTACCGAAGCTGCCGCCCTTGTAGTCATTGTCCGCTCAACAGCCACAGGAGCAAGTGTAGGCTCTACTGCTGATGTATGTGTAAGACAAGGCTCAAGATCAACTGTCCCACCTCCTTTCTGAAATATAAATTAAAAAACATTAATCAGAACGAAGGCAGAAAAGATGTGTAGATTCTAAACTTATCATTATTTCCCAAATTGCCAATGGTGGACAATATGGACTGCAGATTATAAAGAAAATATATGACAATATGGCCATGACATATCAGTATTTCATCACCTTCACAATGCAGCAGCGCTCAACACGGTAACTGCAGCCAATTCCAGCTCCCCAGGCACGTGAACGGACATTATTTCTCAGCATAGAAGTGTAGCCTATTACATATGCCCAAAGTTCCAGCATCAAAATTACAAACAGAGCATACTCGATAAATTCTAGATTAGCAGAACTGCAGCAAAAAGAAGTCAATAATCTACTTCATTCTGGTATGGAGAGAGAGAGAGAGAGAGAGAGAGAGAGCTCATGGCTGTAAAGAGAGAATTTATACGCATTGCTCCCAGTAATAGCAAATAATTTTATGTCCACTGTCAAAGAGTATTTACCAAGATTAAGAATATACTAGGGAAAAATATAGAGAATGTGAAAGGAAAAGAAGAAAAGCATTGCAAGACAAATGACACAACTAGAATCACTAGGGAATTAGAAGTGCTCAGACTCCTCTTTGGAAAAATACGTTGTAGAATCATTATGAGGTGATAATTTTTCTTATTCTTAAAGTGAAGCCAAAATGAAAATGAAAAAAAAAATTAACAGGTTGATGTCAGAAAAATCACGATACTTCCAATTGATAGAAAATGACTTACTATCTTGTGGAGGCAACACTCGGATAGTAGCACACAATTCTTGGATGGCATGTGGAGGAGGAGAAGCAGTGGGACGGCAGTAGCCTGTGTACATAAGAACTGCAATTTGTTGCAATTATTAGTAGTTGATTCTATATCAAAACATCATCAAATTTAACTATACATAGACTAAATGAAAATTATCTATACAATGTCCATCTTATCACCACATACCAGCAACATGATCAGAGTCATCTGTGTATATATCTGTCCCCCATAGCTGGCCACCTCTTACCTGCACATGATGATCTCAAGGGACTTAGGAACATGTCCAAGCAAGGTTATAAAGGACGTAAACACTAAGCTCAGGTAAGAGATAAGACAAGCAACATCAGCTGCTGAAAACCAGAAGAATACAATAGCCTACAGTTCTAATAATGGAGATTAGAAGAAGGAGTAATCATAAAAGAACAATCTGTAAAATGCAGCTAAAGATTGTTATCAGTATTTCTGTTAGTAAATAACAGGATGCATGAATTAAAGTTCTTAAAACCACGTTAGCAGAACAAGCGCTATTGCATACAGTAGAAAAGAACAAAGAACATGATATTTTACATGGTTTGCACAGTACTGATAGACATGAAAATTCTCCTGCTTATCCACCATCTTAAAAAAGTAGAGAATTACAACCACCATAGGTAGAAAAACTTAATGTTGTTATGAATAGGAAAACAGAATTACATAATTGCACCTCGGATGATACTAAGTATTACTAAATGTCCCAAACTGTCAAAAATGTATGATACCACACCCTCTCACCAGAAGCTCCTAGTGAACAGTACAATATGATAAAAGAGTGCCAACACATCACACCGTTGCATAGACATCAATTAGCAGGTTCTTACTTGGCGATTTGTAGCAGTAACATGTTCAGCTGGTATCCTAATTTCAAGAGTTGGACCATTAAGATTACTTTCACCATTTTTTTCAACCTGAGATGATTCATACTCCTGCCACAACTTTATTAAATCTTGCATGTATTCTCCAACTTTATAAACAACGGAGGATACCTCAGATTTGCCTGAACCACCAAGAGCTACTGAATTAATGGCAGTCCAGAGGAATTTATTGGCACAAAAGAACACAAGCAAAACAGAATTAACAGTTGATACATGATTGAAATAAGCTAGCTGGAAGGCCAAAAAGCATTAGAGTGTACAGTGCCATTCACATTAGGATAAAATGTCAGGAAAAATTATTAGCAACAAATAAAGGCCTATTATAACACAATTCTCGGTATTGCTCACTACCTTCATATCTACAATCACTATCAAATAGTAAACACTATACTTACATCCAAAAGAAACAGATAATATGAGTCAAACGACAGTAAAGTGTTCATAGCCAATTTTGCAACGTGCCTGAAATCGTCACTAGAGGAATTGACTTTCAGTTTAGCATTACATAGAAACAAACTCTATGATCGAAAATATAAGTATACTTTTATGAGTAAACATTGGAAAAAAGGTAAACAAGAGTCAGCAAGACCAAATAAGTTATTTTGAAACCAGTATCAGGATACCAAGTCATAAGCTCCTGTTGCATACAGCATGCAACTCAATATAACGAAATACAACATCTCACCTTAAGATCTGCAAAATAAACTGAAAACAGTTAGTATGCTAAAATATACATATATATATATATATTATTTTTTACATCAAATTAGATGATCAAAATATGCACTTCCAAGATTCAGTGAGCACAAAAGCAAAATAACATTCATCCTCTTACAGATTATTCTCGGTTAACTATGAAGTAAAAATTCCACAAATGGACATTGTGAAGAAAGAGTAGCAACAACGAGCATAGCTACAGACTTGGAGAGAGCCTGTGACTTCTTTCATAAATAGCATAATGCACAAAGTTATACTTTATTTTAGGGGGAAAAAGGACAAGAGAGATGGATTCCGATTAGGTTCAATATATAGCTTAGACAAAACTTCCTCAGAACATTAACTTGTCAATGAACATTACATTGATCCCGTGAATGTGATAGACATAGCAGTGAATGCAAAAAGTAGAAAAGTAGAAAGTCAGAAATTCAGCAGACCCAAAGCTAGAGGCATAAATCAACATGCCAACAAAGCGAAATTGCCTTGAAATACATAATCCTTACATTTTTTGCAAGCATCAAAAGTAGAATCCGGGATGACCCTACCATTCATTTCTCATAAATAATCGCCCAAGAGTTATCCATGCCAAGACAGCAGTAGAAAAACTACTAATGCCTTGATCTTATTGCATTCTTAAGAATTAGAAGAAAAGGAATATTCACGTATCTTAAAAAGTTGGAACTCTAGGCATAATCTCATCATCATCTACTATCATACATATTTAAAGTTTACCATAAATGGATTGACAAATTTAGCTTATATATACCGGTTAATGCATTGTTCATGCATATTCAGATTTTAAAAACACAATTGATGCTGCATGTAATAAACAACACATAATCAATTATTTGCCAAATGAGCTTCACAATAAATAAAAGAATCAAGAAGGATATTAAGACAAACCCTTCATTGTCCTGAGTATGAGACCTAAATCGGGGCTCGCGATTTGTTACTTGAGGGCTGCCCCTAGGCCGAAGCATCCGCTTACGCTGCTGAACTCCATAATTCAAAACTTCCCTTTCCCTTTCTGTTACTTCACCCTCTGCACATCCATCATCTGATTCTTTGTCGTACAACCTGCTGTGCTTTTCAGGCCTGTCTCCTTCTGTGTCACTGTCTCTTTCTTTCCTCCTGTCTCTAGCTTCTCCATCAACATTTTTTCAGCCATCAAAATCTTTCTGTTTTTTCTGCTCTAAAGCCACGTTATCCTGTTCTGTCACTCTGACAGAACCATCCCCTGATTCTTTCTCATTGAGCAAACCCTCTTTCTCTACTGTGTTCCATGATTCTCTTTTGGTATGGTCTTTGTCTCTTTCTTTAATTCTATCTCTATCCTTTGAGAGATCCTTCCTCTCCCTCTCCCACCTCTCTGTTTCTCTCTCTTCTCTTGCTGATTCTTTGCCTTCAACACTGCTATTACTTACTTGAATATTGGTCCTTCTATCACTTCTTTCCTTGTCTCTATCTCCCCATTCCCTGTGTTTTAAATCCTTCCTCTTCGTATCCTTATCTTTAAATCGATCCTCACCTCTTAAATCTACTTTGTTCTCACCAACTGTCTCATGTGCCTCTGCATAATCCCTCTCTTCGGTCATTGAGCCTTCCTTTCCAATCTCAACTGGGACCTGGGAGTTGCCACGTGGCATATGCCAAGAATCCACATGTCCACCAGGGGATTCAGAATATCTCTTACCTCTATGGTATTCTTTTGAATCTTTCCAGTTCAACTGACTTGTTGCTGCAGAAAATTCCTTTTCCACCTTCACATCATTCTTGGGATCATTAAACGAGTCTTTCTCAAATTTCATTTCCTTATTATCATCTGCTCTACTCTCAAACCTTGAATCCTTCTCATTTTTGGTACTTTGGGAATCTCTCTTTGTATCATTGTGCAGTTCTCTTGCTTCAGTCCTCTGATCCCGACTTTCAACCCTGTGTTCTCTTATGTCCTTGGAATCCCTTGATTCTGGCCTGCTTTCTGAAGTAGCATGGGCATCCATATGCAAATCATTTGAGGATGATGGCACACGATAAATAGAATGTAAAGGTGATCTCCTATCCGCATCACGAGATTCAACCCGGGGAAATTTTGTGATTCGGGCATCTGGAGCTATCTCAAAGGGAGGATGATAGTCACTCGAAATCCCTGATGCAGCTTAGGGTATGAGCATGTATCTTCATGCGGATATTTAGAAGAGGAAGAGGAGTGACCACCCTCTTCGTGAGATCTTTTAGGAGCGCTACTCATTGCTACAAACAAATATAACTAACTAACCCAATCAATTGGCAGTGACAACAACGGGTATTTTTAAGATATCCTGTAACAACTAGAACATTTGCCTATCATCACTGAAAAACAAGATTACATAATATTTAGTAATTGAAGTGCATATAACAACAATACAAAATATAAAAGAGTTGCTATTGAGATTACACCAGAATTACACATCAATATAAAAGCTTTTATCTGAGTTTTATACAAGCTGAAGTTATCAATGGCAAAAAAAGAAAAAAAAAAAGGAAAAAGGCAGAAGAAGAAGAAGAAGAAGAAGAAGAAGAAGAAGAAGAAGCAGAAGAAGAAGGAAACAACTTTCTTCAGCTACTTTGGAAGTGACAAATCAATGTACAAGATACGAACAAAATACCCAATAAAAGTAAAAGGGAAGAAGCAATTTTTGGAACTTCCCACCTTACTCAAAAAAAATATAAAAAAGTACAGATTGGTTGGTTGCAAGATAATGCAAATGAAAAGAAACCATTGGAGCGCAACGATACCATCTACGACTTTTATGGATTTCCCGATCCCATGTATAAGGTATTCCCAGCTAACCCACCCTACTTAATTTCATATATCTGAAATTAATGTGTTTAATCGATTGATTCTGACGCTAAGCTTTTTGCCCATGTTTGGAGATATGATTTTCTTCTTTTCAAACTTTTAAAGTTGGAATCTTTAATATTAATTTGGCAGCTCAAGTATACACCTCCAGGAGCTCCTGAATTGGCCAAGAGGGTGAAGGAACTGCTAGTGGCAGCTGAGTTTAAGCGAGTTCATGAGGATAAAAAACGAGGGATTGATCATGGAGCTTGGGTTCCAATGATGTTCATGTATCCAGATGCTGATATTCCTATGTGTCAGCTTTCTATTCAATCAGAAAAAGATGGTACCTATCATTATAACATGGGCAGGGCATTGGCCCCTCTCAGGGAAGAAGGTATCCTCATAATTGGTTCTGGAGCTACTACTCACAACTTGAGAACCCTTCGGTCCCATGCCGTTGCCCCTGCGTCTTGGGCTGTGGAGTTTGATACATGGCTTAAGGATGCTTTTCCTCAAGGAAGGTAATTTCTTTTTGCTGAAAACTTAAACTTAATTGTCGTTACAGAATTTTATTGAATCTCTCAGCTTTTAGTAGGATGCCAGCAGTACTGTAGTTTCTTCATTCTGCCTTATTTATTACTTTTGCTTGTAGATTTACCTTCAAGTCATATTAGTATGCAATTTAAACTTGATATTGTTTAATGGAACAGCCATCACTTCGACCCCTGCCTTTTAAGGAATGTGTTTGCATACCCAAAAGAATCATGCATAGCTTTTTATAGTTTATGTACGAGTTTGCGGTTCTTTATGTATACTGTGGCAATAAAAATACAGTTTATTGAACAGAAAAAAGAATATGCTTGTCTACAATAACAAGTTTGATGAATTTATAGGCATGAAAAGGTTTTCTGTTAAACGTTACTGTTGCTGCATTATTTGTAATGTTAATTGGGGCATGAAAGGGCTGTATGTGCTGTTGTTTAAACAGTGGAGTTGAATGTCTTTTTGGTTGTGCGGCGCAGGTACGATGATGTAAATCACTTTTATGAGAAAGCACCGCATGCAAAGATGGCTCATCCTTGGCCTGATCACTTTTACCCGTTGCACGTCGCCATGGGTGCTGCAGGTGAAAATGCCAAGGCCAAACAAATTCATCACAGCTGGAGCAATGGTAACCTTTCTTATTCCTCTTACCAGTTCTCAACCAACAAATGAATTTCATCGTAAGTATGTGCTGTACCGTTGCATAAACTGTGTTGTTCTGTATATGCAAAGAATAAAATATTGAATTTGACAAAGGATTAAAATTTGTTGCACCCATGTAAAAGTTTGTGCATCGTTAATGTATTATTCATGTTCATCTGTTGTATGACTCAACTTATTAATATAACTGTTGAGTTTAGTTGATGGATTGTGCAGATAATGTTGACAACGGTTGGGATATCCGAATTGGGAAGAGATTAGTGGACGGGTGAAGTACAATGTATGTAAATTTCAAAATATGATAGAAGGGAGCCTGCAAGTTATCACTACTAACTTTATTTATTAGTCCATCTGATTAAGTAATTTTATGAAAAAAAAAATTAGGAAACAAATTTATCACTAGTGAAAACTCCCTCAGTACAACATTGATGCTGTAATTATTGATTATAACTGCTTATAAAATGCGTAAAAGCATCGAGTGCAGCCTCAGAACAAGGTGGAAAACCGTGATCCTTCAATTTAGCCTTCATATGGGAAGCCCTAGAATGCATATCTTCATCTCTCATTAGCTTTTCAATTCCACTAACAATGTCATCTTTGGTAATTAATTTGGACAAATCACCAGCAACTTTATAACCCAATTCTAGATAATCTACAACCAGCTTGGCATTGTAATATTGATCTCCTCTAATGGGCCAGGCCAAAATGGGGACCCCAAGCCCAATAGCCTCCATTGTGGAATTCCACCCACAATGGGACAAGAATCCCCCTATTGAACTGCAGCTCAGTATTGGTACCTGTGGTGCCCACCCATGGATAATCATACCTCTATCTCCAACTTTTTTGTCCAACCCATTTGGATAATACCCCTTTTCCGGTTGCACCACCCAAATAAATGGTCGGTCTGAATTTTCTAACCCGCAAGCTAGCTCTTCATATTCCTCTAAACATGGTCCCACCTCGCTTCCAAAAGCAACATATAACACGGCTCGACGTGGTTTGGAGTCTAACCATTGCATCACGGACTCTAGTTCCTCACTAATCAATGCATCCAATGGCTGCCAGTAATTGTCCGCCAAAAGTGGGCCCACTCCCCAAGCTGGCAAGTCCACTTGATTCTCCATTTATTTGATGAACACACCGTCAATATCATCGCACGTGTTAAACATCAATCCGATTGAGCCTTCTATTTGTGGGACCCATGGAGGCTGGTCACCGGGCTTGGGGGGACCACCTCTACCTCGTGCAGCGGCCGGCCCGAATATCTTCCTTTTGAGATCGGAACAGGTAATGGCCATTTCATGAGGTAATCCAGGGATTAGACGAGATTCATCGGCCACGAGGTCTCCGGCTTGGACCTTCCAAGTTCCCCACTCCATGGCGGCTGCAGAGGCGCCGAAAGTAAACAAGCTGATCACCGGAATATCAAATTTCCAAAACAACTCTTTGGTCCAGCCCAATTGGAAATCGATAATGGCGCAGAGAGGGCGGGGCAAAGCAGGATTTTTGAAGCAGTGGAGGAGGTGATTGTGGAGGTCTTGAGCTGATTGGGAGGTTAGAAAGTGTGATCCGGGGGGAATGGGTGAAAAATTGGGGGATAAGGTGGCCACTGAGATAAGGGGATTTTGGAGGAAAGTGGAAGGAATGGAAGGAGAGAGTGTTGAAGAGACGAGGAGTGTAGTTGGGAAATTTCTCTGACTGAGATGGTTGCACAGCTGCATGCAGGGGCGGAGGTGACCAACACCATGGCCTGTGACCACAAAGATCTCACCTTTCATTTTTTTCTTTTCCCCCGTTTCTGAATGATATGTAGCTTATTAGTATTTCAGTGGAGTTTATCGGGGGAATATGAACAACAACTATTCAATTTTGTCAACGACAACTATTCAATTTTGTCTTCTTTTCCTCTAACGTAAGCTTCTATATGGCGTGCTTTGCTTAAACCACCCGGAACCATGATCTAACAAAATTTTATAACCATTCAGCGTCAACAGCACTAGTTACCAATAAATGTCTGTCAATAAAGACTAGCAAAAATATGAATCAACCTCTGAAAAGATTGACACTATTTTTTTTTTCTAAGCTAACCAGGCCTGGCCTTTGCTTGTTATATGGTTTCCCTTTCTTTGACTATTTCCGTTTCATGTTTGGTTAATAGAATGGAAGTGACAAATCAATATACAAGATACGAACAAAATACCCAATAAAAGTAAAAGGGAAGAAGCAATTTTTGGAACTTCCCACCTTACTCAAAAAAATTAAAAAAAAAGTACAGATTGGTTGGTGGCAAGATAATGCGAATGAAAAGAAACCATTGGAGCGCAATTCCCAGATTCTTCCTCGAGAAAGAGGATGAATGAAAGCAACTTTTTTAAAGAAAAAGAGAATTCGGAGAAACAAAAAGCACAATGAAAGGGATGAAGAGGGAATGATATAGGGGGAAAATTGAAGAAGTTGAATACCTTTTCCGTCGATCTCACATCCAGTCTCTACCAAATACTACGTTTGATTAGGGGAAACCACAGGCACAGCCAGGTCTTCCAATCGACAAAATATTAGAGTTGGAATGATCATACAAACGGCACCAAGTTTGTCAGATACAGGGACGACTGGGTATTTCGATTTCAATTTTCCTTCAATTTGGGCCGTCACATGGGGCAGCAGACCATTAAGTCCTCTTTTCATGGGCTTATGTTTGGATATTAAAAAAAATTCACAAAACGAAGTCCTATCCAATAAGGCCCGTGGTGCCCGACTTTTAACGGCTCTAAGAACAACCCTATCAATGTCAACACTCGAGGCAAAACAGAATAGACTGGAGCTCCAATGGCCGCGCCTGTCCTCAAGTTCACGAGTCGTATGACTTCCAGGTATTCACAATTTTTTGTTTCTTCTATTGATTTCCTGGAATCCAACCACACTTACAATATATATTTTGTGTAGGCGAATGAGGGCATTCAAACGATGGATGAACTCCCAAGGCATCCAATGGAGCAACGATGCTCTGGATTTTATTGACACTCCTGAAGATGGCATTTCCATTAAAGTCTTAAGGGATTTGAAGGAAGGTGAGGTGGTTTCTGTCATTCCTAAAGCTTCCTGCCTCACCATCAACACTACCGGAGCTTCCCGCATCATTGAAACCGCCGGCTTGAGCGGTTCCTTGGGCATGTCCCTCTCACTCATGTACGAAAAAAGCTTAGGCGACCAATCTCCCTGGGCTCCCTACCTTCGCCTTTTGCCCGAAACAGAATGCTTGCCTTTTGTTTGGACCGTTGATGAAGTCGATCACTTGCTTCGTGGAACTGAACTCCACAAGGTGACACCTCCTAAAGTTACAATTTTTCTTGTATAGAGTCTACCATATGGTAATTTGTATTGTATGTCAATCTAGAATTGTTATTTGGTTAATACAACTAGTTAATAAGAAGAAATTCCTTGAAGTTTTGTAATTTCTTATATGCTCGTAGGCAGATAGTGAAGGAAGACAAATCTCTTATGTATGAGGATTGGAAAGAAAGCATACTGCCTCTGCTGGATGCTGAACAATTTAATCCAAAATTTTTTGGTGTTGAGCAATATTTTTCCGCCAGGAGTCTTATTGCTTCTAGATCTTTTCAAATAGACGATTATCATGGGTTTGGGCGGGTTCCTTTGGCGGACCTGTAAGTATGCGTACTTTTAATTTTGAATGATGGTTGACTATTAAAATGCTATGTTTACCATGATTGTCGTGATTTATGTAGATTAGAGTGCTGTGTGTTTTATACAATCATAATACTGCTAGTTCTTTTATCATGCCTGATATCTCAAGTTGTTCTTTCATTAATCATGGTTTTTTCTCAAATCTAATGTAGCTTCAATCACAAGACTGGAGCTGAAGATGTGCACTTCATCTGTGGATCTCCTGATTCTGAATCTGATGAGGATGACAAGAGCAACCCTGATAATGTTTATGCTGAAAGTACTGTTCATGAAGAACCAGCATGCACTCCAGCTGATCCGAGCGTGCTGGAAATGATCATGGTGAAGGATGTCAAGGCTGGGGCTGAGGTCTGTAATTTATTCTTATCACATTGCGACTTTGTTTTACTTTCTTCTTTCAGTTAATTATTTAAAATAAAATTTTATACCATAACTTTAATGACTAAGATTCAGTTCCTGTTTTCAAAAAAAAAAAAAAATTGAACGAAATAGAATTATGAACGTCTTTCTTCAACCAGCCCAATGATTATTACACTGATTGGTGTGGTTTTCGTAGTAAATAGGCTGTAGTGAATTGTAAATGTAAAAGTAGCTATTTTGTTTTTGGCTAGTTCCGCTTTGAGACAAAGCTGGGTTAGTCGTATCAGTTTTTTCTTTACCTGAAATCCCTTGTCTAAGTGTGTCTTACTATGTTGTTTTTTTTTATTAGTATTATTTTTATTGAAAGACTGCAAGAACCTAGTGTTTCTTTCTGCCTGTCTTGACCTATGCATCCCATCAATAGTTTCATTTAATAATACTGTATTCTTTGGTACTATATCTGTGCCTTTATGTGAGAAAAAGCCTGTTCATATCGTTCCTCTTTTTATGTAAAATTTTTCCTTTCTGTTCCTTGCAGATCTTTAATACATATGGTTTAGCAGGTAATGCTGCATTGCTTCACAGATATGGATTCACAGAGCCAGATAATCCCTATGACATTGTTAATATTGACTTGGAGTTAGCACTTAGATGGAGTTCATCAATGTTCTCTGGCCGGCATAGCAGAGCAAGATTGTCCCTTTGGAGAAAATTAGGTTATTTTGGCTGTGTTAGTGAGAATGTTGAGTACTTTGAGATCTCATTTAATGGGGATCCGCAAGTTGAGTTATTAATTCTATTGTACATAATGTTGTTAAAGGAGGAGGATTTCTCTGAACTGGATCTATCTGTTTCAACTGCAAATAACTATAAAGAATCCATTAGCATGATCTTATCATAAAAGTTTGATTTCACATGGGATACAGGATCAGAAATTAGCAAAGATCTGCTGTTGACAGAAGGGGTTTGTGATGCTCTTTTGTGGCTCGCTGAGGAGAGGGAGAATTCGTATGGTTTAAGGTCAATGAGGTACGACATTGAAGCCCTAGAGAAGTGCAGCGAGAAAGAGAAAAAGTTGTATCATTCTCTGATATTGCGTGTGAGTGAGAGGAGGATCCTTGAGAAACTTAGAACTTATGCTACTGTTGGTGTTAAATTGTTAAAAACTATTGAGACAGCATCTAAGAGAAAGAGATTGAATAGGACTTGAGGTAATACCTTCTCATTTATATATGCATTTTAAATTTTATTTCTTGGGGCTCTCCCTTGGAACAGTTCTTGGTGCGAAAGCAAGGTTGTTCCTTTGTAGAGAGCTTCTTATTTGCTTATAAAGGAGTAGAACTGTGTAGATTAGTTTCTAGCAGCACAGGTTCTACAACGTGGTATTGGCACATGAGAGCACTTGCAGGAAGAAGTTTTTATGTTAGTGCATCAACTAAGACTTGTACCTTTTCCATTTTATCACATTCAACCATTCTGTCTTCTTTTTGCACATTCTAAGATACCATTTTGGGCATTAATTTTTGTCTTTTAGTATTCTATAGGTGTGAGGCATAAGACCACGTGGTTTAGGGTTTAGAAATTAGGATTTAGGGTTTCGGGTTTTTAGGGTTTAGGGTTAGGATTTTAGGGTTTAGGATTTGGGGTTTGGGGTTTTGGGGTTTAGGGTCTAGGATTTAGAGTTTAGGGTTTAGGGTTTGGGGTTTAGGGTTTGGGGTTTAGGTTTTAGGGTTTAAGTTTAGGGGTTTGGGGTTTAGGATTTTAGGGTTTAGGGTTTAGGACCAACCCGTGTCATTTGGATAGAGTTATTAGGATTTAACGGGTTGATTTGAATAAAAAATATTTGAGAATTTTAGGCTCGAGTCAGGTCAAGCTAAAACTCACAAAAAACCAACCCGATCAAGACTCCGATTATAAAAGCCTTATATTGTGATTTTAACTGTTTTCTTCTCTTCATTTCATCAAAACCCTAAATTCTAAATTCATCTCCATCTCTTCCTATCACCATCAGCTGTTGTTGCCGTCGCCACCTCCTCCTGTCACCGATGTCTACTTGCCCTCATCTGTTTCTCTCTCTTTCATTTCATCAACCCTAAAATCCAATTTCAATGTCTATCCCTCTTCCCTCAAAAATAAAATCCATCTATATTCTCCTCCAAATCACCATTGTCATCTTCATTTGTCGTTCACCGTCGTAGTTTACTGTCTAGATTCACCGTCATCGTCTTCTATGTTCACCGTCGCCAGTTGCCTTTGATTGCGCTCACACTTCATCCTTAACATACATATACTGGTTCTGATCGATTTATTTTCTCAATTTTTTAAATCAATTGTTTGGTTGGTTCTTACGTTCAAGTTGATTTGATTTTTTGTATTTTGAATTCCATAATTAATTTTCTATTTGGTCCATCTCTACAATCACTTTCTGTTTTAATTTTTCATGTCTACGGTTGTTTCTTTTTTACAGTCAATTGCTCCTATCAACTTTCTTTTTTACAATCAATTGTTTCTTTGTATGTTTTATTGTTTGTGGCTGTGAATTTGATTTTCTAAAGAGCTACTTGAAGAAATGCATACTTTAGAAAAAAAAAAAGTAAATGATGGTAAATTCAAGTTGGTTAGGTTGTTAGGATCGAGATCCGAAAAATTTCGGATTGTTAAAATTAGAACCCAACTTATCAGGGTAAAATCAGATGTAAATATATGCCAAATTTTAAATTTCTAATTCGATTCAGATTGACTCACATCCGATCAATGCACACCCCTAATCAAAGTTGGTATCTTGAACAAAAATGGTTATATACTATTTATAAATTAAAAACTTCGATTTTTTGGCAAGTATCATCCTCATCCAAAAGAGCTGTTACACCTTTTTCAAATGATCGAATTGAAATCCTATTGGCCTTCTCATGTAGCAAGGATAAGTAATTCAAAGAACACGAATTGAACAATAAAATTGCAGGTAACCAATTAAATCCTTCAAAAGCAGCATTAACCACAATCTATGGACAAATAGTTGTGCATACATGAGTAACATATAAGATACAACTAATTTGGACAAAGAAAATGCACTATTGCAAGTGGATATTCTTTTCCGGCTATCCAAACACCCGTTTGAGACCATTGCACATCCTCCCAGTCAAGATTTTCCTCCAGTACCTGTTCAAAGTATGAAAAATGTGTTCGTCAGTGCAGAGGGAATAAAGCCATTGATTGTAAAAGCTACTTCACTCAGTACAACGAATTAAGCCGGAACTTCTAGAAAAACATATTCCCCTAAAGCTTGGAAAAGATCCGACTCAAAGTAACAATCATGAACCCCATGCTGCAAATTAATGCATGTTGCTCCAATTAAATGAGCTTAAACAATATTATACTTGCAGTACTAAGGAAACATAATATTTCTACCCTAATCCAGGGAACTAAGCCTTCCAAGTAGTGGCGAAGCCAGAAATTATAATTAAGAGGGGCAAAAATATAAGTAATGGTTAAAAGAAAAAAATAAAAGTTTTCATTGATAAAAAACTCAAGAAATAAGGGAGTAAAAATAAAATTTTAAGGGGGGCAAAATTGTATGTCTAATATATATATAATAAAAAAATTTTCAAACCCCCCTCCCGCTCAACGTGGCTTTGCCACTGCTTCCAAGTTCACATACTGTACACTGGAGCAAGGAATTGAAAGTCAACTATGTGAACTAAATACAAGTGTGTATCAGATACATGAAGCGGGCATTGGCATAAAATTATAATAAATCAAGAACAATCAGAAGCAAAAGACATTTAAAGAAAATCAACAATTGCTTTACAACTCCTACACATGCAATGAAAGTTCATGCATATACCTCAACATATTCAAGGGGCAGTGGTATCCCAACTGAATGCATAACCTTCTGCAACAGGGGTTTCTTACACCGCGACCATCGAAAAACATCAATCAGAATGTTTTCAGAGTCATACTTTTCACCATTTGGAGGATGTTGGTGGTTACTATGAGACTTCTCTGTGTCTTCATGTCCATGAACCAATTGTGTAGCTTTCACTAATTTCTCTCCAGTAAAACAAAGTTCATACCTACATATAATTATTCAAGATTTGAAATTAGCTGATCACCAAAACATGCTTCCTCCTATCAATAACTCAAAAAGTCTAAATAGAATAATTGAAAGTAAGAACCAAATAAATCTTTGCATATAAAAATAACAAAACCAAAAACTTCTGTCAAACAAAGAGCTGAGTGCAATGACGTCCAATGCATTAAGCTTTTACCCTCACCAAGTGGAAGAGGAAATGGAAACTTGATCAAGATAGAAACTTGTGACATTACAAGATCAATTTGAACTTTTAAGCAATGTAATTTCTTTATTTTCATAATATGCCAAAACATTTTAAAACAAAGTGGTAATTAGTTTATTGAAAAGAACCCAATCACACAATCTATGGAAAAGAAAAGATTCCTTCGAAGCTTTTTCCTTGTGGTGCTAAAAATGGCCAAGAGCAATGCATATCCATTTACTGTCTCAATTTCCAGATGCAGCCATTATAATGATAGGTAAGCAACGAGTAAAAGACATACCTACACGTATGAGTTTCTAAATACAAAACTTCGCCCTTCTTCAGATGTGCAGAAGTGTAAAGCGGCTTTTTCAGACCCTTGTCAGCAACAATACTAATGCTATACTTTATCCTTGAAACATTTGCAATCATGAAAAATTGATGAGCAACAAAGGCATGCAGGAAACTATTTCAAATTGATAAGAAACACAAGACTAACAAAAACACCCCGTTGCAAAAAATAAAAAATAAAAAAATTAATCCTTTATGCTAATACAAACTATTAATATAGAAAAGACCTGTTGAAGTGTCTCATGACAATAATCTAAACTTCACAATTACATCGGCTTGTCCATTGCTAGGACAATGCAAAACATGGATATGATTATAAGCATAAGCACACAAAGAAATTTAATATCAGCCCCCACTCCATAAGACCACGTGGTTTGGGGTTTGGGGTTTGGGAACAGTGCAGAGCTGTTACATTAAAAATACTAGTGGGTTATTAATTACAAAACTTGAGAATCACATGACTACAATATAAGGTACATCACAAAAAGATACCAAAATGCATCTCATACATCAAAGTGATTCTTCCTAGTCTGATGTTGGCTTTCGAGATTGTTGGCTTTGTCCCTGAAGAAAAGGTCTAACCTGCGAACCTACACGGATAAACACTCGTGCTAAGCTATAAAGCTTAGTAGGGAACAAAAATAACATGTTGATAACCACTCACAGTGGTTATCACCAAGCATACAATAATAATACTTAATAAAATGTATTACTTCATTAGGAAAAATAATACTAAGTACATTATTGGAAAAATAAAAATAACTATGTCATTTAATCATAATAATAAAAGATTGCAAACTATGTATACATGTCATTTATTTTATAAAATGCTTTCTTAAATTCCTGTGGGTATGGATAGCGGATGCTATGGATACCATAAGGTATCAAATCTGTAAATATTCGAAGGTATTAAATTTGTGGACCCAATCGGGTCAGAACTGTGGTCTCATTTAGAGACATACTGTGGACTCATAAGAGTCAGACTATAGCAGTTGCGACTGTAATCCTATAGGAATGCCTATCTATCGCCACCAAATTTTTATGTGCAGGCAAAACAAATCATATCACATATATCATTAATTCTCATTAATGCATTTCGATACAAGATAAACTAACTCGAGTTTATCATCATATAGCTTTGTAACTAACAGTTACCAAGTAATAACCACTATAAACATTTATGTATCCATATACAAGCAATCATATACATATATTAAATATTACAATGCTTTTCCTCTATATTCCTTTTTAATTCATATGGTTAAAGGGGTATATTACCCTATACTTTTAGGTTCAAAGTGATTTACCAGCTTAAGAAGGGATTAAGAAGGTTTTGGCACCATATGGGATCATAAAATTCCAAGTATTAAAATATAAAGAAGGGTTACGGTTACTATCAAAATCATGGTAACCGTGAGCCAAGTCATTCAATAGGGGTCATGGTTACTACCCAATTCCTAGTAACCATGACATAGGT
Source organism: Excoecaria agallocha (assembly GCA_037975025.1). Taxonomy (NCBI): domain Eukaryota; kingdom Viridiplantae; phylum Streptophyta; class Magnoliopsida; order Malpighiales; family Euphorbiaceae; genus Excoecaria; species Excoecaria agallocha. Next base: position 7,443,381 of record CM075814.1, on the reverse strand, counting down.
TACTCTTCAGTTCTAGACTAAAAACTACCTACCTCACAGTTACTAGCCCTTGAATGGTAATCGTGAAGTAAGGCTACGAGAATGGGTCACGGTTATTATGAATTTCTTAGTAACCGTGAGCTAGGATGGGTTTTGGTTCTGGACTGAAAACTAGGGTGGCTCACGGTTACTACCAAAAAGATAGTAATCGTGATGCCTTAATCTGCCCAATGATAGATTTTTAGTTCCGGGTTCTAAGCCAAATTGGACCTATAAAACAACATTTCCAGCCAAAATGCCCTTCCACAAAGTTGTAGGCCTATGTTTATAGTTTTCAAAATACAAAAAATAATCTCAATAGGACTTGTAAATCTTAAGATATGCAAAGAAAACCACAAGCTGCTCACAAAAAAATGGGATAACAGCCAAAACCAGATTTCAACACAAATTTTCACTATCATGCAGTGAAAATCAATTCTCAGTTTCTTCTAACAAAATCAAGATATGTGTGTCTAATTTCTATACCAATAGAATTTCCTCATTTGAATAACTATAACTCAAGATATGACCAAAAGAGTACAGACTGGTCTTTTGATCCTTAAAACAAATTTTTATATCTTTCAACAAAACTTGCATCTTTCATCTCTAAATCACTTTCAAGCTTAAGATCCACATAAAACATATAATAGCTGTGATAAAGACATCTCTCATGTCCAAAAACTCAAACACACACACAAACATGCAAGTTCCCATACCTTTTTGAAGCTCCAAATCTTTCCTTCACTCTTGGATGACTTCCTTTCCGTTCTTTTTGCTAGCTTCTCCTTCTAAGAAATAAGAACACTAGTATGAACATCTATCACTTTAATCAATGAACAACATATAACAAAGAAGAGGCAAGGGTACCTCAAGAGCAGAATTAACTAAATCTTCTTATTTTTGCCAAAAACCTAAGAGATCCTAGAGAGAGAGTTTTAGAGAGAGACTTTAGGGTTTGAGAGAAGATAAAGATGAAGAAGAAGACCCTTACTTTTGCCATCCACACCTTTTAAAATATCTCCCTCTCCCTCTTTTTCAATTGGGCCAAATGTCACTTACATGGAAAAATTGCCCATTGGTCCTCAACTTTCCTTTATTTCTAATTATGCCCCAAAACTAACCCTTTCACTTTTTAATTGGGTCCCTCTCTAAGCATTTACACTTAATTTAGTAGAGACCCTAATTATTAATTAGTAAAAATTCTCCTAGGGTATAATGAGGGGTATTACAAACTTTAAGTTCCCAACTTCTTTTAAGAAGATGGGATCAGACTTATGCATCTGTCGTTAATGGTAAATATGTTAATATTTCATTTTTTTAATTTACTTTTAAGTTTTGGTGACTAGGTTTAATCCAATTTACATTGCTTCATATTTCAAGTTGTTTAGAGGACTCGACATATGGTGGACAAGTTTTTAAATGTGGATCAGGCCAGAGATAAATTGAAATATAATTTGCAACAAACTGAGGCTTTCCTCAATGAAGAAAGTCATAAACTAAGGGAGAAGCATGAAAGCATTTTTGCCAAAATTGAAAAGAAGCATGAAGAAGCCTTGGCTGACCTCAGATCGACACATGAGTCCAGCCTCCCCTATCGCCGATATGAAATTGATAAGTTAAAGTTGAAGAATGATAGGCAAAAAGGTAAAGAGTTGGAGGTTGTCTCGCTCAAACTCGAAAATGCCAAACTCAAGACTAGGGAGGTCTAAAGGATTGATCTTGTGAAGCAGGTCACATCTTTGAAATCAATTTAAGAGATCCTAGAAGAGAAAAAAGATGCATCTACTCTGTGCACTCTAAATAGCTTAAAGATCAGAGAAACCAATTACTGGAGAAGTTTGGTAGAGCTCAAAGAAAGATTTTAGAGCGGGTGCAAATAGCTTGTGAAGACAAGTTTTCTGGATATGATCTATCTTTCTTATCAAATCCCGATACTTAACCTTAACTACCAGAAGATGATGAGGAAGGAGAGGAAGAGGGAGTGCAACACGATTCACCTATCCATATCGAGGGACCACTGGAGGTTCAAGAGTCAAGGGGTAATCAACCCAACCCGAACAACATAGATTAGAGATTCTTTCTTCAATTTTGTTTATTTAGGAACAACGTCTCCCTTTATATATACATTTTGTGAAAATTTGAATATATTTCTCTTTTCAATTTTGCAAGACACTTGAATATTATTATATCACATCAAATTAAATGGGATGCATTTTTTCATAAGCATGTGAATGACTTGTAAAGAATTACGTATTTTGAACAATTTCTTTGTAAGTCTAGAGTGTTAAATCTACAGTTAATGAACTATATTTCTTGTATGAGTACTATATAACTTATTGATCATTGTGATAAATTTGAGGAAATAACTCATGACCGTCATAACTTGCAAGTTTATGGAGGAACTTATAAAGAAAAGGCCTTTATAAGTTACTCATTTTGATTAAGGAACAATTGTTCCTTAACCCTTCATTGATACACAATGTGTATGAATACATTGACTTGATCAATAGCATAAAATACTACTTGACGGAATAATTAAACAACCATAATTAAATATGATATTTTTAAGGACTTCTAAATACCATATCCTTAAGATGTCTTGCCCATTCATATTGCATAGTTTGTAAGTACTAGTGCCAATGATCTTTATAACCTCAAAGGGACCTTCCCAATTAGGCATCAATTTTCCCACACCAGAGTTGCCTTACCCTATCTCCACCTTTCATCTAACTAATCTCCTATTCTAAAACTTTTAGGCTTAACTTTGGCAATGTGGTACTTGACAAATTTTTTCTTATTTACTGCTATCTTGACAATGGCATCTTCTCTCTTTTCTTTGAGCATGTTTAGTTCCATTCTTCTTTCATCAAGATTTTGTTCTTCGAAGAAAGATTTAAGTTTGGATGATGTTAACCGATCTCTAGTGGGATGACAACTTCTAAACGATAGACTAAGGAGAAAGGTGTATGGCTTGTTCTCAATCTAGAAGAAGTTATGTAGGACCAAAGCACGCTATTAAATTCTTATGTTTAATTTCTTTATGCATCTCCTAATCTTTTCTTCAAGCCTTCAAGGGTTGTTCTATTAGATACTTTTGTCATCCCATTACTTTGAGAGTGAGTGACTGATGTAAATCCTAATTTTATTTTTAGATCAACATATAAAACTCTTAACCTACAAATGACCTCTTTCTAAATAAAATGCTCAACCTTCGTTGTTATAATGCTTGCCATAGGCTCTGCTTCTATCCATTTAGAGAAATGATTAACAACAATCACAAGGAATTTCATCTCCCACATTCTTTAGGAAAATGGTCTCAGAATATCTAACCCCTACTGATCAAAAGGCCAGGAAATCCCAAAGGTTATTGCTCACTATCTGGCTTTATCATTAGTCGACCATAGACTTGGCACTAGGGGCGATACTTCACAATTTTTTGGGCATTTTTAAAGATGGAAGCTGAAAATAACTTGTCTAGAAAACCTTTCTGCATATGGCTCTTGGTGCCTCATGCATTCTAGAGATGCCCTCGTGGATATCCTTAAGCATATAATCTCCTTCCTCTTCAGATAAGAATTTCAACCATGGATGGTTGTAGGCCTTTTTATATAGATAGCCAATCAATCAAAGAATAATTTAAAGATTTTATAGTAATTTTCCTTGGCTTAGCATCATCATTAATAAAGAGTCCTACTTGCAAGTACTTAATGATTAGCATCATCCAAATTCCTTCTTTGTTAATTTCTATGACCCCGGCTTCTTTAGTGGTTGAGAATGATAACTCTTTAGCTAAAATCCCTTCATTTTTGAAAATTTGATCTATTGAGGCCATCTTGGCAAGAAAACTAGACAACTTTATTTCTTGTTAGTGAACTTTCTCCATGGTGAGCTTCATTCTCATGGACTTTATTTGCTAAATTTTTACCTTCACTTTAGTCAAGTAATTCCTCATAATTTGTTCCTTAGCCTCAAAGGTTATAAGAATTTTTCTTGTAACCAATTGGGAATCACTCTTTATCTTAAGGTTCTCTGGTCGGATTAACTTGACCAATCTCAAACCTTACAACAGTGCCTCTTATTCAGCAATGTTGTTCTAAGCTTTGGAATTCAATCGGATGGCATACTAGACTTTAATATTAAGGGGGCCAAAGAGAGCTATTCCTACTCCACCATTATACTCATTTGAGGCTTTAGCCACTATCATTTCCCAAACTGTATCTTCATATTTCGATTCTTGCTAGATTTTTCTAGCAAATTCAACCATAAAATTAGCCAGTGTTTGAGCCTTAATGGCTAACGTTAGCTCATACCTTATATCGAATGATCGTTGCTTTGTAGCCCATTTGATGAGTTTTCCATCAAGATTAGGCCTTTGAAGCAATTTTTTCAATGGTTGATTGGACCTTGCCATTATAATGTGAGCTTCAAAGTATTGCTTGAGCTTTGAAGTACACATTATTAGAGTTATCATCAATTTCTCCACTGGGCTCTTTTTTAACTCTGACCCTCTTAGGACTTGGCTGATATAATACACTAGCTAATACTGATGCAATAGCTTTTCTTGAAGTGGATAAATAGAGATATAGTTTTTCTCCTAGTACGGGCTGACTCAAGAGAAAGGTTTAGAGAGAAATTTTTTTAGCTCATCGAATGCCTCATAATAGTCTTTTACCCATCTAAAACTTTCATTTTTTCTCAATCTTTTGAAGAAAAGAATGCAACACTTAATTGATGAAGAGATAAATCTCCTTAGGGTGGTGAGCCTGCAATTGAGCCTTTAAACCTCTTTAATATTCTAGGTTGTTTACATGTTTAGTATAGCTCATATGTTCTTAGGATTTGCTTTAATTCGATGCTGCGTGAGCATAAAATCTACGATTTTTTTCGATGATACCCCAAAATGTGCATTTTTGGGTTTTATTTAAAGTGGCAAATACCTTTCCTAAATTAGCTACATGATCAGATTGGCTCATACTTTTGACGATTATGTCATCAAAATACACTTCAATATTATTTCTAGTCTGGTCCTTGAAGATTTTGTTCATCAGTCTCTTGCATTTTTCAAACCAAAGGGCATGACATTGTAGCTTATTTTCTCTTGATTTAAAAGCTGCATCATTATCTGATGGTATTCAACAAAAGCATCAAGGAGAGAATACACAACATGACAAGCTGTTGTATCAATAAGTTGATCGATATTAGGCAAAGGATAACTATCTTTTGAATATGCTATATTCAAATATGTAAAGTTGATATACATCCTCAATTTTCCTTTTTTATTTTTGCCTAGGATCACATTTGCTAGCCAATCAGGATACTGCACCTCTTGAATTGTTCCAACTTTTAAAAGTTGATCTACTTCATAAAAAATAAATTGATTTTTGTCAAGTACAAGCCTTCTTAATTTTCTCTTTACTGGTGGAAATCTCAGATCCATGTTAAGTTTATAAACAACAACCTTAGGGTTGACGCTAGGGATATCTTCTAGCAACTAGACGAACGAATTTTAGTTTATCATCAACACCCATGAAACTTCTTTTCTGGTTTTCTTATCTGAATCTGATCCAATCATGACTTTCTTCTCTGGGGCCAGTTCACACTGGATCAAATCCTTTTTAGGATCCATTTTAGCTTTCCATTTTTCTCTTTCTTTTATTAGCTCAACAATGAATGTTTGCTTTCCTTTTTTAACCATAGTTATATAAGCTTTTCTTAAGGCCTTTTAATGACCCCTTAGTATGGCCACTCCCCTTTCTGTGAGTACTTTCATTATCATGTACTTGATACTTGTGACAGCTCTAATCAGAAAAAGCCAGGGCCTGCCAAAAATAGCATTATAGGCAAAATGCATGTCAATGACCATGAAAGTATACTTATATGTATGGATAATGGCTTCATCTCCTAGATCTATAAAGAGATTAATAGAGCCTACGATAGGGTTAGTAGCGTTGCTAAGGCTTATCAAAGGGATACAATTAGGCTGGAGTTCACCGATCGGTAGTCTCATCTTTTTATATGAATCTGAGGTCAATACATTCACTGCACTCCCATTATCCACCATAATTCTTTTTGCATCAAAATTTTTAATCACTGTTTGCACCACTAGGGCATCTTTGTGGGAAAATTTGATATCTCTTGCATCCTTTGACAAAATATTGAATGAGGGTAGTTTCTTGGATTGAGTTGAGAAATATACTCCTTTTAGGCTTTTCTTTCATTTGGAGAATTCTTCCCCATAAGACGATTCTTTAGCATCAATATTGATGACACCTGCTCGCTGCCTACGCTTTTCTAAATCTCTCAGCTTTCTTGTATCCTCATTTTCAGAGTCTAATTTGACTTTGTTGTCTGAAGATCGGTATGGACTTTTTGTGCCATAAATCTTTTAAGTGATCCCTTTTGGATCAATCTTTTTATCTTTTCCTTCAAGGCTTTGCATTCATCGGTGGTATGATCCACATCTCTATAGAATTGGCAGTATTTAGATCTATCTCTTTTGTGCCAATGTCTAATCAGACATATTTTTTGGCCAGGTAACTTTGTTATGATAACTTTTGATCCATAATAGTACATTGGAAAGAGCAGTATTAAGTGCAGTGTATACCTTTATTGGAGTACTATCAAGGCGATCAAATCTCCCACGTTCAAGCTCTTTTCTTTTCCTTGGATTTTGCAAGGCCTTAGATTTCTTAAGACTTCCTAATGCTTGACTTTCCCATCTGATTGGATTATGATCATCTCGATAATCGATGAAATGTAGATCTACTATCAAGGGGTCATCTAGTTGTAAACTGGTTTGCTCTATCCATGAGGTTGACAAAATCAATAAGGGATTGTTGTCAATGACTGAAACAAAGACATATTTCTTACACTTTTTGCCAAGGTCATCGTAGCCATTTCAGGATGCAAACTGTTGATCTCAGAGGCCAACACCTAGAATCTATCGACATAATCTCAGAGACTTTCACCAGATTTTTACATCAAATTGATCATATCATTTACCGTTTTTGGCATTTTTGTTTGAACGATGAACCTCTTGGCGAACAAGTCGTGAATTTATTTAAAAGTAGAAATTGACCTTGGAAGAAAACTGTGAAACCAATTTAAGGCATCACCAACTATGGTTGTAGGAAAAACTCTACAAAATACCCTATCACCCTATTAATATATTTGAATTTGAGTCAAATATTCATGCACAATACACCACCGGTTGAGATGACAAATTCCTCCAATAATTAACTTATAAACAATTAAATAAAAATTACTTTTATAAGTTAAAATTTAATTGGTGATTATAAGAGAGTTGTCATTTCATGCACAATGCACCATCGGTTGAGATGACCAATTCCTCCAATAATTAACTAGTTAATAAAATTAACGTGAGACTTGTAGTAATTTGCAATTAATTGCTCCAGTTCATCCAAAAGTAACGACATTGTTTCTAATTGCTGTTTGTTCCTCTTTACCTGTTTCACTAAATGGCAATAGAAATTCGTGGTATAATAATAACATATGGTAGATCAAAATTTTTTATGGAGAAAATGAAAATTATTCTTTTATTGTGAAAAGAGGTGAAATAGTTTAATTTATTTGAAAATTTAATTGGCTTAATACATTTCCAATCCATCAAACTTATCCAAAAAAATTTACCTCCTTGGAGTTTGTGAACACCATTCTAACCCCTAATTAAACTTGTATCGAGGTACAGTAACCCCTTTTTTTTCAGTCTTTGAAATAGGTATTGTTGTATATAACACATGTCGATGACTTGAAAAGAAGATCCAGTAAAATTAGAGGTGGCAAATGGGTGGATTGAACGAATTTGGATTTGGTCATTAATATATTGATCATTAATGGGTTAGGTCATTAATGGGTCAAAAAATATGGATCATTAATGGATTGGATCATTAATGGGTTAGGTTGATTTGGGTCAACCTATGGATTTAATATAAATTATTATAATGAGATTAGAAGCTGTTGAGTACTATAAAGAGTTTGCAAAGGCAAGTCTCCAGTACTATAAATTCACCCCATCTGATTTCACTATACTAACGCAAAACAGCAAGTACTCAGACGTCTCATTTGGCCTTTTCATTAATACCCATCTTTCTCTTCCTTTTTCTCTTTCATGACACCATCTTTGCCTGTAAGCTCTGATTTCCATCTCTTTTCACTCTATTTGATTGGCTTCCTTTTTGCTGAGTATTAGGCAGGCTTTTGTGTTCTTCTTTTTCGCACTACAAGACGTCATTTCCATCTTTTTCTTTTTCTCAGAACTTGATTATTATAATTAAATTGGTTGCAGGGTCACAATCATTCGTTGGCATTAACTATGGTTTAGTTGCCAATAACCTACCGTCATCAGCGGCCGCCAGAAAGCTTCTTCAATCGACTGCTATACAGAAAGTTAGACTCTACGGAGCCTATCCAGCTATTCTTAAAGCTCTTGCCAATACTGGAATCGGCGTTTATGATTTGTAGTTATAAACAAAGGTATATGACCTAATGGGTTAGAAAGAAAAATGGATCAATTTTGAGTTGATCAATTAGGTATTGAGTTGAGTTGGGTTGGGTTAAAAAATAAAAATGGATCGATTTTGGATTGATCCAATGAATATTTATGTGGATTGGGTTGAATTTAGATCAAATTTTTAGGTCAATTTGGATCGATCCATGGATTTAAATTAATTTTATCAGGTCTAAGTAAAATAATGTTACTTGATTTTACTCACCATGTAAAAATATCTAGCCTCTAGGCTCCAGAACTTGTGTAAATAATTCATTTAATATTTCGAATTTTTTACGAGCAATCAATTAACTTTCTAAATTTGTAAAATCGAGATAAATTAGCCTATTTTTTTTTTTACTATATGAAATAAGTGTAAGTGCATGTAAAACACATACGGTGATGTGGAAAAAAAACAAATATAATAATTGTTCATCAAATTTTGTATGATCAATATTCAAAATTTTACTGAAATCAATTATTTTATTTAAATTTTGTTTAATACTAGTAAAAATATTAATAAATCAATGTTTATTTTAACTAGTTTGATAAATAAGTGTAAAAATATTAACGAATTAATCAACATGATGCTATTTCATTTGGTTTGTTCTTCATGTCATCGCACATATAATATAAGTATTCATACATGTTTCAAATAAAGAAAAAAAAAAAGTAAACACATAGTTATTTTTATTCTACAAATTTCAAAGGGGTAAGCCATAAGTGAATTATTAAAACAAATTTATAAGATTAAATATGCGTTATCAATTACTATTTTTTAATTGCATATTTAGTATTTATACGCTTTAATCGCATTAATTTCATGCATCAAGCTACGTCAACAATGAAAATTCAATATTTATTGATTTTAGAAATTTAGGTGGTTAGAAAGATTGCTGATAAAGTTTAGCAGGCTAAGTAAATTTTTTTGAACATTTTTAAGAGGCTGGAGATGTATTATATGGATTCAATTCTAAATCCAATTGACTCAACAATATGAGCATTGAAGCCACAATAACTACAAACTGGTGTCTTGCCATCATTGTCAGATCGAATTTTATTTTTATTTCCTGTCTTAATTGATAAAATGGAGGGTGATTTTCCGCGTGATTTTGTTGAATAGACAATAGAGAAGAAGTAGAACACAAAAGCGAAAGAAACCATTCTAATTCAAATAATTCAAATTTAGGAATTAAATAATTGGTGGTTTCATTTTCTTGTACAAGAAAAACATTTAGATTTTTATATATTATCACGATACATGAATCTTATCTTTACATAGGTTTAAATCTTCCTTTTATTTCCATAAGCCCCACATATATCATTAAGAATACTGATAAATTCATCATCCATCACATCCCTTTTCTTTATTTTAAATTAAAATAAGGAAAATTTACGGAGCATTTAGTCAAGTCCAATAAGGAAAATGATTTCAGTTAAAAAAAAAAAAAAATTGTACAAAACTTGCTTGACTGTATGTGACTTAGGGGTGAGGATGCATCGATTAATCAGTCTATGAGCAAAAAAATTAATCAATCCATTAATATCGATTTTTTAAAATTACTAATTATTAATCGGTCTGTTACATTCGATTAATTAGTTCATGCATTTTGGTTTTTCTGTTTGGTTAACCAATATTTTTCGGTTAATCATTAAAATTTCTAACATAAAATTATATAAAAAAACTAGACAAAGTTCAATTGAATTTCAAATATGTAAAGAAATTTAATATAAAAATTATGAAACAAATATAATTTACTAGCCAAAATTCATGTTCTATAAATTAATAGCTAATATTATAAAAAATAAATTTGATATTTATTGAAAATTAATATGTTTAATTCTAGATCAAATAAAATTTTGGATAATATTAAATGTTTTAACATAAACTCTAAAATATAAGAAAATATAATTAAATGCTATTAAGTAAAATATAAATACCAATATATGATAAAAAAATAACACACACACACACACACATATATATATATGAAAGTTAATCGAATACTATATAATTAAAGAGAATGACATAATATAAATTCAGTTTAAAGTATTATATAAATTTTATAGAAAAATATAAAAAATTAAGGTATAAAAATATAATTTAAATTATTATTTTATATAAATTTTAGAGAAAATTAGAAAAAAAATTGAAGACATATATATATATATATATATAAACCTATTAATTGTAGACTAACGGTTAATCAGTATTTAAAAACTTAAATTGTAACCATTAACAAAAAATATAAAAATTAAAAATTATAATCGAACCCATCAAATCGGTTAATTATAAAAATCGGTTCGATTTCAAAGAAATTCTTTTGTTTATATTTTAAGCAATTTTTTTTATTTAAACTGGATTTATAAGCAATAACATAGACTTGATTTAAGTAAGAATAAGCCGAATTTTAAACTAGGAGAATAAGTCTATATGCAAGACTATTAGAATATACTTTGCTTCTGTAATCGACCCAAAGACTAGGAGTTTTACTTAATTAATTATTTCAATTAAATTGTAATTGCGAAAGGTGAATTCAATTACGTAAAACTTACTTCTCTTGGATTTCAATATAATTTTATATATTAAGGGATTGAAGTTAAAGATTAGAACATATTAATAAAACAAATTCCTTTCTTTTCGTAGAGGTCTTTCCCTTCCAAAGGTATCCTCGTCGAAACCTTAGGGTTTTTTCATCTCCTTATCATGACTCGGGTGCTCTTTTTTTTATGCAACTATGTTGAATCGGGATAGTATTAATTCATTACTCTTATCGTTGCATCTAATTGAAGAGAATAACCAAGTAGCAAAGGTTCAGTTGGATGCATGTACTGATAAAAAGCAACGCTTGCGGATATCACTATGCCTTTTTGGAAAAATCCTGAATGCCAAAGGGATAAATGTGAATGCATTTCGGACTACGATGCCAAATAGCTGGAGGCTACAACGAGGATTCAGTCTTCGTGAGTTGGGTAATAACACGTTTATCTTCCAATTCTTCCTGGAATCTGATAAAAATTGGGTCTTTGATTATGGTCCATGGTGTTTTGATGATCAGTTGCTTTTTCTTGGTGAAATGAAGGAGAACGATGTGGGTACCATTCCAAATCTTGAAGAAATCACTATATGGATCAGGGCATACAAAATCCCCTTCTTGTGGCACTCGAGAGAGATAACAGTCATCATTGCAAATATGGTTGGAAGTTTTGTGGATTTTGATGAGAGTGAGAATTGGGGTTGGGCACCTTATATCCGCTTTAGAGTTACAATCTCAATATTTAATCCTTTAAGAAGGGGAGTACTACTAGAATTAGGTGATAAGGTGATATATATGGGCAGAGTTTAAGTATGAGTGACTTCCTATTTTTTTCCATAGGTGTGGCCGAATTGGTCATAAAGTGCAGGAATGTGAGAAGAGTGTGGGTAAGTTAGAATATGGGGATTGGCTACGAGCTTCCCCAAGAAAGGGATTCCAGCCGCATAATTAGGTGGAGAAGGAGAAAGAGGAAAAGCTTCTGGCATAGTTGAATTCCTTAAGTCCGGTGGGCAAAGGAGCTGAGATAAAATCTAGAGAAAGAGAAATAGGGTGTCGTGTGCTAAATCTTTAAGAGTTATATTGGAACAACTGAACTCCAAGGCGGGAGGAAGAACAAGGGGCTCTGAGGAGAGTATAAATTATCTAAACATAACATAGGCTGACTCTTAAGGTAAGGTAGGTACGGATCAGGAAACTCAACCAGATGTGGAAGTGACGAGACCAAACTATGATGAATTTTTAGGTAAACCCATATCTGATGACTCTTCTTTCATTGTTATTCTTGAATGCCTGAATGAAGGTGAACATAATCTTAGATCAGTAGCCATAAATAATGAAATTATTCAAAGGGAAGAGTCCAAAGATTTGGAGATGCGGGGTGCTTTTAATACGATGGGGAGTGAAATGGGTGGTTTTAGGGGTAAAATGAAGGGTCTTGATGAGGTTAGGGGAGAAAAAGGGATACAACATAGGTTTAAACAAGGATCTTGGAAACGTCTAGCTAGAGGAGTCAAAACCCAGTTGAGTGTGAGGGATGAAGGAGAGTGGCTAAAGGTAAGAAGCGAGATAGGTCGGTGTTAAATGGTGGTGGAGAGACTATTAAGAATGGTTGGGATGAAGGATTGAAGAGGTTGAGAGGGGGGACGTTGTCCATAAGGAAGCTATAATTTCAAAGGTGACTGGTGGTTTAGACTCTGGTTGCCTATCACAATGAGTTTAATAAGCTACAACTGTCGTGGTTTAGGGAGTTCCACGGCAGTTGCTAATCTACGACGGTTGGTAAGGTTGTAAAATCCCCCAATCCTATTCTTAATGGAGACAAGGGTGTCAGAGGATAGGATGAATTTCATTGGGCTTTAAAAATAAATGGGGGAGGAGGTTTATTGTGTATGTGGAAGGAAGAAGTCAAAATGTCTTTATTATCTTTCTTTACTCACCATATAGACTTGAAAGTAATCCATGATGATAATTTTTTTGCGGCACTTAAATTATTTTTATGGTTGGCCGGAGCGACACCTTAAACATAAATCTTGGGAGCTACTCAAAAGACTTAAAAATCCATCTATCCCAAGGTGGTTAGTTATAGGGGACTTCAATGAGATTCTTGCTCAGTCTGAGAAGGTGGGAAGAGTAATTCAATGTAACTCTGCTATTCGGTCCTTTCAAGATGTATTAATGGAGTGTGAGCTATTTGATTTGGATTTTTCCGGTTACCCCTTTACTTGGGATAATGGGTGTAAGACAAAGGATTTCATCGAGGAATGCCTGGATAGATGTGTGGCATCTATTTCCTAGAATAAAAAATTTGTTTTAGCCAGAGTTACCCATCTTTTACATACGGGGTTGGACCATATTTCTATTGTCTTGTCGCTGGGTGATGAAGGTGTTAAGGTGGAAAGGGCATAATGTTTTTGCTTTGAAAGTATGTGGAGTAGAGTTGAAGATAGTAGTGAGACTATTAAACAAGCTTGGGGCCGGGGTTCTAATTGGCAGGAAAAAGGCATCTTTTGGTAATCTTAAAACAAAAATTAAACAAGCTGAGATAAAGCTAAACACACTGGGTTGTCTCTTGGATGAAGACTCATTGAGGAATAGAGCATTGTTGAAAAAAGAGATAGTAGAACTTACGTTGAGGGAGGAATTGATGTGGCAACAACGTTCTCGAGTTCAATTACTGAAAGAAGGTGATCGTCACACAAAATACTTCCATGCAACAATGACAAAGAGGAGGAAGAAAAATTGCATAAATAGCCTTTTGAGTGGAGAAAACAAAATGCTGGTGGGGAAGGAGTTAGAAAAACATATTATTGATTTTTATACTAATCTTTTCTCATCTGAAAGCCAAAATGTTGAGGAAGGGAATCTAAATTTTATTCAACCAAAGGTTACAGCTGTGATGAATGAGAGTTTGAACAGTCCATTTAACCTAGATGAAGTCTTCAAGGCGACTAAAACGATGCACCTTTTAAAAGCTCCTAGACTTGATGGTTTTCCTCCTTTTTTCTACCAAAAGTATTGGAATATTATTAGGATGGACGTTGTTAAAGTAGTGTTGGACGTATTAGAGGGAGGAATAATGCCAAAGCACTTCAACCACACCTTAATCTGCCTCATCCCAAAGGTTATAGAACCAAAGTTAATTTCAAAATATAGACCCATTAGCTTGTACAATGTGGTTTGTAAAATAGCTACAAAGGTGCTAGCGAATAAGTTGAAATTAATCTTATTGAATATTTGATGTCATGTAAAATGTCTACCTTTTTATATGTGTTTTTCTCTTATTTATATAGTTAAGTATGCAATATTATATGTATTATTATGTGTTTATGTCCAATTTATGTGTTTATGTTTGTTTTTAGGTTAAAATTGGTAAAGTGTGAAGAAAATGAAGAAGATGGTGGAAATTCGAAGGAGAAGATCACGAGTCGTGAAGGAGATCACGACTCGGATAAGAGATCACGACTAGGCATCCATTTCACGAGTAAGGCAGGATGGAGATCACGACTAGGCAACAGATTCACGAGTAGTGAGGAGGCTTACGACTCGTAATGGGGCACGACTTCAGAAGAACTCAAGGAAATCACGACTCGTGAGTAGGCTCACGAGTCGGACAAAGGCGCTGCTTCGCAAACAATGTGTCTTCTGCACCTGATTTTTCAGCCAAACAATATGTCCTTTCAAAAGAAATCTTTCTTGACTTGTCAAGGGACATATCTGTAGAGAAGATACATATAAATATATGGGAGAACAACACTTGAAAAAAAAAAGGAAAAAAAATTAAAGAATGTTTTTACTGTTTTCTTAAGAACATTTTTAGTTGTTTTGGTTTATTTGTTTACTTAGTTTTCAAAGGATGACCAAAGGACAAAGCCAAAGGAATAAGAGATATATCAGAAGGTTTAAATAGAAAGTACACCCTGGGGAGTGATATTTTCTTGTCTCTTATTTCATCTTTATTGTAATTTTGTTTATGGCAAAGTTCTTTTGATACATTATAACTATTTAATTTAATTTGTTATTCATCTACTTATCTTTGTCTATTGAATGTTTATTTTATTTATGTATGAAGTATGATTTAAGTTTGCTTAAGTGCTTTGATTTGCTTAGTATGCTTGATCACCATATTAAGTATGTTAGTCATTTAATTCATAATGAGAGTTGGAATTCTTTGATGGAAAGTTAAATGAATTTACTTAAAGCATTGAATTCACTTAGAGATAAGGGATTCACTTTAAGGGGTTAAAGAATTGCCATAGAACTTCATGGTTTTTATTTATCCCTATAATGACATGAGAATGCTTATAGACTCAAAGTAAGAACATTCTTTATTGACAAGGAGAATTGCTTTAAAGAATCTTGGCTAAATTCTCCATTCATATCATTCATACAATTGTTAATTAATTCAAAGATGAACTTGTTTTATTTGGTTATAATGTATGTCTATCCCATCTTTTAAGTAATCTATTATCCAAAATTAACTTAATATATTTTAAGTAGTTTAGTATTTACATTAATTGCATGATTTTAATTGAAATTGTTACCTATCCATTTACTTGTTGTTACGTCAATATAAAATTTACCCCGTTCCCTTTGGAACGATACCCTACTCATACTATACGCGGTCTAGTGAGACTAAGGGTTCAATTAAATCCCCATCAGATTTTGGCGCCGTTGTCGGGGAATGGTTTAAATGAATTTTTATTGATTGATACAAAAGAGTAGATGTTTTAGGATTTTATAATATAAATTAGTTATTTTGATGTATGAAATTTTATTTGGCGTTTTGTTTGTTTTAGTATTAGAGTTTTTTGTAATAGTTTTAGACTAAAAGTATTTTGTTTTGAATTGTGTAGGGAACTTAGAAGGAAGCTACAAGAGAAATTTAGTTTGCAAGTAGAAGGAGAACAAAGTGTTAAATTGGAGGAAGGTCATAATTTTTCAATTATGGCGGGTGAAGAAAGGAGAACTCTTGGTGATTTTGCGATGCCGAATATTTTGGAAAGTTTTGGAGGAATAGTGGCACCGGCTATTGCTAATAACAATTTCGAGATCAAGCCGGCTGTCATTCAAATGGTGCAAAATAACCAATTTGGAGGTTTGTAAGGGGAAGACCCTTATGCTCATATCCTTGCTTTTCTTAATATGTGTGCTACGTTTAAAATTAATGGAGTGAGTAATGATGCTATTGACTTAGGTTATTTCCATTTTCTTTAAAAGAAAAGGCTCAAATTTGGCTTGCTAGTATACCTAGTGAGACAATTACTACATGGGACCAATTAAAATAAGCTTTTCTTCATAAGTATTTTTCTCCTCATAAAACGGCAAAATTTAGAAATCAAATATCTACATTTAAACAATTGCCTAATGAAACCATTTATACCTCTTGGGAAAGGTTTAAGGAACTCCAACTGCAATGTCCTCATCATGGCTTACCGGATTGGATGATTCCTTAAATCTTTTACAATGGGTTAATGGAGGAAAATAGAAATATTGTTAATGTTGTTTCAAGTGGTAAATGGTTAGAGAAAACTGCTAAGGAAGCTGAAACTTTGTTAGAAGAGTTAGCCTCGCAAGGCTACATGGGAGAAGAACCCACTATGGCGAAGGCTAAGGGGTTTTTGGAATTGGATTCCATTAATCTTTTGACGGCTAAGGTAAAAGCTTTGACAAAAATGGTAAGTAATTCTCACTCCAATGTTGAAAATGTTAGTCAAGTATGTGAGAAATATGGTGGATCTCATATGTATGCTAATTGTAGTGAGGGATTTAGTGAGGATGTAAGTTTTGTTCAAGGGAACTATAACCAAAGGATGGGTCAGAATTCTAATTATTACAACCCACAATGGAGAAACCATCCTGATTTTTCTTGGTCTAACCAAAATGCCCAATTGAACTCTCCTAATAATAATAATCACAATCATACGAACAAGTTACCTAACCCATCACCTTTTCCAAATAAGCTACCTTTTAACTCCCAACAACCTAAATCCCATTTAGAGAATTTGATGGAGCAATTTGTTAATCATCAAACGACAACTAACAAGCAAAATGAGGAACAATTTAGGCAAATAAACACTAAAATTGATCAACTTGTCACTCATAATAAGATGCTTGAAAACCAATTAGCTCAACAAGCCACTTCTAGTGCTAAACCTTTAGGCAAGCTACCAAGTCAACCTGAGTTTTTGCCTCATGAATCGGTTTAGTCCATTATGTTAAGGAGTGGAAAAAAGATTGAAAGTAATAAAAAAGGTAATGAGAGTCTTATTGTGCATGATGATCATGTTTTGGATGCAAGTAAAAATGATGATGTATTACATAAGCCTAATAAACCTAAAAAAGATATAACCTCATCTAGGGAAGATGGACCTAAAGTTAATTTGAATGTTTTGCCATTTCCTCAAAGACTCATTAGAAGAAATCTTGATAAGCAATTTGGAAATTTTTTGAATTATTTGAAGGAACTTACTATAACTATACCCTTTGTGGATGCCATTAAGGATATGCCTTCATAGGAAAAATTTTTAAAAGAAATTATGAGTCACAAGGGTAAGCTTGAAGATTATGGTTATGTTTCTTTGGTAGAAGAGTCTAAGGCTATGTATTCTAAATACCCACCTAAGCTAAAGGATTCGGGTTGTTTTACGGTTCCTTGTGTTATAGGTGGTACATATTTTGATAAGGTCCTATGTGATATGGGTGCTAGTGTTAGTCTTATGCCTTACTCAATTTATAAAAGGCTTGATTTAGGTGAATTAAAGCCTACTAATATGTGCTTATCAATGGCGAATAAGTCTATTTCACACCCTATAGGTATATTAAAAAATATTCCAACCAAAGTGGGTAAATTTGTGATTCTTGCTGATTTTGTTGTGTTAGAAATGGATGAAGATCCTGAAATTCCCATTTTGTTTGGTAGGCCTTTCTTAATTACTGCTGGGGCTGTTTTTGATATGAAAAATGGTAAAATATCTCTTGAGGTTAATAGTGAAAAAATTGAGTTTAATGTTTTTGGGATGGTTAAATCTTCACCAATAGAGGTGGTAAATAGAATTGATTCTTATGATATTCTTGATGAGTGTATTGATAGTGTTGTGAATGATTGTTTGAGTCCAAACCCTATTGCACCTTATTGTTTGAATGAAAGTTGTGATGAAATTTTACAAGTTGCCTCATATCTTTTCCAAGGAAGATTCTAAAAAATTGAGTCTTTGAGAAAGGATGAGGATATGTCATCAAAGATATATAAGGAGGAAATCAAGCTTGACCTCAAGCCACTACCAACAAGCTTAAGGTATGAATTTCTAGATGCAAATTTTCAATTGCCATTCATTGTTAATTCATCAATTGCTAAGCATAAGGTGGATGCTTTACGTGGTATTTTACTTGCTCATTGAAATGCTATGGGATATTCAATTAATGATTTAAAATGGATTGCACCTAAAGTTTGCATACATAGAATTTTGTTGGAGGAGGATTCTAAGCCCTCCATTGAAGGTCAAAGAAGGCTTAATCCAACTCTTAAAGAGGTTGTGAGGAAGGAAATAATTAAATTGCTTGATAATGGCATAATTTATTCTATAAGTGATAGTAAGTGGGTGAGCCCAATTCAAGTTGTCCCTAAGAAGGGTGGTTTAACTGTAATTCGTAATGATAGCAATGATTTAATTCCTACTAGGACTATCACGGGTTGGCGTATGTGTGTGGACTATAGGAAGTTAAATAAAGCTACAAGAAAGGACCATTTTCCTTTACCCTTTATTGATCAAGTTATTGAAAGATTGGCTAATTTTTCTTACTTTTGCTACTTAGATGGGTTGAGTGGTTTCTATCAAATACCAATTCATCCACATGACCAATCTAAGACAACTTTTATATGCCCATATGGAACTTTTGCATTTAGGCGAATGCCTTTTGGTTTGTATAATGCACCAGCTACATTTCAAAGATGCATGTTTTCTATCTTTAGTGATCTTATTGATCAATGTGTAAAAGTTTTCATGGATGACTTTAGTGTATATGGCACTACTTATGAGGATTGTTTATCTATTCTTTCTAAGGTGCTTGATAGATGTATGGAGCATGGTTTGGTTTTAAATTGGGAGAAGTGTCATTTTATGGCTCAAGAGGGCATTGTTTTAGGACATTTAGTTTCTAATAGGGGGATTGAAGTTGATAGAGCTAAAATTGAAATGATTGCTAATTTGCCTCCTCCTAAAAATGTTAGAGATGTTAGAAGCTTTCTAGGCCATGTTGGTTTTTATAGGAGATTTATCAAAAATTTTTCTAAGATAGCTAAACCCTTATGCACGTTGCTAGGTAAAGATATTGATTTTCATTTTGATGAGGCATGTCTTAAATCTTTTGAAACTCTTAAACATGCTCTTGTCACTTCACCGGTGTTGCAACCACCAAATTGGGATCAACCTTTTGAATTGATGTGTGATGCTAGTAATTATGCGGTAGGGGCTGTTTTAGGCCAAAGAATTGATGGAAAGCCTTCTGTTATTTATTATGCTAGCAAGTTACTAGATAATGCCTAAATTAACTACTCCACAACTAAAAAAGAACTTTTGGCTATTGTGTATGCTTTTGATAAATTTAGGGCTTATCTTGTAGGGCAAAAAGTTATTGTCTATTCTGATCATGCTGCCCTTAAGTACCTTTTGAGTAAAAAAGATGCTAAGCCTAGGTTTTTAAGATGGATTTTAATGTTACAAGAGTTTGATTGGGAAATAAGAGATAAAAAGGGGAAGGAGAATTTAGTTGTGGACCATTTATCTAGGTTAACCCAATGTGTTTTGCAAGATAATGATAATGGGGTACCTATTGATGAAGCTTTTCATGGAGAACATATTTTTAGTGTGGTTTCTAAGGAAGTTCCTTGGTTTGCTGATATAGCAAACTACCTAGTAAGTGGTATGCTTCCTTATGGTTTAGATTATAGGCAAAGGAAGAAATTCCTTCATAATATGAAGTTTTACTATTGGGAAGAACCTTTATTATATAGGAGATGTGCTAATGGATTGATTAGGAGGTGTCTTCCTCATGAAGAAGTTGGTGATGTATTAGCTCATTGTCATTCTTATGCTGTAGGTGGTCACTTTGGGGTTTCTAAGACCACTTCTAAGGTTTTACAAGCTGGTTTTTGGTGGCCTACATTGTTTAAGGATGTTAAAGACTTTGTATTAAGTTGTGATAAGTGTCAAAGAATGGGAAATTTGTCTAGGAGGAATGAAATGCCTTTACATGGTATTTTGGAAGTTGAATTGTTTGATATTTGGGATATGGACTTTATGGGACCATTTCCTAGTTCTTTAGGGAATAGGTATATTTTAGTTATGGTGGATTATGTATCTAAGTGGGTGAAAGCAATTCCAACCATTGCAAATGATGCCAAGATGATTAAGAAGATGCTTAAGAAAGTTATATTTCCTAGATTTGAAACACCTAGGGCCATTATTAGTGATGGTGGGTCTCATTTTTGCAATAAAGTTATAGAGCAATTATTGGCAAAATATAATGTGACTCATAAAATTGCTACACCTTATCATCCCCAAACTAGTGGACAAGTTGAGATTAGCAATAGAGAGCTTAAGTGGATTTTAGAGAAAACTGTCTCTAGGTCAAGAAAAGATTGGGCACTTAAGTTAGATGATGCTCTTTGGGCATATAGAATGGCTTTTAAAACTCCTATAGGTCTTACGCCTTATCAATTGATTTATGGTAAGTCTTGTCATTTGCCGGTTGAGATTGAACATAAAGCTTATTGGGCAACTAGGGTGTTAAATTTTGATATGCAACAAGTTGGTAGGAAGAGATTGCTTTAGTTACAAGAGTTAGAGGAGCTTCGTATGAATGCCTATGAAAATGCTAAGATATATAAAGAAAGAACTAAATCATGGCATGATAAACATATATCACAGAAAAAATTTCAAGTTGGTGACATGGTTTTGTTGTATAATTCTCGATTAAAGCTATTTCTTGGAAAATTAAAATCTAGATGGTCGGGACCTTTCAGAGTTGTTCAAGTTTTTTCTTATGGGGCTGTTGACATTGCTAATGATAGAGGGGAGGTTTTTAAGGTTAATGGACATAGATTGAAGCCTTATTTCATTAGTGATGCATTGGTTCCTACTCACAAAGTTTCTTTGTTAAATTTCTCTTTTACACAATCATAATATTTTTGTATATAATTAGCTCTTTTAGTTTGGATTTATTTGTTTTGTGGTTTGTTTTTGGTTAAGTTTTATGTTTTTATAGTTTTCATATTAATTGATTTATTTTTCTTTGTTATTTTAATTTTTGGATGAAGTTGTTAAGATTTTGCAGAGAAATACATCATGTTTACGAGTGCCTCATGACTCGTGATTGTCTTCACGAGTATTCCAGTAGCTTTCTTTATTGAGTCGTGAGCAGAATCACGTGTCGTGAACAGGATCACGTTTTATACAGAAGCAAAAGGCTCACGAGTCGTGAGCAACATACCGACTCGTGATCATGTCTTTATTGTCTCTTTATTTTTCTTCTTCATGAGTCGTGATGATGGTGCCGACTCGTGAACTACGTTATTACGTGCCATAATTACCTTTATCTTCACGAGTCGTGATGATGGTGCCGACTCGTGAAGAACTGTTCCAAAATTACGAGTCGTGAATTTTAACTCCCCGTTTTTTATTTTTATTTCATTTTTATTTCTTTATTTTACTTAAATTTCTTTTAATTAGGAGTATTAGCGATTTTTAATTGGCTTAACTACTCCTTATTAACTTCCATTTAAGAGAGGGAACGGTTATCAATTCAAATTAGGGTTTCTAAACGTCATACTTTTTCATTTTCCCTCTTTTTACTATAAATACTGTGGTAGTTTTCTTTTCGGTTTTCCCTTTCCTTATTTTTTTACTCTTTTCGTAAACTTCTTGCTCTTTCACTGTAACTTCCATTTCTTTTTGTCTTTTTGTTTTCTCTTCTCTGCAACATCTTCTCTTTTCCTTTCCTTGCATTCACGTCACACCAGTGCTATCCCATTACGAGCATTCAACATCTACTTCCCATTTCTCTACTGATTCACGTTACAGCCATATTACACATTGCTTTCTCTGTTTCATTTCTCTTCAACAAACATGGTAAGGACAAAGAACGTTTCAGCATCAAGGGGTCAGCAAGGAGGAGATGAACCACCACTTCAGAGCTTACAGACAGACTTTGGTTCACCATTCCCTCTTTCTTTCGTTCATGAAGGTAACAGGTTCCTGATTTTAAAAGATAGAGCACAATATCAATGTAAGTATTTTCCTAACTCTTTGCTTGAAAGTGTGGGTGTTCTTGATGAAGTGAATGAAATGTTGTCTGAATGTGGTCTCTTGAGGTTTGTTAATATGCATGAGCAGTTCTACCCTGACTTAGTCTTGGAATTTTACACAAATTTCAAAGAAAATGCTAATAATCCTAGGCTTGTAGACTTTCGTTTGAATGGTGTTGATCATACTCTTACTTATTTCATGATGCATCGTATCTTTGGCTTTAGCCCAAATGGATTATGTACTCCTCCTAAGAGTTATAGGCCTAATGATTTTTGGAACTTTCTTACTAGTTTAACAACACCATATAGGGCTAGAGAGGCCAAATTCATGTTTATATCGGACTTGAAATACTGGATTTTACATAAGATTCTTGCCTCCATTGTTTTCAACAAGCATGAATTTAATCGCGTTTCAAGTCATGAACTTTTCTTGATGTGGTGTGTGTATAATGGTAAGTCTATATGTTGATCTTATTGGATTTTCAAGCAATTGTTGAATTGTGTTAATCGTCCGGAGTCCCCTATTACACATGGTCATATTATTGCTGCTATTGCTAGGAGCATTGATATTGATTTGCGTCTTTATGATGGTGTCCTTCCTTGCTTGTATTTTTCAAAGCATTTATTTGTAAGAGGAGAAGTCACTAACAATTCCTTTCAATACATACCACCTATATATCGATCTTGTTGGAAGGAACTTCCTGGTACTTCTAATCCGCAGGTGGCTGCTATGGAAAGTATTTCGGACGAGTCAAGACCAATGAAGCAAGCGCCTAGTGATGATCCTATGGCGGGTACACCAAGTCATTCACCTATTTTCACACCAACTGTTGGAACTTATTCGAATATCACCACTTCCATGTTCAATCAATTGCTACACAACCAATCCGCCATCCAAAGTCAATTGGCTTCCTTGGA
This sequence comes from Excoecaria agallocha, assembly GCA_037975025.1. NCBI lineage: Eukaryota > Viridiplantae > Streptophyta > Magnoliopsida > Malpighiales > Euphorbiaceae > Excoecaria > Excoecaria agallocha. Next base: position 7,420,100 of record CM075814.1, on the reverse strand, counting down.
GCAAACCACAGGTCAATTGATTCATAATCAACGCCGCCTTGAGCACAAGGTAAATGCTTTCATTGCCCAATCGGGCTATGTGGTTGTTTCGCCTCCAACTTTACCATGATTTGAGGGGAGTTTTTCTTTCCTCTATGCTTTTGTTTATTTTTTTTTGATTTTCTTTTTGTTTGTGTGTTTGTCTTGTTTCTCCACATTGAGGACAATGTGTGTTCTAAGTGTGGGGGAGCACTTGTGTGTGTTGTTGTTTGTTTATCTTTTTCTTTACGTAGACTAACTTTTATAGTGAATTTTATTATAAGTATTGCTCATATTATATGTAATATAGGTTATTATGAAGATTCATTTACCTTTTACACTCATTTGATTAGTTTTTCAAGATTTTTGGCATGTGTTTTTTGTTTTTAAGTCATCTCTTTTTACTTCTTTTAACATTTTAGGTTATTTAGTCTCTTCATTAACTATGCTATAAGGTTAGAATATGCTCATTTAGCTTAAGATTTTAGGATTTTAGTTGCTTCATGGAAACTATAGCCATAATACTTATCTTTAGGCCTTTCAATAATGGATGAGGACTAGTAAAAAAAAAAAGAAGAAGAAAGAAAGTAAGAAAAACAATGAAAATAAATACAATAAAGCAAGATGCATACTCAAAAGTTTAATCAAGTATGGGATGGAGCGTAAAACGCACCCATTACTACATTCTCTTGCTGTTCATGGGATAAAGTTTAAAAGTATACCCATGCAAAAGAAAGGAAAAGATGAAAAAATACATAGTCTAAAAATGCCATGAGATGGGTTTAAAAGTATGTGTGCTTTTTAATTGTCCAAAAAGGCAACTATAGTCTTAGGATCTTAGGCTTTATGATCACTATTCTCTCTTAAGCATGGTTAGTCTTGAGACTTTATATTCCTGATGTTGAATTTAGTAAATTTAGATGACTTGATGATTTAAGATGCACGTTTTAAGTCTTGATGTACTAATATTTTGAGTGTTAAGGTGTTTGAATTCATATCAATCTTATTTTAAGTCAAAATTGAGCAATACGTTATAATTTAACTTACTTGTTTTTACTTGGAATTAGATTTTCTTACTTTTCTCTTGTTTGGGGACAAGTAAGGTTTAAGTGTGGGGGAATTTGATGTCATGTAAAATGTCTACCTTTTTATATGTATTTTCTCTTATTTATATAGTTAAGTATGCAATATTATATGTATTATTATGTGTTTATGTCCAATTTATGTGTTTATGTTTGTTTTTAGGTTAAATTGGTAAAGTGTGAAGAAAATGAAGAAGATGGTGGAAATTCGAAGGAGAAGATCACGAGTCGTGAAGGAGATCACGACTCGGACAAGAGATCACGACTAGGCATCCATTTCACGAGTAAGGCAGGATGGAGATCACGACTAGGCAACAGATTCACGAGTAGTGAGGAGGCTTACGACTCGTAATGGGGCACGACTTCAGAAGAACTCAAGGAAATCACGACTCGTGAAGAGGCTCACGAGTCGGACAAAGGGGCTGCTTCGCAAACAATGTGTCTTCTGCACCTGATTTTTCAGCCAAACAATATGTCATTTCAAAAGCAATCTTTCGTGACTTGTCAAGGGACATATCTGTAGAGAAGATACATATAAATATATGGGAGAACAACACTTGAAAAAAAAAAGGAAAAAAAATTAAAGAATGTTTTTACTGTTTTCTTAAGAACATTTTTAGTTGTTTTGGTTTATTTGTTTACTTAGTTTTCAAAGGATGACCAAAGAACAAAGCCAAAGGAATAAGAGATATATCAGAAGGTTTAAATAGAAAGTACACCCTGGGGAGTGATATTTTCTTGTCTCTTATTTCATCTTTATTGTAATTTTGTTTATGGCTAAGTTCTTTTGATACATTATAACTATTTAATTTAAGTTGTTATTCATCTACTTATCTTTGTCTATTGAATGTTTATTTTATTTATGTATGAAGTATGATTTAAGTTTGTTTAAGTGCTTTGATTTGCTGAGTATGCTTGATCACCATATTAAGTATGTTAGTCATTTAATACACAATGAGAGTTGGAATTCTTTGATGGAAAGTTAAATGAATTTACTTAAAGCATTGAATTCACTTAGAGATAAGGGATTCACTTTAAGGGGTTAAAGAATTGGCATAGAACTTCATGATTTTTATTTATCTCTATAATGACATGAGAATGCTTATAGACTCAAAGTAAGAACATTCTTTATTGACAATGAGAATTGCTTTAAAGAATCTTGGCTAAATTCTCCATTCATATCATTCATACAATTGTTAATTAATTCAAAGATGAACTTATTTTATTTGGTTATAATGTATGTCCATCCCATCTTTTAAGTAATCTATTATCCAAAATTAACTTAATATATTTTAAGTAGTTTAGTATTTACATTAATTGCATGATTTTAATTGAAATTGTTACCTATCCATTTACTTGTTGTTACGTCAATATAAAATTTACCCCGTTCCCTTTAGAACGATACCCTACTCATATTATACGCAGTCTAGTGAGACTAAAGGTTCAATTAAATTCCCATCAATATTATTGATGAGACGCAAAACGCATTTGTATCAGGAAAATTAATAACGGATATATACTAGTGGCTTGTGAAGCGTTCCATTATATGAAAAGTAGTAGGGTAGGTAGAAGGAAGTATATGTCCCTCAAATTCGATGTGACAAAGGCTTATGATTGAGTGGAATGGCCTTTTTTATTTGCTATTATGAGGAATATGGGTTTTTCAGTTAGGTGTGTAGACATGGATATGCGGCTTGTGACAACAACCTCTTATTTGGTTTTGATTAATGGAAGGTCAGTGGGTCACATCCAGCCCTCTCAAGGCTTGCGTCAAGGGGATCGTTTGTTGCCATATTTATTTCTAATTTGTATTGAGGGTCTCACAGGCTTATTGAATTCAGCTATCATAGCTGGGTCCTTACATGGGTTAAGGGTTTCAACAGGAGCTCCTATCATCTCTCATCTTTTATTTGCAAATGATAGCCTTCTTTTCTGTCGCGCATCCATTTTAGATGCATCAACTGTTCTATCGGTTCTACAGAGGTATGAAAGTTTATCTGGCTAAAAAGTAAATCTTAGTAAATCATAGATTTCTTTTAGTACTTCAGGGAGGACAGAATTAAAAGAGACTATAACTCAATTTATAGGAGTTAAAATAGTTGATCACCATGAACTTTATTTGGGACTCCCTACTGTGGTGGGACAATTCAAGAGAATTGTGTTTGATAGAATTAAAGAGCATATGTGGAAAAGGTTGGAAGGATGGAAGGAACGGCTTCTCTCATGGTCGGGAAATGAGCTTTTAATTAAGGTGGTGGCCCAGGCTATACCGACCTATATCATGCAATGTTTCATTCTGCCTATACGACTCTGCAAAGAGTTGAAAGCTCTTATTTGTAGGTTTTGGTGGGGATGAAATGGAAGCGAGAATAAGATCCATCTTTGTAGTTGGAAACAGTTATGCAAACCGAAATCAGAAGGTGGCCTTGGCTTCAGGGACTTTGGGTGTTTTAACAAGGCATTATTGGCTAAACAAATTTGGAGACTTGCCACAAATTCAACCTCGTTGTTAGCTAGAGTTCTTAAAGCTCGATATTTTCCTCATTCTTCTTTCTTTGGAGCATAGATGGGTTATAGTCAAAGTTATACTTGGATGAGCATTTTGACAGGTAGGGAGATACTGTTGTCGAGAGTCTATTGTTAAGTGGGGAATGGGAGGAGCTTGAGGATATGGTAGGATAGATGGATTCCGCAACCTTCCTCTTTCAAGATAATTACTCCATGTAGTTCTAGTTCTGGACACGAAGTAGTTGCTTCACTCATAGATCATGATAGAGGAACTTGGAAATGGGACTTGCTTTCTCAGATGTTTTTACTAGTGAATGTGGATCGTATTAAAAAGATCCCCATTGGTTTGACAGGTAACATGGATTGTTTGGTTTGGTTTTTTCACTCGATAGAGCAGTATGTTGTAAAGAGTGGGTATCACCAAGCTTTGTTGATGTGGGAAGATTAGAGTGTTAGTTCGAACTTCAAGGGATCAAAATTGGAGATTTTGGAAGAGGTTGTGGGACATTAGCGCAAGAATGGATGGCGGCAATGATGGAATGTTTAAACCATGAGGAACTCACCCCGTTCTCCTTCTTGCGCTACAGATTATAGTTTGCTAGAAACAAACTGCTTCATGATAATATAGTCATTTCTTTTTCTCAGGTTGTTCTTTCAGCTAGACAATCTATGGAGGAATTTATTGCTGTTTGTACAAAGCCTACTGATGGTAATGTCATTGCTGAGAGTGAAGTGTGCACTTGGCAGCCCCCACATTGGGATGTGATCAAAATGAACGTAGATGCCGGAATTATTGGGACTGATTTATTCGGTTTGGGAGTTGTCTTTAGAGATGATATTGGGCAGGTTTTGGCGTGTGGCCAAAGAACAATGGTTGGTAACTGCAATAGGGTGCCTCACAGTCTAGCCAAGAGCTGCTCCTAGTCACATTCCACCAGTATTTCCCTTTTCATATCTCTCATTTATTAGTGGCAGATGTAAACTCTCTTTCTGTTTAATGAAAGTTGCAGAGGTGTTTCTATCAAAAAAAATATTAGAACATATTGATTTTCTCATTTTATATAATTAAAAATGTTTCAGGTGTAATACGTTAGCTTCTCTACTCAATCTTAGGAAGTCTGAGATCTCATTGTTTGTCTAATTAAATGGAGACAATTTAGTAGTTTTCCTGCGATGAATATTTTGCCTATAAATAAATGAAAGACTTGATGACTTTCAACTCAGAAGAAAGAAGATGGATTAATTAATTTAATTTGAATAAATTTAAGAAAAGCACAGGATACTTTGACAACAGTTCTATAAAATCAACTTAATAATTTCGGATTTCTTTTCAATTTAAGAACAGAAAATAATTCTGAAGTTTAAAAAAAAAATGGAAGCAAACAGATAGCTTTCCAAATTTTTGGAAGTCTAGCAATTTCCATTTAAATTTATATTCAAATAGTAATTAAGTAAAGATTGGCTGTTAAGAGTTGATTTCGACAACTATAACCAATTCACTGGAAATAAATAGAATTATACCGTTATATGTGATAAATTTTTGAATCAAAATTGAAATTATACTTAGTTGAGCTTAGATCCGGCAATTTTTGACCAAATCCGAAAATAGTGACTCAAATTCAAAGGAAATCCAAATAATTGGAAAAATTTAGTATCAAACCCAATCTGAAATTCTAAAATCCGTTCAAAAATATTTTAAACCCAACCTAAATCGGTCACTTGATTTTTTCAGTTAAATTTTAATTTATGTTATATTTATTTATAAATAATAGTATATATATATATATTAACATTACACAATTTTATTGATATCATAATTATCATTAAATCTAATTTTATATAAAAATTAGATTGAATTGAAAGATAATAAAAATGTCTAATTATTTAAATTATGAGCTGTAAAGATATAAAAAGAAATAAAAGGTTGAGAAGGAAAATAATATTTATTCGATCTTTCCTTGCTTCGTGCATAATTCATTGTTGTTCTATCGCCGCCACTGCTGTTTAGTTATACTCTTTTGATTTTTTTCTCATCAAGTTATAACATCTTAGATCAGAAAATTTCGAATTTATAAATAGTATTTTTGGGCCATAAATAAAAGTTCCAAAACTAGTAGTGCCATTGGAGACAATAATAGTAATTTTCTTTTGGGTTATGAACTGTAACATTTGAGACAAATCTGAGAATTGAATTTGAGAGGAAAACAAGTACACTTGAGGTATTTAAAGCTAAAATTAAAATTCAGGTCACAATTTCGAAGGGAATGGTGATATATTTGATCAATCAAGACATCGGAAAAGTCAAAATCAAACCTATTAGATAAAAAAACTAAACTAAATATATTGAATAGCTTTGGTTTGATTTTCAATTTCAGCCCAGTTTTTCAATTCTAAATGTAATCCAACACCTAACCTGAACCCACTCGAAAAATAAATTGATTTTTTCACAAATATCACAAAAAAGAAAACACATTTCATATTTGCAATCTTCTATTTTTCATCTATTTTAAATACCATTTTTTAAATTTTTTATTTTATAATTACCATTTTTTAAATTTTACTTTTAAAAATGCTCCATCTACCTTGTCTCTTGGGCAAAACTCCTAATCCGTTATCAACATTGATCAAAATATCGTATTCTCCTAGTGCACTCATGCTCAAAATGTTTCAAGCCTGAATTATAGATTTTTTCACATGTTATCCTATTTGTTTTATCACATAAATCCAGATTTTCAGGTAATATAGTATTGAAAAGTCCTAATTATGTGTGGAAAGCATATCTTGTTGCTGATAAATAAGACATTTAACGTAATAAAAATTATAACGCTCTTTTTCTGCAATTCAAATTCAGTGTGCCCTTTGCTGCATCTGTATAAATAATCACACTCCACATACGTAAGATGGAATTTCTTCAAATCTGTTTTCGCATGAATTCAAGAAATTGATAATCCCTCACCCCTGTTGTGCAATTTCTTCGGGGATAAACTTATTAGGATTTATGGACTAATACACTATATATATATTAGAATTATAATAATTATATGTCATAACTATCATTTAAAAGACTTGGCCCAAAATATTAAAGTGATCTAATTTAAAAGAAATTAAAGTGGGCCATAATAATAATAATGTTACAAGTATGGATTAAATGTATAGATACTCTTTTGTAATTTTTAATTTTATGATGGGTTAAATTAGAAATAAAGTAAAACTCTACCATATAAAAGGGTTATGGTCCCCAAATTATAGGTTAAGTGATATATCGTCTTTGAATCCCCATCTGGAGAAGATAGATTTTATCCTGCCTATCAATTTGGAAGATCACTACCGAAGGGAAATTCAGTCTTTCAAGCCAAATCATGAATTCAGGTACGCTTCCGCCATAGATTTGGTATTTTCTTGATAATTTGACATGATTGTTATTACCCTAGATTAATTCTAGGGTTTTCTACAATTGGTATCAGAGCCAATTTCATGTTGAATTATTAGGAATTGATTAAAATTTTGTATGAATCAAACATCGATTTTATTACGGTCTAATGAAAATCGTTGCTTTGGTATCAAAACCCTTTGGCAATTGATTAATCCTCGTCGACGATATTGCGTTTTGTTGATATACGTTTCTATTTAATGTATATTTTGATAAAGGTTATAGAGTTTGATTTCATGGCAATAACTTGCCATTATTTGTTGTTTTCTGTTGTAAATTATGATTTCGGCTTATTGCAATTGGCTTTGGGATTCTTTTGTCCTTTTGTGGATTCATTATTTCGGCTCCATTTTTTTTTTTTGCTTATCCTAATGTACTGCAAACTTTAATGCTTTATATATATATATATATATATATAAATGGTGTTTGCAATTTATTTTTCAAAGGGATTTGATTTATTGTTTGGTTAAAAAAAAAAGGTGCTGTTTGGGAACCATATTGCCGTTTCATTTTTGGTTATATATATATATATATATATATATATATATATATATATATATATATATATATATATATATATATATATATATATATATATATATATATAAAGTTTTTATTAGTAAATAAATAATTTGGTATTAAGATGGTATTTTATGGAATTTTAATTTAAATTACAGTATGGCTATATATATATATTGAGATGGTTAATTGAACCAATATGTTGTCAAAGTGACCTCTATGAAAATCAATTAATTTATTTCAAAATATATAATTGATTGTGTGTATATAATTATATAAATATTGATTGGCCCAAAGGAAAATTAATGTTTAACATAATTACATATACATTTGTGGCAATTAACATGTGATAATTATTTGGTCCTACATGTGAATAATAACTCGGCCCAAAGGAAGAATTATTATTTGACATGTTATTTTATTATTTGTGTTTAATTGCTACATCAAGATATCACTTACAAGTTAATATTTTGTCCAAAGATGAAATGTTAATGGAGTATCAGATGTCTTGAGATGGGGTTTAACTGTATTTAAATTTGTTATTCAATTTTGGTATTATTTTGATACTTATGTGAGTTTATTTTATATGTTTTGTTCTGAATTCAGTTTCTGCTCCTGCTGCTAATATTACTGCTAGTATCAACTCCATTCCTATGCTGACTGGCATGAATTTTAAGGCATGGCAAGAGAGTGTATTGATCACTCTCGGAGTCATGGACCTAGACTTTGCACTAAGGGAACCTAGACTTGCCAATCTCACTTATGAGAGTACCTCTGAGGAAAAGAGGGAGATTGAAAAGTGGGAAAGGTCTAATCGCATAAGTCTTATGGTCATTAAGCGTGCCATTCCTGAAGCTTTTAGGAGCACAATGTCCGATCAGGTGGATACAGCTAAGGGTTTCCTTGAGAACCTTGAGAAGAGATTTGCTAAGAATAAAAAGGCTGAAACAAGTACAATCTTAGCAAAACTCATCTCTATAAGGTATACAGGCAAAGGAAACATAAGAGAATACATTATGAAAATGTCTAACCTTGCTTCAAGTTTAAGGGCACTTAAGTTGGATTTATCTGAAGACTTATTAGTGCATTTGGTTCTAATCTCTCTTCCTGCACAATTTGGTCAAATTAAGGTGAGCTATAACTGTCAAAAGGACTCATGGACCCTTAATGAGCTCATCTCTCACTGTGTTCAGAAAGAGGATAGATTGAAGCAAGAAAAGACACCGAGTATTCATTTGATCTCCACCTTAAAGGATAAAAAGAAAGAAAATAAGAAAAGAAAGAATAAGGAAGCTGCGGTAACAGCACCACATAAGAAACAACATAAGGAACAAACTAAAGGTGGTTGTTTCTTTTGTGGAGCTGCAGGACACCAGAAGAAGCAATGTACCAACTATCACGCTTGGCGTGCTAAGAAAGGTCTGCTTCTTAATTTTGTTTGTTCTGAGGTTAATTTCGCTTTAGTACCTAGACACACTTGGTGGATTGATTCAGGTGCAACAACTCACATTAGTGTGTCCATGCAGGGTTGCCTGAATTGCTGAAAGCCTAATGATGGTGAAAGATACATCTATGTTGGTGATGGCAAATCAGTCGAAGTCGAAGCAATTGGAACATTTAGATTATTATTAAGAACTGGTTTTTATTTGAATTTGTTTGAGACTTTTGTTGTACCGTCTTTTAGGTGAAATTTGATTTCTGTTTCGGCATTGGACAAATTTGGGTATTTTTGTTCATTTGGAAATGGAAATTTTAGTCTTTTTCAAAATTCAAGTTTGGTTGGTTCTGGTTCTTTATCAGGTTATGATAATCTATATTTAATTGATACAGTTGCTTCATTTAATGAATCCTTGCATGTTCATTCAATCAGTAAGAAGCGTAAATTAACTATTGAGAATTCAGCTTCATTATGGCACAAGAGATTAGGTCATATCTCTAAAAAGAGAATTGAGAGACTTGTGTCTGATGGTATTCTCGATCCCCTTGACTTTTCAGATTTTGACATGTGTGTGCATTGCATTAAGGGGAAACAAACAAACACCAGGAGATTTGATGCCAATAAGAAAACAAATGTCTTAGAACTAATACATACAAATATTTGTGGGCCATTTTCTTTGGCTTTTTGGAATGGCCAAACATACTTCATAACGTTCATAGACGATTTCAGTCGATATGGCTATCTTTATCTCATTCATGAGAAATCTCAGTCACTGGACATGTTCAAAAGTTTTAAGGCTGAAGTTAAAAATCAACTCAATAAAAGTATTAAAAGCGTTAGATCTGACCGTGGTGGTGAATACTATGGTAGATATGACGGTTCAGGTGAACAACGTCCAGGTCCATTTGCTAGATTCCTAGAGGAAAGCGGTATCGTACCATAGTACACCATGCCGGGTTCACCCAATATGAATGGTGTTGCTGAAAGACGAAATAGAACGCTTTTAGACATGGTAAGAAGTATGATTAGTCACTCTACCTTACCTGAGTCACTCTGGGGAGAGGCATTAAAGACTGCAGCTTATATACTCAACAGAGTACCAACAAAGGCAACTAGTAAAACCCCTTACGAACTTTGGATAGGTAAAAAACCTAGTCTAAAACATTTTCATATTTGGGGATGTCCAGCTGAGGCAAGACCTTATAGGCCAAATGAAAAGAAACTGGACTCTAAGACTATTAGTTGTTATTTTGTTGGATACTCTGAACGCTCTAGGGGTTACAAATTTTATGATCCCACAACTAATTCTATTTTTGAGACAGGTAATGCTCGGTTCTTTGAGGATGTTGAGTTTGCGATGGGAGAAAGAGTTAAGGACTTTGTCTTTGAAGAGGAATACATTGATATTCCTTTAATTGCTATGGGCAATAATCAAGAACAGGTTATTATACCAGACATTGTTCATGATGCAATTCCAGGACAAGACAATGTCATTGATCCTCCCATTCAATCTCAAGAAAATACTCTTGAAGAACAAACTCTACAGCCTCAAGAACTATTGCCATTAAGGAGATCCACTAGAGAAAGGAAAAGTGCAATCTCTGATGACTATGTTGTGTTTCTTCAAGAACATGATGTTGACATTGGAGTGATGGAAAATGATCCAGTCAATTTTCATCAAGCAATGAAAAGCTCTAACTCTCAAAAGTGGATAGATGCCATGAATGAGGAGATTAAGTCTATGAAAGATAATGACGTATGAGATCTTGTTTCATTGCCTGAAGGTGCAAAACCCATTGGTTGTAAATGGATTTTTAAAACCAAAAGGGATGCAAAGGGCAATGTGGAGAGATATAAAGCACGTCTTGTCGCTAAAGGCTTTACGCAGAAAGAAGGCATTGATTATAAAGAGACTTTCTCTCCAGTTTTATCGAAAGACTCTTTTAGGATTATAATGGCATTAGTAGCATATTTTGATCTTGAGCTACATCAGATGGATGTCAAGACAGCATTTCTCAATGGTGACATTGATGAAATAATTTATATGGTGCAACCAGAAAACTATGTATCAGAAAATACAAAGTCAATGGTTTGTAAATTGAAGAAATCTATCTATGGGCTTAAGCAAGCGTCTCGTCAGTGGTATTACAAATTTCACCAGATTATTATCTCTTATGGTTTTGAGATGAATTTGGTTGATGATTGCGTATATCACAAATTTAGTGGGAGTAAGCATATTTTTCTGGTTTTATATATTGATGACATATTGCTTGCTAGTAATGATATAGGCTTGTTGCATGAAACCAAGAGATTTCCAGCTATGAATTTTGAGATGAAGGACCTTGGAGATGCAAATTTTGTATTAGGGATCCAAATACATCGAGATCGCTCTCGAGGTATCCTTGGATTATCACAAAATGCTTATATCGAAAAGGTTCTTAAAAGATATGGCATGCAAGATTGTAAACCAGGAAATACCCCTGTGGCTAAAGGAGATAAGTTTAATCTTCAACAGTGCCCCAAAAATACTTTTGAGGAAACAGAAATGCAAACGATTCCTTATGCATCAGCAATAGGAAGTCTAATGTATGCTCAAGTTTGTACGCGTCCGGATATTGCGTACATAGTTGGAGTATTAGGAAGATACTTAAGCAATCCAGGAATGGATCATTGAAAAGCAGCCAAACGAGTCATGCGATATCTTCAAAGAACAAAACATTTCAAACTCACTTACAGGAGATCGGATAAGTTAGAGATCATTGGGTATTCAGATTTCGATTTTGCTGGGTACCCAGATAGCATGAAATCTACGTCAGGCTATATTTTTTTGCTTGCTGGAGGGGCTATCTCTTGGAAGAGTGCTAAGCAATCTCTTATAGCCTCTTCTACCATGGCAGCAGAGTTTATATAATGCTATGAGGCATCAAATCAAGCAATATGGCTGCGCAATTTTATTACTGGACTGCGAATTATTAATGGAATTGAAAGACCACTTAAGATCTTTTGTGACAATAAGTCAGCAGTCTTGTATTCCAATAACAACAAGAGTTCGAGTAAGTCAAAGCATATAGACATTAAATTCTTGGTTGTTAAAGAAAGGGTTCAAAGTGGACAGGTGTCTATTGAGCATATTGGTACAAACTCCATGATTGCGGATCCGCTTACTAAAGGATTACCACCCACGGTCTTTAATGAGCATACTGCTCATATGGGTGTCATATCTTTTGAGGATATTTAATTTTAGTGGGAGTTTTGTAATCTTGCTTACTTATAATAGACACACTTTGTTTTTGGCTTATCTACATTTTCTGCAGAAATAAAGTTGAGTTATTCACACTTTGATTTATCTATGAATTGATCTCACTAAGTTTATAGAACGGACCAGTTGAAAATAGGCATGTTTAGATCACATTACATGTAATTTTCATGCTATGCATCCATACTGGATCTATGTCATTTGGTTGTGTTTATATATGTGATCAGGGATGGATTTAGTTACGACATATAAGTAACAAAAGTCGCCTTGGTTCTATGTAAGCATGATTGATGGACGAGATTGTTCAGAAATGTCTTTATTTATGATAGTAAAGTTTTGAGCTCATAAAGTTGACATATAATTATAAAGCAAAATGAATATATATATAAATGTATAGTCCAAGTGGGAGATTATTAGGATTTATGGACTAATATACTATATATGTATTAGAATTATAATAATTATATGTCATAACTATCATTTAAAAGACTTGGCCCAAAATATTAAAGTGATCTAATTTAAAAGAAATTAAAGTGGGCCATAATAATAATAATGTTATAAGTATGGATTAAATGTATAGATACTTTTTTGTAATTTCTAATTTTATGATGGGTTAAATTAGAAATAAAGTAAAACTCTACCATATAAAAGGGTTATGGTCCCCAAATTATAGGTTAAGTGATATATCGTCTTTGAATCCCCATCTGGAGAAGATAGATTTTATCCTGCCTATCAATTTGGAAGATCACTACCGAAGGGAAATTCAGTCTTCCAAGCCAAATCATGAATTCAGGTACGCTTCCGCCATAGATTTGGTATTTTCTTGATAATTTGACATGATTGTTATTACCCTAGATTAATTCTAGGGTTTTCTACAAAACTTGCAATTAATTAACAAGTGAACAAATATAATAGTCAAATATTAAGAATAACCAACTGTATTTTAGTCAAAAGAAAAGCTGTATTTATTTATGCCTATTGCCAACCTATGAAATCCTCTGCTATGTAACTATCCTGCAACTTAGTTTTTTAATTCAACTAGCATAAATTTTTATCCACCTCTTCTGATTTGTGTACTTACTTCAAAATTTATTACTTCCAGCCCTTTTTTCTTTTTTTGTTTGTGCAGGTACAGCAACAGGCTTGAAGAGTCTATTATTCATGCTCTGCAGACAGCTTGTGATTTAAGAAGATATCTGTTTAGGTTGATTTAAGAAGATATCTGCAGACAGCTTGTGACTTAAAAAAAAAAAATACAGCCTAAACAAATAAAATTCACTCTTACATTGCTCTTAAATAATACAAATAATTTAGGTTGATATTTATGTATCGTAAGTAATCAATTTTTTAAAACTAAATTTATGGTTTATAAATTATATCGTAAATCTTTGATTGCAAGTAAAAGATAATATTTAAGATTGCTGTTGAATCATGTAAGAGAGTTAAAATCATTTGAAGATTTATTGACAGTCCATAAAATCATTTGCAAAAGGTTCCAAGCATCGGAGATAAAAAGGGAATTACTTGAATATGATAGAGTGATTGAGTCGGTAGCATTTCAAACGCCTCGTGATTACACAGATTATTTGGCACTCTATTCCATTGAGATGAAAATTTCAATTTTTGCTTGATGTCGGCAGGTGGGAACCTGCAAGAAATCGTGATTATTATTATTATTATTATTATTATTATTATTATTTTGAATGATTTTTGTGGATGGTGCTGATAATTAATTAGATAGTTGAATTCAGATAGAAGATTGATAAAGTGGAGTTTCAAGGAATTTAAAAAGGTCCTGTTCTCCTCTCTCTCTTACATGATTAATATAAAAAACTGTTAAATTCTCCTCCATGGCTATAACTTGAGAATCTCAATCTTTGCAATTCTATTACACAACCATGAAAACCCACCACCCAAAGCTCAAAACTCAGACTTGTCCACTCTTTTCGTGTGGAGGGGATCTGGCCGGCGAGTTCAGGGGCAGCGGCCTCAGCCTCAACAACGGGACCGAGAGAGATGAGTGAATTGGTTAGGGATAACGAGATATTTGAAATAAAAGAAAATAGAAAAGGGAGCATTTTTTATATATAAAATTGAAAAAGAGCATTTTTGAATGTAAAAATACAGCATATGGTATTTTTGAAAACAAAATAAAAAAGTAAGGCAAACAGTATAATTTTCTCAAAAATAAATAACCTGAAAAATCCGAAACAAAAAAGAATGACTCAAACCAAAAATCGTCCAATTTTCTCAAAAATAAATAACTTGAAAAATCTGAAACAAAAAAGAATGAGGTACCCAAACCAAAAATCGTCCGACCCGACCCATTTGCTAGGCTTAGTTTGGAGTCATTTATATATATATATATATATATATATATAATTTGTCATATATTCACTGATAAAATTTAAATTTATAAATCAATTAACTATCTGATAATAAAATTTTTCAATGTAAGAATGTTCAAGTTTGCAATTTTGGTGATCACTCAAATTTTTTAATTTAGATTTCATGGTTAGAAGCATAAAATTATTTTCAAAATTCAATTAAATATTTAGTACTTTTCAAACTTAAAAGTCCGAATTTAGTACTTTTCTTGTGATACATAGTTATCTATTTATTAAATATTTAATAGCTTTCACCTTAAAAAAAAAAAATAGAAGACTACTAATTTTTCGTGTCAATAAGTTTAAGAAAAGAACATGCTACTTTGAGAACTTTTCTATATAATTTGGTTCCTTTCAAAGAAGAGGAAATAGTTAGTTAAAATAAAAACAAAAAAAAAAATAGAAGCAAACAAAGAGCATGAAGAAATGAAAATGATGCAATTTCCATTTATTGT
This sequence comes from Excoecaria agallocha, assembly GCA_037975025.1. NCBI lineage: Eukaryota > Viridiplantae > Streptophyta > Magnoliopsida > Malpighiales > Euphorbiaceae > Excoecaria > Excoecaria agallocha. The sequence continues at coordinate 7,405,007 of CM075814.1, read as the reverse complement.
AGCATTTTTGAATGACTGGGAATAAAAAAATATGCGAAGAGAATTGGCAGCATTCTTAAAATGTCCTCTCATCGATCAAAATGATATCACCAAAACTTTGTCTCAAAACCCATCCAAACTTAAAATTTCACAAAATTTTGCATTTGATACTGTTTGTGAAATTGCTTTAACCCAACTTAGCTTGAAACTCAAAGTTGTAATCAATTCTTCTGAATCTTCTCTTTCAGTTGTTGCTCATATCCATCAATTGATGAAGCTAGCAAGTTCTGAGAATGCTTATCTGATCATCATTCAGTGCAAAGAAATCATCATCCAGTCCAAAGAAAGTGATGAGGTTGAGGAAGATGGTCATAGTCATGAAAGTGATGAGGTTGAGGAAGATGGTCATGGTTATGGTGGTGGACAAGTCTTGAAACTCAACATAAACAAAGATGTCTCATTCGATGTGAAGAAAGTTGTCACGGAAATCTCTGTTTTGGTTTCTCAAAAGGAGGAAGAGGTAAGCAAGACTAAAGCTATGAAAAAGATAAAGAGCGCAAAATACTTCCAAAAAATGACCACTTGCATGCTTTAAATTTATTAGACAATCCAAGAAAATATAATTTTGAATGCAAAAATATGCTTAGAACTTGTTCTTGGTCCCTCCTATCATTGTGCAGTATGTGATGAATTCAGCTTCCATAAATCATGTGCTGAGGCTGCACCAAATGTGCAAGTTCTATCCTCCCAAATTTGCCCTTCATTTTTTAAGTACTTGAAATTTAATCAATATGATTTCCCGTCAGCCACCTTGGAATGCAACAGCTGTGAAGAGTTCTCATATGATTGCTATGATTGCCTCTTCCAGACCAACCTCAAAGATGAAATTGTCCCAACTGCCCTTGTTTATCCTGAAAAACATCAGCATCCACTCAATTTTGTGATGATGCCATTTAGGTACAATTAGATGTATCTATGTTGCATTTGTAATAAATTGGGGAACTCTGTTAGTTACAAATGCTTTGAATGCTGTGATCCCAACTTTGATGCTCATCTCAATTGCATTTTACCAAACACCATCATGAAGAACAAAGAAGGCCAACAATATTTCTTTCTTAAATTCTAACTCTTATAGTTCCAAAAGTGAAGTATGGCAACACTCTTGGGCTATTTGCAATAAAGAAATAGATGAGGGTCAATTGGTTTATCATGAGCACAAGGATCTACTTGCAAGTATTCATTTCAGGTGTATGGTTCATGAAAACCAAGTTGATAGTGTTATTATCAAGAAGGAAAAGGTAAAAGAAGCTTCTATTTTTAGTTTCTTAATATCTTTTATATAACCAAGACAAAAGATTGTTCATAATTCTCTTATTATTATGTAGGAGAGGGCTGAATACGCATTGAGTGACCGCATAAGGAACACTTTTATCAAAGAAGGGGTTCTTGTTAGTATATACATGTATGAAACACCTTTTCCTCTACCTTTATTTATTTGTCCATTACATTATTTATTGCATGATTAATTATATCCCTATTGCAGGATGAATTTCCTTGCAATGCTGAGAAATTTTTCAATATATTGTTAAGTGATGACTCCAAATTCACAAATGAGTATGGTGCGGCTAGAAAGGATAAAGATCTTAGTGTAAGTTGAAGATCGTTCCAAGAAGATTAATTATCAATCCTGCATGTTTGATGGATTAACTGCTCTTTGTGTTATTCTGCATGGTCCCATTCTACAGTTACAGTATGTTTAGTTTAACTAATATTTATACTCCGTACATCATTGAAGGATATAAAGCAGATATTGTTCTGTTTGGACAAAGTAATGGTGAATTTCGTTATATGCCAGCAATAATGGGTAAAAATAGATCTTGCGCATAGTCAGAGATGATAATGGGAATATGTGTCTATCCATTAAATTTGACGGTTCCCAAAATTTGGAGAATTGATGAATGAGTTGGGTAGTTTGATATAATATGTAAGGTTGAGCGTTACCTTGAACATTGGATAGCTTGTCTAGCAAATATTATTATTAGATCTTGGTCGTTACTAAACAAACTGCAGCATGTATTTGTTTATTACTTCTCTCTCCGTTTCCTTCACTTCTGAGAGAGAACTGTGCGGCGATGTTGTAATTTTGAAAGGGAGTAGATTTTCTCTCCAACTTTTAAATTGTGGTCACAATTTAGATCATTGTCAAAATTAAGCCTCAGATCTCATTATTGAATCTCAAAGACAATTAAAGCAAGAGACCAGAAATTGTCGAGCAAGATAAGACAAAAGCTTTTAGTTGTAGATTTACTGTAAATTGCTAATGTCTTAGCTTTAATTTTACAACTAAATCAAAACCTCCTTAATTATGCCATGCATGGTGGTTCATGCATCTTGAGGTGTAAAAAGAAGTTAAATGTTGTCATTGGGCCATTGAATATTTTAATCGAGTTTGTTTTGGTTATCAATTTTCTTTGTTAGTGTATTTTGTCAAGAATTTAATTATTGCTGTATTAGTTACATATTAATGTTCTCAAAAAATCCACGGGGGTGCTTGCTATTTTCTTATATTTCCAGATGGGACAATGGCATGCTGCTGATGAATATGACGGCCAAGTGAGAGAGATAACATTCAGATCTCTATGTAACAGTCCCATGTGCCCACCAGACACGGCCATGACAGAATATCAGCACAATGTTTTGTCTCCAGATAAGCAAATACTGGTGCGACCTCTTATCTCATTCTCTTTCTTAAATTTCTCTTTCCCTCTAATCGCAATTAGTATCGCCAATGACCCGTGCACTCTCATAAACATCCCTGATTGTGATAATACTCTCGGTTTTCCTTTCCACTAACTTTTTAGGTGTTTGAAACAGTTCAACTGGCTCATGCTGTTCCCTTTGGGTCTTTTTTTGAGGTACGTAACATTAAGACATCTTACTTTGAATTTAGCTCAACTTACATTTGAAAAAATGGTTCTTCCAATAGACTGAGCTTGAGGTATAAAGCATATTCTCAACTTTTGTTCAGTTCTCATTTATTGTCAACTGGGGGACTAGAACTTTACATTGAAGGGGCCAACATTGAATGTTGAGAAGGATATAAATGGAATATTGATTAAAAAAATTAGGGTGACGACAAAATACATAAAATAATTCGAGGGTAAAAGTCAAATATTAAATAAGATATGACTCATAGTTACGTAGAATTACAGGGATCAAAACATAAATATGAGAAAGGTCTTTGAAGTCACTAAAAAAAATGCAATATAGAGGTACTAAATGATGTTTTTCAGGACTAAATTAATTTAGCAAGAATCAACGAGAACAAAATTTTTATAACAAAAAAACTCTTGCTAGCTAGTAGTTCATCAATTAGCTAAGATATTACTCCCGCTAAATTAGTAAGGACTGTATTACTAACTAAATTAGCTAGTGTTGTGTTCTTACTAATTAGTTCGTATTTCATACATAAATAGAAATTGAGTGACTACAAATTTATTTATTAATTAGCTAAAGTTAGAAATCTGGCTAATTTAGTGAAGACATTCCTTCTTGCTAATTTAGCGAGAGCATATATTCTCGTTAATTTAGCGACAGTGTGTCCTCTCGCTAATGGTCACCTAATTGTGTGCACTAACCTACATTGCAATTAATTAGAGCTAGAAACCTCACTAATTTAGCAAGGATTTCTTCTCTCGTTAATTTAGCAAGGATTTTTGCTCTTGCTAGTTTAGCCATGACGTACACTCTTGATAATGTTCATCTAATTGTGTGCACTAACTTACATTGTAATTAACTAGAGCTAAAATCCTCATTTAGCGAGGACTTTTTCTCTCACTAATATTCACCTACTTGTGTGCACTAACTTACATTGTAATTAACTAGAGCTAAAATCCTCACTCATTTAGTTAGGACTTTTGCTATCGCTAATATTCACCTAATTGTGTGCACCAATCTACATTATAATTAGCTAGAGCTAGAACGCTCACTAGGGCTGAGCAAAACCGAACCGAAATCGAAAATCGAATCGAATCGAATGGATTTTGGTATGTTTGGTTCGGTTTTGTCGATTTTCAGTTCGTTCGATTCGAAACCGAAAAAATAAATCATCTTATCAGTTCAGTTCGGTTTTTAAAATTAAAAAATCGAAGGAACCGAACCGACTGAAGTTTGTGAAACTCACCGTTTTGCCTTAGTATATATATACACACTGAGTTTCTAAATCCCTAACTCCATCGATCTCATCTTCTTTACAGAGAAAACCCTAACTCAGGCAGCTCATCTTCATCAATCTTCCTTACAGAAAAATCCTAAAATTGGAAGACAAAGAAGCAAGCCACTCGAACAACTCATAGTAATATTAGTTTAAATATAATAAACATAACCCAAATAAATTTCAGGAATTTGAAATCCCTAAAAGGAAATCTTTCATATCTCCTTTCTTTCTTCTTTTTTTTTGTCCTAATTCATAGTTTGGTCAAGCTAACTCTCACTCTCCTATTTAATTCCTCTATTGAAAGGAAAGAACGGCTGCTCAAAGTGGGCAGCGGAGAGAGAACGATAGAGAGAGAGAGGTGCGGCTATAACAATTGATGGCAGCGGTGAGCGACGAAGGAGACGACTGATCAGATCGGCGATGGAGTCTAGGCGGCGCTGGTGGGGTTTCCGTTCAACCCTCATCTCCCTCTTCTTTCCTCTCTTCTCTCTTCTCTCTTCTCCCTGCTCTCCTCTCGTTTTCTTCCTCCTTAATTCTCTTTTTTTTATGGCTGTCAAAAATCTTTCTAGAGAGACCTAAACCTAAATATCTCTCAAATTACTTGGTTTGTTATTATTATTATTTTTTGCACATGTACATATATGTTTAATGAATTCATTATTTATTATCATATTTTACTTCATTACTTATTTATTCTTCCTTTTGATATTTATAGTTGAATTATTTATTTTGTTGGATATATAGGCCTATTTAGGTTAAAAGCCCAAATATGACCCAGAACAAGTAGAACTGAATCGAACCGATCAAAATTATTTTGGTCCATTCGGTTCTCGGTTCTATATATTTTAGTTTCGGTTCGGTTCTTAAATTTCTTGAAGTTCGGTTTTTGATTCAATCGGTTCGGTCCAAAATCGAACCGACCAAATGCTCACCCCTAACGCTCACTAATAATGTGAGCATTTTTGCTCTCGCTAATTTAGTGACGACCTCCACTCACGCTAATGTTCACCAAATTGTATACAGTAACATAAATTGCTATTAGTTAGAGCTTTAACTCTCGCTAAGTTAGCTAGGATATTTTTTCTCTCGCTAATTTAGCAATGATTTATTCTCTCGCCAAATATACGATTTGCTTAACTATTGTTCTTGCCAAATTCTCGCTAAGTTTTGTGCCAAACTTTTGGTGCCCAAAGACAAAACGACAATATTTTCACTAAATCATTGCAATATATGTTTTTTCCGTGCCCCACTAATATTTGTAACAGAATTTATTTTCCGATGCAATTTTATTGCTATGTTAGTAATTTAGCAACTATTTTTTCCATTCTCACTAAATTTTGTTGCTATTCTATATTTTTTTTAGCGAGGGATGTAAAAGTTTTGGGACCCCTTAGCTCTATCCCATTTGTTATAGGTATGAGGGGTGCGTGGTGCATAACATGGAATAAGACTGGACTTGACTGCATATGACAAGATAGGACTATTATGTCCATTCTATTTCTGGATGTGAAATGGACAAGAGAATCAGATACTATATTAATTACTTAATTGTATGTGTGTTTCATGCAATATTAGTTTTATAAACTATATATACATTTCACACAGCTAATGAAATTGTGTTGCTGCTGCTTCATCAGATTCACTGTCGCTGGAGAGTCGAAAATAGTGATGAAAATTTATCTAGAATAGTCATAAAATTAAGTGGGTAAGTTAAAATCTCCCCCTTCACCTCCTTGTCTTGCCCCCATATACGTACCATGCATTTGGTTTTTCTGTTAATTACACTAGTACAGAAGGCAGTTTCAATTCTTGTGCAATTTACTTTTTGAGTATTTCAGATGCTATTCTTGTTACAAACCAACTTCCCTACCTTATATTTCTTAAGTTGGAATATATCATTTTAATATATTGTGGGAAATTTAAGTTTACAACTTTTGAAGGTGCACATTTTAAGAAATGGTGTATAATGGAATCTAAAATCAAGTCATAAGCAATTGCCATGGTTGGTTTATCTATAATGAACCTTCTTCTTTTCCATGCTTTTGACTGTTTGCCTATCAAACAATTAAGAACTAGTACAGTATTGGACAAACTTAAAAGTCCGAATTTAACTAAAATGTTCATGACTATGTTGTGCAGTACAAGGAGGTAGAATTGATGCTAGAAACGGCTCGATCATTTACTAAGTCAAATACTTCAACAGTGAAGCTGATTCTTCATTGCCCAGTGTTGCACAAGATAGCAGTTGATATCTCAGCAATTCAAAATGAGTTTTTTTTTTTAAATTGTTGTATTGTTCTTTCTTTCATTATTTTATATTTTTTACGTTTTTACGTGAAGCCATATGATGGCAATTTAGGTGTAAATTAATGTCTCTATTTAAAGAGAACCAATGGCGGTGTCTGTTGTGATGCTCACGGCATAGTGGCAATCTCAGGTTTTTGATACTTATGATTAATGTACAATTTCTTCCTTTGCTTTGAGGCCTTGTGACATTTAGTTTCAGAAAGTAGCCTTAATTTTTGTCAATGAGGGTTTATAGCATTCGTTTTTTCCTTTTTCTAAATATTGGATGCTATTCATTTTGCAGAACTGCAATTTCGTACTTTATTTTAGTTTGTTAAACCTTGCACAGTGTTCAGTTTAAGAGTATATGAGAATTTTCTGTGGTTAATGTCTACTATGATAGTTAGAATACTGTAAGAGTGCATATAGAAGGCGATCACTTAATTGTTTATCTAAATGGAGAGAATTTATCTATCCAGTACATATTTAAGAGTTTAGTTTCACCTTAATAATAAAAGGAAAAGAATATTAATTTTTCTTGCCAACAAGTTTAAGAAAAAAACGCGATACTTTGTCTTTTAAATAGAATCATAGAGATGCTAATAAGGCAGCTCACTGTCTTGCAAGGGCGACCTTGTCACAAGCTCATTACCATGTCTGGTCTAGTTCTCCTAGTTGGCTAGATCCAATTTTCTCAGTTGATCGTTCAGTTGCTCTGTCTTGGCCTCTTGCTTTTATGATTTCTGAGTTTAAAAAAAAGAAAAAAGAAAAAACGAAAATGGAAGTTAGGACTGTGCAAATTGTTGGTTTGGTTCGATTTTAGATCAAACCAAATAGATCGAAAACCAAAATTCATAAATAAAAAGAACCAAACCGCAGACCTAAATGGAAAGATTCTGAAATTAATTAAAAGGTGATTCTAATCCTTAATTAAATGATTCAAACATCCATAAAATTTCCTTCTATTGTTCCTCACCCTTTTAGCCCTAAATGGATTGACGAAATAAAATAAAATCTTTCTATAAAAAAAGGACTTACTCTTATTAAAAAATTTCCTTCTTAGCCAAACAGGAGTATTTTCCCATAATAATGAAAAAGAAAAATAAAGAACACTTTCCTAGAGAAAATGGGGCTATGAAGATTTTGCGGAGACTCAAATCGGGTTAATTTCTTCGTCTCCTCATTTTCTTCTTCACAAAGAACTCTAGTTTGTTTGGCGATTTCGATCTGTAGATCAATCACTGAATTAGAATAGAAAATGGAATGGAAGAATGAAGAGGTGGGCTACTAGGGATATCGATTTTAGGTAGGGAAGGAGAAATTTTAGTTTTAGGTCTAACTTTAAACATAAAATAATGTTAAATAATAATACAAAATGGTGCATTTTATATATTTCGATCAGTTTGGTTTATACTATTTTCAAATTTTATAAATTAAACCGAATCGAATTAACCGTATATTAATTTCGATTTAAAATCAAACAAACTGAAAATCAAAATAACTGAGCCAAATAGCAATGTTTTAAAACTCGGCCTAGAAGTTGATTCGATCTGCTAACTGAGTCATGGATCAATTGATTCGATCGGATCGATTCGAAATTTTTATTATTTTTTTAAATATAATTATTTACAAAAAATTAAACACGCAGTATGTAAAAATACGTTCAAAAATCTATTAATTACCAAATATCAATATAAAAATATTAATTTTAAATCCAATAAATTATGTAAATATAAAAATCAAATAAATTGTCTAAAGTAATAAATATCCAAATAAATATGCATAATATCAAAAATAAATATTCAAATAAATTCATTTAATATATGTACAAAATACCGCAAGTTTCCTGAATAAATGTAATTAATAACACTGAACTATGCAGAAAAAGGTATAATTTCATGCAAAAATATTTTACAAGCTTGATTAAATGGGGTAAAAATTAAAATTTGATTAATTATAATAAGAAAAATAAATCAAATTATATAAATCTATAATTAAAATTTGATAAATTATAATAAGAAAAATAAATCAAATTATATAAATCTATAATTCTCAAACCACATATATGAGATATAATAAAATAAGCAAACCATTTTCTAATTTTTTATTTTTTCTGAAAAGTTTTTGAAGTTTAAACCAGTTCAAACCGATTTTTTTAATTCAATTCGAGTTTTTTCGGTTTAATTCGAGTTTTATGTTGGACCAATCCAATTTCTAACCGAGCCATAGTCCAACCGGTTCGATCGCTTGGATTAAATCGAGTTTCAAAATATTGCCAAATAGACCAAAATCTATTTGGTTCAATTTTCAGTTTTGATTCAATTCTGCATAGCCCTAATGGAAGTAAACAAAGAGCTTCGTGAAGAAATGAAAATGTTAGCATTTTCAGATGACTCATAATAAAAAAATATGAGAAGGGAATTGGCAGCAATTTTAAAATGTCCACTTATCGATCAAAATGACATCACCAAAACCGTTTTTTGAAACCCATAAAAACTTAAAATTTCATAATATTTTGCATTTGACATTATTTGTGAAATTACTTTAACCCAACTCACCTTGAAACTCAAAGTAGTAATTAATTCTTCTTCTCTTTCAATTGGTGCTCATGTCCATAAATTAATGAAGCTAGCAAGTTTTAAGAATACTTATCTAATCATCATCTTGTCCAAAGCAAGTGATGAGGTTGAGGAAGATGGTTATAGTTATGGTTATGGTGGTGGACAAGTCTTGAAACTTAACAAAAACAAAGATGTCTCTTTTGATGTGAAAAGTTATCTCAAAAATATTTGTTTCGCTTTCTCAAAAGGAGAAAGAAGTAAGTAAGGCTAAAGTTATGAAAAAGATAAGAGCCACAAAATACTTTCAAAATATAACCACTTCCATGCTTTAAATTTATAAAACAAACCAATAAAAGATAATCTTGAATGCAAAAAATGCTCAAAATTTGTTCTTGGCAAAAATGGCATATGAAGGGACTTATATAGAACTTTAAGCAGGCCATTGTTCTTCATTCGTTCGTATTTAGCTGATTAGATGCTATCCCACAACTTTGAAATATGCTCTGGTCAAATGGATGAAGCAAAAATTATAATCTACGGTTTAAGGTATTATGGTAGCATATGAACCATTCCGAAGAATTTTTGAACGGGCCATCCGTAACTGACATTGATAAAGGAGAAGCCAAAATGGCTATGTCCCTAGGTAACTTGTACCTCTCCTTCAACTCTCTCACCTGGGAGGTTGAAAGTTTAGTATGTTTTACTATAGGGTCTTTATTCCTATACTTTGAAATGAAGCTAGTATCTAAAGCCTCATTAGTAGAAAGTCTGTTCAAATCATTACTGCTAGAAGACATTTATAAAGGGAGTATAGTAAGAAACAAGTTCTTGATCTGCTTCCAAAAAGCAGATCCTAAAATATCTAAGAATGAAAAAGGCAAAGATGAAGATGAAGATGATGAATCTGAAATGGAAATGAAATTGATGAACATCCAAGTAAAGGAGACTTACTGGGCAAAAATGATAGAAATTTGGAAATGTTTAGGAAAAATATTGAAATTGGAACTCGAAGAACTTGAAGAAGAAGGCGAGAAATGTAGATCTTCAAGAGATTTCAAATCTTCAAAGAAGAAGAAGAAGAAGAAATTTTGTAAAAAGGTAAGAAAATGGCTATGATTGAACTATTTATAGGAGGACTTAGCTTCTTCAACAAGCCAAACACAGTTAGCAAAATGGCTTCGCCACATGTCAATCTATGAATGGATAGAATAATGAATGAAGCAATCTATATTAATCTCCTCCTGACGAAGTGTCATTCATTATGACAACTCATCGAGCATGCGAAGAGATAAGTTCAAAATAACAGGTTCAAAATTCGAAAACGTCTAGAATTATATCGAAATTCAAAGAGTCAGGTCAGCAAAATTTTGATCGCTAAAATTCATATGAAATTCAAAGAATCCATATTTAACAAATCTAGTCGCCTTAATCTACGTACTTAGTCCCGATCAGATTATTTTGTGGGTGAGGAGGGGGGGTGGGGGACAAATGATAATGCTTACATTATTATTTATTGAGTTTAAGACATTCCTAGGCCAAAGCTTAAAATAGAGCAATGACTTAAGCTCGATCCCCGCCCCTAGGAAGGGCAGTAGGTGGGAAGTCATTCCCCACCCCGTGATCATTCCTAACTGGTGGATATGGTGAGACGTAGTCATCACATCCTTTGACAAAACTGGCCAGCCTAATAGAGCCTTAACCTGTCATGTCACCTGATAGGACACTACAAGAAAATCTGAAAATAGCAACGGAATTGATTCCGTTGCTAAATTAGCAACGAAAAAGCAATTTCGTTGCTATTTAGCAACGAAAAATAGTTTTCATTGCTAAAATTGGTTAAACTTTATAAATTTAGCAACGGAAAAATATTTGATTATCTTTCGTTGCTAAAAGTGAAGAAAATTTTTGGCTTCATTATTTAGCAACAAAAATTAGCAACGGAATTAGTATTCCGTTGCTAATTAAGGCAGCAACAAATTGCGAATAAAATTTGGAACGAAAAATAGCAACGGAATGTAATTTTTGTTGCTATTTTAGCAACCGAAATAAAATTTTATTGCTATTTTAACAACGAAAAATTATTTCGTTGCTAAATAGCAATGAAATTTTATTTCGGTTGCTAAAATAGCAACGGAAATTACATTCCGTTGCTAAATTAGCAACGAAAATCTGATTCCGTTGCTAAATTTCACTTTCAATGACAAATAGCAACCGAATTTTTATTCTGTTGCTATTTTTGCAACCGAAATAAAATTTAGTTGCTAAATAGCAACCGAATTATTTTTGGTTGCAAAAATAGCAACGAAATTATAATTCCGTTGGTAAATGAGGGGAATTTAAGTAATTTTCACGTTCGTTAGAACTATAAAACGGAAAAACCCTACATTTGCCTCATCTCCTCCCTCATAGACACCGTCGCCCCTCTCTCTCTCTCTCTAAGAAAGAAATCGAAGGCAAACTCATCCTCACTGCAGTTCCTCATCACGATTTGTTTATTCTTTTTGGTATGCATTGGTTAATTTCAGGCAGTGACAAAGAAGCTTCATGGAGTTAGCGCAACTAGAAGCATTGTGCAAGAGGTTGTATAACTCGTAGGATTCTGCAGAGCGAGCTCATGCGAAAAACACTTTGAAATGCTTCTCGATGAACACCGATTACATTTCGCAATGCCAGTACATACTCGATAATTCGTTGACTCCTTATGCCTTGATGCTTGCGAGTTCTAGTCTATTGAAGCAAGTTACAGAGCACAGTCTCTCGTTACAGCTCCGTCTGGATATCCGCAACTACCTTGTCAACTATCTGGCCACCAGAGGACCTAAGTTGCAGCCATTTGTTATCGCGTCTCTAATTCAGCTTTTGTGTCGAGTTACAAAGTTTGGATGGTTCGATGGTGATAGATTCAGAGAAGTGGTTAAGGAATCTACAAATTTTTTGAGCCAGGTGAAAAATTTAGCTATCGGTAGTATTTTATATCTTGAGATTAGATTTATTAAGATGTGCATTTTGGTTTTTCTTTGGACTGATATTTTTCTTTTAGTGCTACTGCAAAATGGATGATATAAATGCTAGTTTGTCGCTGTTACTATATATATATATATATATATATATATATATATATATATATATATATATATATATATATATATATATATATATATATATATATATATATATATATATATATTTTTTCTGAATCTGCATATTAAGTATTTATGCTATTTGTTTTAAATGATACTCATCTTTTGTCTTCACTACTTGTGGCTACAGATACTTTTCTCAGTTCAACCTAGCTTGAATTCCAATTTAATTTGACTCAATAAGTCATCACACTATTTATCTTTTGCATCATATTTTTAAAACTGTGAATGTAGAATTGGGATTAGTTATCTGCATGATTATTAAAATCGGATCGGACCGGGCGGTCGAACCGGTTTAACCGAGAACCATTGATTGGTCCGGTTGGTTCAATGAATAAAAACCGGATTGGATAAAAACCGGAAAATACTGTTTCAAACCTCCAAAAACCGGTTGAACCGAGATAAAACCGAATTAAATGATAAAAACCGGTTTGATTTTAGAAAAACCAATTTTTTGTCCAAAATATTTATACAATATTATTTTTTCTGGAAAAAAATAAAATAAAATTATAAATACAAAATAATTAAAATTCAAACAATTTAATGAATTTTTTATAAATAAAATAAAATTTTATAATTTATATTTGAAGAATTTCTTTAAAAATTTACAATTTTTTACTATATTTATCTTAAATTTTTATTATAAATATTGAATAACTTGAAAATATAGTCCTATTGTTAATGTTTGATGATAAATATATTTTTCTAAATTATTTTTAATTTTTTTATATAGTGATATTTTCATAATATTTATATAAAACTTAAAAAATAATATATTTTTTAAAAAATGAAAAAATCCGGTTGAACCCCAAAGAACCGGTCGAACCACTAACCCTTAAGCTCTCCTGTTCGTTATTCGGTCCGGTTTTAATAACATTGTTTATCTGCTTGTTGACATTTGATTTGATCAAGCTGTTTATCTTTTGCATCATATTTTGCATCATATTTTTAAAACTGCTGATACATGTCTCATAGATATCTGCTTGTTGACATTTTATTTGATCAAGCTGTGTTGTTGATACATGTCTCATAGATATCTGCTTGTTGAAATTTTATTTGATGTTTATTTTGCCAGCCTAATCCGGGATTACCCTCAACTCACCATCGAAGGGTGGCCTGCAACTTCAGGGATCAGTCGCTTTTTCAAATCTTCCAAATATCTTTGACCTCTCTGCGTCAATTGAAAAGTGATGGTAATGATCTACCTCTCTTTTCCCCATCCTTGCCCCTTCCTCTCTTTCCTTTCTGCTCTCTCTATTAGCCTTCCAATTGTCCCTTTTGCAGTGTAGATTTATTAGTCTTCTCTGCTCTGCCTTTTCTGGTGGTTTATTTTCTTATGTTTTAATAAATTGTGGGGGTGCAGTTGCAAGTAGATTGCAAGAGTTGGCACTATCTCTTTCACTCAAATGTTTATCTTTTGATTTTGTTGGGACATCGATTGATGAAAGCTCAGAAGAGTTTGGTACAGTTCAGGTACTTATTTGCTGCTTTTGGTGAATATATGGATATGTTTCAATTATAGTTACTAGCTATTAGGATGGCCTTCCTAAAGTTTCTTGTGTTTTTTATTGTGATTGTATGTTTGTACATTGATAAATTTACAGATTCCATCATCTTGGAGGGCAGTTTTAGAGGATCCATCGACATTACAGATATATTTTGATTACTATGCTATTGCAACAGCTCCCCTTTCTAAGGAGGTTAGTTACAGTCTTGCTTGTATTATGTTTCATTCTTGGACTACATAGTTTGCTGTTATTTTGTGCAACTAAACTATGCTGAAAGAAGAAAATCTCACAGAATATCATGACAATCAATTTTATGAAGTTAATATTCACAAGGGAGGAGGAAATGCAAATAAACCAAACTTGTAAAATTATTAGTTTTAGAATTTGCTTGAGAGGTTTTACTCATTTAGATGTACATGCTTTAAATGTTTTTACCAGGTACACACCAGTTCGGTTGGATTCAGTTGTTGGAGAACTAAAATTATCTGAGCCAATGGACATTATTCTTCCAGGTGTGTGATTGGCTTTGGAAACTTTGTGAGCAATGTTCTTTCCATCATGTTCAATAGTGCATTTGTCCATCAAGTTCTCAGCTATCTATTATTAGACTAGCCAGAGTTGTGAGTATGATTAATACTCCGCACTGTTTCCGTTCTTTGTATTCATGTTGATCTAATGGTGTCTATTTTACTAGGAACTTATTTTTTTAATAGAATATATGAAGAGAAAAACATAGAGATAAAAACTTGTGGAGAAAAACATAGAGATAAAAACTTGTCAGGAAGTTACAAAGAGGGAGAAGAAGACACAGATGAAAGTTTCAGTCATGGGAGAAGTAGAAAGCCCTTTTACAAGAAGAGCTTGCAACTGACAGACGCCAGGTTGCACAGCTACTACAGGATGTAGAACAGGCTAAACAACTACAAGAACAACTTGAGGTATGCATTTGCCCAGTCAATTCCAGTTTCCTTTATTCTATCTGGCTTTAGACGTTACATGCAGTATAAGTTTGAACAATTCTCTGCCACTGACGTGAGCCATTGGATTGGTAGAGTGGTGATGTTTTTCTTCGTTGAGCTAGTTAATGGGAGCTGTAGCTTTGCTGTAAAATAGAATTATTTAGATATAGTATCTAACATCATCCCACTATCCGCACCTGTTAGGATTTTATGAAATTGGATTAAAATTATTATTGCTTTCCATGTGCTCTAAACAGAAGCGTACAACATTCTCCTTTCTGGGAACTATATGGCTATAGTAAGCAGACGCATGTGGAATTAATAATGTTGTATGCTCACGTAGGTGAAAGAATAAGGCTCATTGGCTCCAACTTTGCTTAGTCTTGAAATGCACTTTGTATTTAACTTATTCTGATTTGTTTACACTATTTCGTTTGCTTTGTCATCTTAAATACAAGAAGGGGCATTATTATATATATTATATGATAGTGGGTGGAAGAGTTTCCTAATTTGTTTCAGGAATCTCTTTCTGCTGATGTTGCCTCTTTTTCTAGGTAATCAACGAATTCTGATTTGTTTACACTATTTCGTTTGTTTTGTCATCTTAAATGCAAGAAGGGGCATTATTAGATATATTATATAATAGTGGGTGGAAGAGTTTCCTAATTTGCTTCAGGAATCTCTTTCTGCTGATGTTGCCTCTTTTTCCTCTTTCTAGTTTTAGCTTTGTTTGATTTGCTAAAAATTACGATATAATATATCTACTGGAAATAAGGTTATCAATAGCATATATATATATATATATATATATATATATATATATATATCCGAGAAGAGATATCAGTGTTCAATTCACTTTTTCTAACAAAATTTTTTAAATTGTTAATCGGTTTAGTTTTGGATAATAATATAAGAGAAATTTGATTTCAGTACTATTGAATTCAATGAAGGGATGTGATGGTTCTATACTATTGAATTCAAAAGGCATGTCCCTTACTTTTACTTCACTTGGTTGCAAATTTATACTTGACAAATGCTTAGTGGTTTAGTGGAATTATTGCAGATACTACTTGTAAAGAAAATGCTTGGTGGTTTAGATAAAACGTATGTTGTTAGTATAGGATAGGAGGATATAAAATAAAAGAAATGTCAGTGGTGGGGTTTATTTGGCCAAAAAAAAAAAAGCAAAGTGGCCAAAGGTTACAAATGTCAAGTGCTAACATTAATTTCTATGAAAATGTTGATAGATTCATGAATAACGGTAGAGGTTGGCTTCAAATTACAAACAGATCTCAAATTTCTCTCTAATTTTTATAATCCCATGTAAATTTCTCTCTAATTTTTATTGGAATTTTCAATAGTATAATTGTGTTTTCAATTATTAGTAACCAAGGATTTTTTTTTCTTAAAATTTGAAGAAAATTTATACAATTGGCCTTCATAGAACCAATTCTTCACTATCTTTATCATCTCTATCATTATCTCAGAATTCCAATGATTCTTCTCTTACAGATTATTCTAATACTCCACTTGATCAGAAGATTTCTTTAGCTCTCCGGTTAATCTCTCCTCCACCAAGAAACTTTCAGCAGCCCAAGATTGCTCAACCACCGCAGCACCACCACCAAGCTCCAGAGTCTGATGGTGGAGAGCCTACAAGGTGCAATTGGATCACTATGAATAGTGGTAAGTTCATGCAGTATTTAATTATTATGTATTTATGCACCAAAAATTAAGAAAATTTATTTCATATATTATTTCAATATTATCAAGTGTTTATAAGTTAAAAGAATTTATTTTGATTGAGATTTAGAATTCAGAGAGGAAAATTATAGATGACATTAGAAAATGTTTAAAAAAAAAAAGATTTTGACATTTCTGCATGGTAAAAATGTAAAATCTCCATGATAGTGAAATCTATTGGATAGCATTCGATTAAAAAAGAACATTTATCTAAAGCCGTTTTCGTAATTTTTTCTATAAATTAAGAGTTTTTTTTACAAAATTTACAATGTAAATTATGGAATACCTATAAATTCACCCTTTGATTTTGAAATTAAATTGAACACAATAATTAGCATTACCTATTTAATTAACATTTTGTAAAAGCAGGCAGCATATGTCTATTAATGGATTCCAGTTTTGTACCTACCATATATATAAATATACAGTACTGTTTAATATATGTATATTTGACTAAAAAAAAGATTTATATACACAGATAAAGTCTACGTGGCATTTCATGATGAATGCTGGGGGGTTCCAGTGTACGATGATAAGTAAGTGTATATTAATTTAAATATTTAAATATCATCAATGTTAGCCTTGCTTTTACCTGCTAATTATCATTAATGGAATTGGTGTACCAAATTATATTAATTAAGAGATTATTAATCACCAAAATACAAAAACAACAGCCAATTGTTCGAGCTGCTCTCCTTATCTGGTATGTTGATGGACTACAATTGGACGGAAGTTTTAAAAAGAAGAGAACTGTTCAGGTAATTAATTAATTTCGGACTAATTAATTATCAATTAGTACTGCACAATTATATTTGATATTTGATCTTAAAATTAATAAATTGTATAGAGAAGCGTTTGGTGGATTTGATCCAAAAATAGTAGCAAAAATGGGAGAAAAAGAAATTACAGAGATAGCTTCGAATAAGGCAATCATGTTGGCTGAGTGCAGAGTAAGATGCATTGTAGAGAATGCCAAGTGCATAATCAAGGCAAGTACTGTTTTTTTTTAAAAAAAAACTTCTTAGCTAAAACGATATTTGAAAATGAAATTGAAAAATAGAAATAAAAAAGATAATAACATGATGAAATGATTACAGAGGGAAAGGGAATATGGATCATTTAGTAGCTTCATGTGGGGATATGTGAATTATAAACCAGCAATAAATAAGTTCAGACATGCAAGAAATGTTCCTTTGAGGTCGCCAACGGCAGAGGCAATGAGCAAAGATTTACTGAAAAGAGGATTCATATTGGTGGGGCCGGTGATAATTTACTCATTCATGCAAGCTGCTGGTTTCACCATTGATCATCTTGTTCATTGTTTCAGGTGCTCTGAATGTGTTTCTCTTGCTTGTTATTCAAATTTTTTGCTTTATTCTCTGTAAATTCTTACTTGTTATTCAAATTTTTTGCTTTATTCTCTTCATCCAAGGTGCACTCTGTTGTAGATCATACATTTTTTTGATTGAAGGCAATCTCTTATAGACACATTGGAGCTCCAATTATGTTAATGTTTGCATTGTGTTTTCAATTATGTAAATAAAAAATATAGAAATTGCAGTTAATAATGTCTAACATCATCAAAAGAAATCTGTGGAACACATTGAAGGTATAATTGGGAAGATATCTTGCTGCATATTTTCTAATTTCATGAACATTTATTTTTAAATCTAACAAAAACTATTTAATATGTTTGCCTTCTACATATTCAGTTTCCTTTAACTGCTTTTTTATCATTTGCTTCTTTTGCTGCTCCCTTTTCTCTCTCTCATGTGAGGATGAGGGATGAACTTTAATCATGTTACCCGTAGGTTTTTGCATAAATTTTGTGTAAAAATTCACAATAATTTAGTGACGGAATAGCGACGATAATTCCGTCGCAATATTTTTATAATACTAGCTTAATTTAGCAACGGAAACTTTAATTCGGTTACTATAAATAGCAATGGAAATTATAATTCCGTTGGTACAAATAGCAACGGAAATTAAATCCGTTGCTAAATTTAGCAACAGAAAATAATATCCGTTGCAAAAAATACCAACCGTCAAATTTGCAACCAAATGTTCCGTTGCTAATTTTTAACAGCAACGGACATTCAACAAATTCGGTTGCTAATTTTCGTTGCTATTTATTAATTTTCTTGTAGTGAGAGCTACCTACCCATCCTTGTACCAACTGTATTAGGCTACCCACTAGGTACTTAAGTGCCTCGAAAATAGGACACCAAGCATGCACTATAAATACTTAACACTTGAAGGATACAGGTATTCCTCACTTGAAACTTTCTGCCTTTAAATTCTCTCTTTAAGAACCTTACTAACTTAAGTATTGGAGTTCTTACTCTGTTTCGGCTAGGAAGTCTTTCTTGCATGTCTCTTTGAGCAAGCTCATCCTACCAAATCATCCAATCTCCCTTTTTTCTCTCTCTTTAGATGTTTCAAGTAATATCAATTTGTATTAAATAGAAGCAATAACCATAGATATCATCAAGAATTTTAGGATGTTTATCAAAGGCATAAATAAGATAAAATTCTCGAATCTGGGTCATGACTCTCACTCATTCGTACGAGTATGACCCGTCTCGTGTAGGAAATTAGCCCTCTATTCAATTTTTTTTTTTTTAATGATTGATTTTTATATATCATGCTCTCTCAATAGGATATTGCCATTGGGTATCTCAATCCTAGCTACCTTCCCACATCTACGATCATATCAATATCTCCCAACTGGCAAAAAGGGAGCCATAGGCCCGACGAAGAGAGACTTAAATTTGAAGTTATATTTCATTATTAAACATAATAGTGTTGCTAGGCATTTAAGTTTTGTGTACCCTTATCTGCTTTTTTTTTTTTTTTTGAATGCTGTACCCTTATCTGCTTATTCTTCCCTTTCTATGTTGAAATATATGTTTAAAGGATTGTTTGTTTGTTTGTTTTTTGAAGTAACTAACTGTATTTTATACCAATTAGCTGCTAAGGTATTCGGAAATTTTTTACAATTAACTGTTTGTAATTGTTTTTTGTCCCAATGCGCTGTTATTTCAAATAATTTTTATCTAATCAGTTGATAGGGGATTCACTTTCATTTTTTTTTAGTTCGAATACAATACTCTTTTATTAATTATAAACTTCTCAATTCTTTACATAAATAATAATAATAATAATAATAATAATAATAATAATAATAATAATAATAATAATAATAAAATTATAATTTTTGTTTTGTGTACCCCTAACTGTTTATTGTTCTCCTTCTATGCTGAAATTCATGCTAAAATACTACTCTTTATTTTTTTAAAAAAAAAGTGTACATTTTGTGTCTGACATACAGATAAAAAAATAATTGTAAAAAATATTTTTTAACAAAATTAATTATTATTTTTATTAATTAACATAGGAAAATGATAAAAACAATATAATGCATTTAATTTATCAAAATAATAGAAAGTAGGAAACATGTAACAAAATAATTTAGGATAAAATATTTTTCCGTAAATAAACAATTATTTGAAATTAGAGAGAGTATAATTTATATGGAAGAGACAAGTGAATTGTTTTGTATTAGATTTGACAAAGCAAATAAGACCAAATTGCACATAAACTTTCATTTCTCTTGTTATGTAGTGTTTTGTATTATAACTCTTTGATTTTCTAAATGGAAAACAAATAAAAACTTATAGCCATTTGCATGGATGGCCGGCTGGCCGGCTGGCCGACCAGTGCAACTCATTAATTAGATTTTGATAAAAATATGGGTGTGGAATGTGCATGTTGATTAAGTTGGTTCATTTATCAGTAATTAAAGAAGACAAACATTTGATTTAAAAAATTCAAATTTCTTTAAAAGTAAAATATAGTATATAATCCCTCTATTCTAGTTTAAGTATGTTTATTTTATTTCAAGTGTCACTCTTTAAAATAAAAATCATATTTTATCTTGATTTTGATATTTTAAAGCATTTTTTTCTTAATTAATAAAATGATACACGATTATCTTTTAAAAATTGGGCCGTTGATTTTAATTAATACGTGTGAAAAAGCAAAAAGTATAAATCTCAAATGAAACGGACAGAGTATAAAATATATGTAAGAAATCCCAGAATTCATCTAGGCAATAATAATCATGTTAAATCATCAAAAAAATAAAATATATAGCGAAAGCGTACCTGAATTCATCGTTTTAATTGAATTACCAAAATTTTGTGGCTTATGATCTTTCAAATTGATAGGTAAGGAAGAAATCTGTCTTCTATCGATGGGAATAGAAAGACAACTTCCTATATGTATAATTTGGGGACCATAACCCTTTTATATGAAAAAAATTTTCCTTTATTTTTAATTTAGCCCATCATAAAATTAGAAATTATAAAAAAGTATCTATACATTTAACCCATACTTATAATATTATTATTATTATTGTGGCCCACTTTACTTTTATTAAATTAGATCACTTTAATATTTAGGCCAAGTCTTTTAAATGATAGTCATGACATATAATTATTATAATCTTAATACATATATAGTGTATTTGTCCATAAATCCTAACAATCTCCCACTTGGACTATACATTTATATATATATTCATTTTGCTTTATAATTATATGTCAATTTTATGAGCTCAAAATTTTACTATCAAAATTAAATACCTTTCTGAACAATCTTGTCCATCAATCATGCTTACATAGAACAAAGGCGACTTTTGTTACTTATATGTCGTAACTAAATCCATCCCTGATCACATATATAAACACAACGAAATGACATAGATTCAGTATGGATGCATAGCATGGAAATTACATGTAATGTGATCTAAACATGCTTATTTTCAACTGGTCCATTCTATAAACTTAGTGAGATTAATCCATAGCTAAATCAAAGTGTGAATAACTCAACTTTATTTCTGCAGAAAATGTAGATAAACCAAAAAACTAAAAATGTGTCTATAATAATAAAGCAAGATTACAAAACTCCCACTAAAATTAAATATCCTTAAGAGACATGACACCCATATGAGCAGTATGCTCATTAAAGATAGTGGGTGGTAATCCTTTAGTAAGCGGATCCGCAACTATGGAGTTTGTACCAATATGCTCAATAGACACCTGTCCACTTTGAACTCTTTCTTTAACAACCAAGAATTTAATGTCTATATGTTTTGACTTACTCGAACTCTTGTTGTTATTAGAATACAAGACTGTTGATTTATTGTCACAAAAGATCGTAAGTGGTCTTTCAATTCCATTAACAATTCGTAGTCCAGTAATAAAATTGCGCAACCATATTGCCTGATTTGATGCCTCATAGCATGATATGAACTCTGCTGCCATGGTAAAAGAGGCTATAAGAGATTGCTTAGCACTCTTCCAAGAGATAACCCCTCCAGCAAGCAAAAAAATATAGCCTGATGTAGATTTCATGCTATCTTGGCACCCAGCAAAATCGAAATCTGAATACCCAATGATCTCTAACTTATCCAATCTCCTGTAAGTGAGTATGAAATGTTTTGTTCTTTGAAGATATCGCATGACTCGTTTGGCTGCTTTCCAATGATCCATTCCTGGATTACTTAAGTATCTTTCTAATACTCTAACTATGTACGCAATATCCGGACGCATACAAACTTGAGCATACATTAGACTTCCTATTGTTGATGCATAAGGAATCTTTTGCATTTCTGTTTCCTCAAAAGCATTTTTGGGGCACTATTGAAGATTAAACATGTCTCCTTTAACCACAAGGGTATTTCTTGGTTTACAATATTGCATGCCATATCTCTTAAGAACCTTTTCAATATAAGCTTTTTGTGATAATCTAAGGATACCTTGAGAGCGATCTCAATGTATTTGGATCCCTAATACAAAATTTGCATCTCCAAGATCCTTCATCTCAAAATTCATAGCTAGAAATCTCTTGGTTTCATGCAACAAGCCTATATCGTTGCTAGCAAGCAATATGCCATCAACATACAAAACTAGAAAAATATACTTACTCCCACTAAATTTGTGATATACACAATCATCAACCAAATTCGTCTCAAAACCATAAGAGATAATAATCTGGTGAAATTTGTAATACTACTAACGAGATGTTTGCTTAGGCCCATAGATGGATTTTTTCAATTTGCAAACCGTTGACTTTGTATTTTCTGATACATAGTTTTCTAGTTGCACCATATAAATTATTTCATCAATGTCACCATTGAAAAACACTGTCTTGACATCCATCCAATGTAGCTCAAGATCAAAATGTGCTACTAATGTCACACCCTTCACGAAACAGTCCTTTTCGATGCGAAACTTAACAAAAAACGGTAAGTTTTTTTTCCACCGAACAATTCGAAACACTTAAAATACTTTTACATTAATTCCAGTATCATCCGAAAACCTTGTAAACAATTAAAACATATACAAAATAACTTCATGCCAAAGACTTATATTAAACACTCATTCATTAATAATCATAAATACAATCAAATTACAGTTCAATCTTTTACCTTAATAGTCTAAGTATATACATGCCAAGATACAATTCGATCTAGTACTATTTCTTCTCTTCCGATCTGCTCCACTATGTACTATGCTCCCACAATACTTCATAACCTGCACGCAGTAAACACTACGTGCTGAGCACTAAATATGCCCAGTGATGACTATTAATCCAAGAATTTCCCAAAATAAAGCATAATTACATAATTTATTCTACTATTATTCTTATTTCATTTAACACTTTCTCTTACTTTAATTAACATTAATTTATTATTAACTCGTACTTTGGTGATCCTTGCTCTTTGGTTTTTCACTCTTTCAATTATATTTTATTCTATCTTCTAAGGTGAAACATTATCAGATTTACTTTTACCTTACTTTATTCATTACTATAACTTTTACTTTTACTTTTGTCTTATCTTTTTAATCATAGAGATATAATTATCATTTCATTTAGCTATGTGTATTGGTACTCCTGACTTTAATGGTATCAAATTAAACTATTTTATTTCTTAGTTTATTGTCCAATTATTCAATATGTATTCTAATTATCCTTCTTGATATATATATTTCTTTATTTTTCTTTAACTTTTAACTAATAAAAGCATTACTAATTAAAGGTTTTAAGCTTTATTGAAAAGTGATATAGCTATTTTAGAGTACTTTGTAGTCAGAACTTTCTTTCTTTCTTTCTTTCTTTCTTTTATACCTTTACTTATGTTCAAATAGTTGCTTAAGACCTATATCTTTTACTTTTTCCTTATTGAACAATTATGTGTCTTTTATCATTTTATTTTTCATTTAACTTTTCTTTCAGAAATACCTTACTTAATCATTAAGTTTCACTTGATGTCATTACTATCACTTTTTAACTTTAAATAGATAATTAATATTATTTTTCAAACTTGTCACTTTTTTCAATAGTAATTGGTATAGGAAATATCAGTTAATTAAATTTATCTTTTTCATGTAAAACAAAATACTATTTAAATAATTTTTCATTATAAGAGCTTGACTTAATCTTTATTTATTATTTTATTCTTATAAAACCTTTTTTTTCTTTTTTTTCCTTATTAATCACACTTTTTGAATAACTTTACAGATTTATTTCAACTTTGTATTTTCTTTAAAATGAATCATTTTTCAGTATAACTTTTTATATTCAATTCATTTAAGCAATATTGATTTATTCATTTTGATGCGCCCCTAGTGCAATATAACAGGATTCTCAAGAAGGATACTCGGGACTGGACCCAAAGGTCGCACTAAACAGATAGAGAAATGATCTCGAAAGATCAAGTCTCACAGAGCAGAAAACAGATACACTTTCACTTTCACTTTCACTGAAGCTATGGAGATCAAAGATCCTACCCATAGCAAAATAAGTCGTCATGACTTACATCGTGGTACAGAGATGTCTCTATGGCTAGCCAATTATATCCTAAACAAGAATAATATCTCCTGCTTATCGCTAAGGGAAAAATAATCAATTATATTTATAATAATTTTTAAACATTTAAAAATCTTTAATTTCTTTCTTTTATTTATTACTACACTTTATTTCTGATTGAACACACTCTTTTAATACTTTTGACTTTTCACTAACTTTTTGCCTTTTCTTTGACTTTATCTTTCAAGTCACTTTTGTGAATTATTCTTCAATAATTTACTCAGATAGTTGGACTTTCCAGTCTTTTATACAAATTATGAATTATGACATTATAATTCACAATTCTCTTTTATTCTTTTTGTATAATTCTTTACGAATTATTTTATAATAATTCAAGGGTCGACTTTTTATGATTTTTTCCTTTTCTTTTACTGTCCAAACTTTTCAATTATTCGATATACCAACTTATTTCGTCGGTGAATTATTCACTTTTTTAATACTTTTTATTGACTAATTTATTTTTGATAAATTAGTCATGCATTATTTTACGATTTTTTATGCCATTATGAATTCTATTAGTGTAATTTAATATTTTATGCCTTGAAAATGCATAATTTGACTTTTTCACTTTTTTTATACCGAAACAAATTTCTTCGCGTTCGTTAATAATTACGTACTTATTTATTGAATTATTTCTTAATAATTCAATATTTTAATTAAACATAATCAATAATTTATTTTGAAAATATTCAAATAAAGCATAAAAATTTCATAAAAATTCGTGCATACATTATTTTATATTTTTTATCATTTTCACTCATTTTATGAATTATTCACCAATAATTTATTTTTTTATTATTTTCATGACTTAATAAAAATTCGAAAAATTCATTGGTTGACTTTTTGTTTCATTTCCATTGACTATAATTTAATTTCATATCAATTCACTATTTTCAACATTTTTATACAATTATTAACTAATAATTCAACTATTTTCAATATACATATTAACATTAAATTCTAAATAAAATCACAATAATTTCAATAAATGTCAATAAAAGTTATTTAAACATTATTTATTAGTTATTGTCATTTTTCATCAAAGTAATTACTTAATTCACTATAAATCACAACTTTCACTCAATACATACATTATACATAATCTTAAAAATTTTCAAATAATTTTCAATTATTCTCTAAAAACACATAGACATCAATTACCATGCCTACTATTATTTTAGGCTAACATACATTATTTTTATGCATTTTTCTTATCATTTCCTCTACCTATTAATTTCGGCCACCTAAATTTTTCTTCTTAAAAATTTTCTTTATTTCATTTAAGCTTTCATTTCATCTTTTTTCATGCTTAATTTTATTTACCCTAACATAATCTGATTAATTAATAACTTTAAAATTTTTTAACCTAATTACACCAAAGGAATTAATTCACAAAAAAGGGAAATCAATGAATTTTGTAGTCAGTTACTTTTTTTCAAGCTTTAGCTTCCTTAGGCTTCCTTTTTCATGCCTTACACCAAAGAAATCCATTCTTCACCCAAAAAAACAATGGTGGCCGAATTCTTCATCAAAGAAAACACCATGATTTCAATCTTTTTAGCTCAATTTAACCACAAAAATGGATTCTAGGCACCTAAAACTACTTATAGGTACCCTTAAACAAATTTAAAATCTTAAAAATCTCTTACCTCCATTTGACCCCTAAACCTTTTCTTCTTGATTTTTCTTGCTTCCTTCCTTCAAATCAAAGGCTTGAGACTTGATTAATTATCTAGAGGAATGGAACTACAACTCCTAAGTTGAAATTTATGAGAGATCTTGAGTAAATAAGAAGCAAGAGAGGGAGAGGAGAGAGAGAAGTTGTTTCGGCCAAGAAAGGAAGAGGAAGAAGATGGGCAAGTTTCTGGAGTTTTCTCCAGATTTTTGCCTCTTTTATACTCCTCCAATAGGCCTAAAATTGGGCTTGATGAGTGGGCTTTGTCCACTTAAACATTAAGGTCCATTTTAGGTCATTTAAGGTCCAATCCAAATTCTCTCTCTTCCTTACTTCAAATCATTTCAATTTTTATTCCATCATTCTTAAAACATAAAAAATAGGTAGTACGTAAATTTTTGGCTCAATCGGAGTTAGTTATCTATCCGATTCAAACTTATTGGTCTGATTCGATAACTGCTGGTACCACCGAAAAATTCCATTCTCATCACCAAAATATTCTACACAAAAATTCATGTAGGCATGCAAAATCTAGCAATTTTTGGAGTTCATATATTATTTTTAATTATTTATGCAAAATTAAGTCCCATTCCCTATCAGGAAAATTGACTTGCTATCTTTTTCGTATTTTTGACTTTTGAAGGCCCATTTAATCTCTATTTCACATCAAATTTTAACCCTGAGCTCACTATGACCATTACTTTCCAATGATCTAATAAAATATTTTTGACTTTCGGGTGTCCTTTCGAGTCCGGAAAATACTATTCACTATCGAAAAGTACTATTTACGGCTGATCCGGTGTCGAGACCATTACAACTAATGCCATTATAGTCCTAAAAGAGTCTTTCGATGAAAATGGAGAGAAAGTCTCTTTATAATCAATGCCTTCTTTCTGCGTAAAGCCTTTAGCGACAAGACGTGCTTTGTATCTCTCCACATTACCCTTTGCATCCCTTTTGATTTTAAAAATCCATTTACAACCAATGGGTTTTGCACATTCAGGCAATGGAACAAGATCTCATACGTCATTATCTTTTATAGACTTAATCTCCTTATTCTTGGCATCTATCAACTTTTGAAAGTTAGAACTTTTCATTGCTTAATGAAAATTGACTGGATCATTTTCCATCACTCCAATGTCAACATCATGTCCTTGGAGAAACACAACATAGTTATTCGAAATTGCACTTCTCCTTTCTCTAGTGGATCTCCTTAATGACAATGGTTCTTGAGGCTGTGGAGTTTGTTCTTCAGGAATATCTCCTTGAGACTGAATGGGAGGATTAATGTCTGGTATAATAATCTATTCTTGATTATTATCCATAGCAATTAGAGGAATATCAACATATTTCTCTTAAAAGACAAAGTCTTTAACTCTTTCTCCCCCCGCAAACTCAACATCCTCAAAAAATCGAGCATTACCTATCTCAAAAATAGATTTACTTGTGGGATCATAAAATTTGTAACCACTAGAGCATTCAGAGTATCCAATAAAATAACAACTAATAGTCATAGAGTCCAATTTCTTTTCATTTGGCCTATAAGGCCTTGCCTTAGCTGGACATCCCCAAATATGAAAATGCTTTAGACTAGACTTTTTACCTGTCCAAAGTTCATAAGGGATTTTACTAGTTGCATGACTGATCATACTTCTTACCATGTCCAAAAGAGTTCTATTTCGTCTTTCAGCAATACCATTCATATTGGATGAACTCGACATGGTGTACTGTGATATGATACCGCTTTCTTCTAGGAATTTAGCAAATGGACCTAGATGTTGTTCACCTGAACTGTCATATCTACCATAGTATTCACCACCACTGTCAGATCTAATGCTTTTAATACCTTTATTGAGTTGATTTTCAACTTCAACTTTAAACCTTTTGAACATGTCCAGTGACTGAGATTTCTCATGAATGAGATAAAGATAGCCATATTGACTGAAATCATCTATGAACGTTATGAAATATGCTTGGTCATTCCAATAAGCCAAAGGGAATGGCCCTCAAATATCTATATGTATTAGTTCTAAGACATCTATTTTCTTATTGGCATCAAATCTCCTGTTATTTGTTTGTTTTCCCTTAATACAATGCACACACATGTCAAAATCTAAAAAGTCAAGGGGATCTAGAATACCATCAGATACAAGTCTCTCAATTCTCTTTTTAGAGATATGACCTAATCTCTTGTGCCATAACAAAGCTGAATTCTCAATAGTTAATTTACGTTTTTTACATATTGAATGAACATGCAAGGATTCATTAAATGAAGCAATTGTATTAATTAAATATAGATTATTATAACCTGATAAAGAACCAGATCCAACCAAACTTGAATTTTGAAAAATATTGAATTTTCCATTTCCAAATGAACAAGAATATCCAAATTTATCTAATGCTGAAACAGAAATCAAATTTTGCCTAAAAGACGGTACAATAAAAGTCTCAAACAAATTCAAATAAAAATTAGTTCTTAATAATAATCTAAAAGTTTCAATTGCTTCGACTTCAACTGACTTGCCATCACCAACATAGATGTTCTCTCACCATCATTAGGCTTTCGGCAATTCAGGCAACCCTACATGGACACACTAATGTGAGTTGTTACACCTGAATCAATCCACCAAGTGTGTCTAGGTACTGAAGCCAAATTAACTTCAGAACAAACAAAGTTAAGAAGCATACCTTTCTTAGCACGCCAAGCATGATAGTTGGTACACTGCTTCTTCTGGTGTCCTGCAGCTCCACAAAAGAAGCAACCACCTTTAGTTTGTTCCTTATGTTGTTTCTTGTGTAGTGCTGTTACCGCAGCTTCCTTATTCTTCCTTTTCTTATTTTCTTTCCTTTTATCCTTTGAGGTGGAAACCAAATGAATACTTCATGTCTGTTCTTGCTTTAATCTATCCTCTTCCTGAACACAGTGAGAGATGAGCTCATTAAGGGTCCATGAGTCCCTTTGACAATTATAGCTCACCTTAATTTGACCAAATTGTGCAGGAAGAGAGATCAAAATCAAATACACTAACAAGTCTTCGGATAAATCCAACTTGAGTACCTTTAAACTTCAAGCAAGATTAGACATTTTCATAATGTATTCCCTTATATTTTCTTTACTTGTATACCTCATAGAGACAAGTTTTGCTAAGATTATACTTGTTTCAGCCTTATCATTCTTAGCAAATCTCTTCTCAAGGTCCTCAAGGAAACCTTAGCTGTTTCCACCTGATCGAATGTTGTGCCCTTAAAAGCTTCAAGAATGGCACGCTTAATGACCATAAGACTTATGCGATTAGACCTTTTTCACTTTTTCATCTCCCTCTTTTGTTCAGAGGTACTCTCATCAGTGAGATAAGCAGGTCTAGGTTCCCTTAGTGCAAGGTTTAGGTCCATGACTCCGAGAGTGATCAATACACTCTCTTGCCATGCTTTAAAACTCGTGTCAGTCAGCATAGGAATGCAGTTGCTACTAGCAGTAATATTAGCAGCAGGAGCAGAAACTAAATTTAGAACAAAACATATAAAATAAACTCACATAAGTATCAAAATAATACCAAAATTTAATAAAAAATTTAAATATAGTTAAACCTCATCTCAAGATATCTGACACTCCATTAACATTTTATCTTTGGACAAAATATTAACTTGTAAGTGATATCTTGATATAGCAATTAAACACAAATAATAAAATAACATGTCAAATAATAATTCTTTTTTTGGATTGATTTATTATTCACATGTAAGATCAAATAATCATATCATGCTAATTGCTACAAATGTATATGTAATTATATTAAACATTAACTTTCCTTTGGGCCAATTAATATTTATATAATCACATACACACAACCAATTATATATTGTAAAATAAATTAATTGATTTTTATAGAGGTTACTTTGATAACATATTGGTTCAATTAACCCATCTCAACATATATATAGCTATACTGAATTTAAAATTGAAATTCCACAAATAATACCATCTTAATACCAAATTATTTATTTACCGGTAAAAACTTAATACATATATACAATAGCACATAAAACAATGCCATAAACACAATATATATATATATATATATATGCAACAGCCGCAAAAGTGAATAAAAAAAAAATTTGTGTCCCGATAACCCAAAGTCACATAGTGACAAAATCATAAAGCCAAACAAATAAGTGATATAATCTGTTTCACCACAACCCAATAAAAGGAATAACATAATGCAAATCAAATAAACTTGATGGCACATGAAGACAAAACCGAGACAAGCAACAATAAACAAATAGGCCACATTTTTTTTTCTCTCGTACCAAACGGCACAAACAAAACTAAATGGCAGTTTTTTTTTTTCTCTCTCTTTTTGCCCTCATAGCAACCGGTAAAATCAAATAACAATATTCCATGAACACAAGAATTCATGGTTGCCATAAAACTCATTATGCCGAAAATCAACAATAAAAACAAAAAAACTGCCACATAATCAATTTTACCGCAAATCATCAAGTGGAATAAAACAAAGCCATATAACAACAAAGAACATAAATTCAACCACAAGCATAAAGCCATGAAGCCAAACAAACTGAATTCATGGAAACTTTAATCTATTTCTAATGATTCAACATGAAATTGGCTCTGATATCAAATGTAAATAACTCTAGAATTAATTTCGATAATAATAATCATGTTAAATCATCAAGAAAATAAAATCTATAGCGAAAACGTACCCGAAGTCATTGTTTTAATTGAATTACCAAAATTTTGTGGCTTACGATCTTCCAAATTAATAGGTAAGGAAGAAATCTATCTTCTATTGATGGAAATAGAAAGACAACTTCATATATATATATATTGGGGACCATAACCCTTTTATATGAAAAAAGTTTTTCTCTATTTTTAATTTAGTCTATCATAAAATTAAAAATTATAAAACAGTATCTATACATTTAACCTATACTTATAATATTATTATTATTATGTCTCATTTTACTTTTATTAAATTAGCTCACTTTAATATTTAGGCCAAGTCTTTTAAATGATAGTTATGACATATAATTATTATAAATTTAATATATATATATATATATATATATATATATATATATATATATATATATATATATATATATATATATATATATATATATATATATATATATATATATATATATTATAAAACAGTATCTATACATTTAACCTATACTTATAATATTATTATTATTATTATGGCTCACTTTACTTTTATTAAATTAGCTCACTTTAATATTTAGACCAAGTCTTTTAAATGATAGTTATGACATATAATTATTATAATCTTAATATATATATATATATATATATATATATATATATATATATATATATATATATATATATATAGTGTATTTGTCCATAAATCCTAACAATATATTCTTATATATTTTCTACTGCATAATTAACATATGAAAAATGCATGATTATTGGTAAATTGGATTTCCTTAAATTAAAACACTACTATTAATGACAAAAAAAAATGGCGGGAAAATTAATAATAATAATAATAATAATAATAATAATAATAATAATAATAATAATAATAATAATAATAATAATAAGGAAAGTGGGAGAGAATAAGAATATTTGAGAAAATGGTGGGAAGAGATGATTGTTAGAAATGGGGACATGGGAAGCAAAATCATTAAGCATGAGCATGAGACGTAATTATGTGCCGTGAGAGTGTGTGTGCACTTTATTTATTTATGTACTCATATTTATACATTAATACCCCACATATTAATACTATCATAACATTTCCCGTTCCCTTTCTTTTCTTTTTCTGTGCATACATAATTAATTCTATAATTACCCCTCAAATCTCTGCCAATTATACTAATCTTGCAGTCCTGAATTTTGCTTTATTTTCACTCATTATGTTCACATTTCTACTCCATTTTATTATTTTATTTTTCAAAATACTGCCGCCTTCATTCTATAACTTATTTTAATTTAATTAACTCGTCATATACTTAGAATTATATTTAAATATGTAAATCTTTTTGGAAGAATTAACATGAAAAGAAATTATTTATTGGGTTGATGAACTAATTAATTCAGCGAGATATAAAATTAAGTAATAATTTTCTTATTTAGAAAACGAAAAACAAGAAGAAAATATCAACTAAAACTTAATTTTTTTTAAATAATTAAGGTAATCTAAACCGAAATTAGCAAAATAAATAGGGGACAGAGAAAAATTAATGCAATGAATAAGGCAGCAATTGATTTAAAAATCTTAAAAATAAAAATAAAAAAACTTTTAACAGAAAAACCTTATGATGAGAATGATGGGGTGAAATCCAAGCAATCCAAAGTCGGACCCACACTTTTCCCATCTGCAAAGACATTCTTAAATCATCCTCTCCTCAAATTTCATTTCAAAGAGACATGACATGTTACATGCTTTTATTTTATTTTATTTTATTTATATTTCAATTGAAAAAACAAAATCATCAAAAGCTTCTAAAATACTAAAATACAACAAAACTTACCAAATCTCAACTTCCCCAATACTAATTGTTGGGTCAATTTCACCCATGGTCACTGAACTTAGGCCATATTACCCAAAAGTAACTGACTTATTTTTTCTAACATAAATGTCACTGAACTTAGTACCTTTTTTCATAAAAGTCATGTTCACCGGTTTCCGGCGACGATCTTGGCCGGAATGCTGACGTGGCATGCCACGTCAGCAGTCATTTGCCGGAATGATGACGTGGCACGCCACGTCATCCGCCACGTCAGCAACCCTTGCCGAAATGATGACGTGGCACGCCACGTCATCCGCCACGTCACGTGAAGATGCCATGTCAGCCGCCATGTCACCTGTTGAATCCTAAGATCAAAGCAAAAACTCACTACTATAATACCAGTGGGACCCCATTCAATTTCTGTGGGACCAGCATCATGAAGGTTGGCCTGCATTGGGTCCCATGTGAATACAGCTATTCTAATGCAACTAAGCCATGCAAAATAAATAAATTATTATTTCTTATTTTGTAATTAAGGATTAGGATTCATAATAAATAATATGGTTTTATGGGATTCTCTAGTAGTGGTTGAAGGTGACGACAATATAGAGTCCAATTTTGTTAATATATTGAGGAGGTCAAATTTGATCAGAGATTTACTTTTTAATCATAAATATTATAGAATCGGTGACTAATAAAATAATTTTTGACTTTCTATTTTTTTATGAGAATTATTACAAATAACTCTTCGTTTGGGATGCTTCTCTGCTGTGAAATGTCACATGGAACCAACTATTTTGCATTTTAAAATACTTCTTTTTGTTTATTCTTCAATTCATCACATCATCAATTCATCTTTTTTTAATCTTATTTCTTTCTATGATTTGGAGATTTTTAAAAAATTATATACATATGTATTAATGTAAGTATTCAGTTGAAATTTTTAATAAATCAGATGATTAATTTAGGCAAAAAAAAATCTTAGAGCTAGATAATTAATGAGAGTTTAATTGAAACCATTCAATTGACATGCAAATAACCTTATCTGAAAAGTGCCAAAAAAAATTTAATTTAAAATTCTAATTAAATGTGACAATACTCTTTAATTGAGGTATTGAATCTAATAAGAGTTAAATTTAGTAACTATCTGTAGTTCAAACGGTTAAAAATAACTATTTTTCTGTTTAATCAGGATTTGAATACCCATCATTTCCTGCTGCCAAAAAAATGTATTATAAAAAAAAAAGGAGTTGAATTTGATGGTCAAACCATCTTTCTTCCTAATTTTGATATCTTCTCAAGAAAATGAAATTAATTTTTGTTAATATATAATTAAGTTATTTGATTCCCAACGAACTATTTGAAGTACAAATGGGGTTAATTGTAGGCTTCATCGAGAGAGAGCATGCTTAATAATTTGGCTCCCCATAAGGTGAGTAATTAAATTACTTCCTCCATTTTTTTTATCTATCACTTTTGAGTAAATTTCATATTCTATTTATCTGTCACTTTTAAATTTTTAATGTAATTTAATTTGCTTTTTTAATTTATTTTTTTCTCAATAAAATTAGAACCAATCAGATTTGATAATTTAGTATTGATCACGTAATTTAATACTAAATTTAAGTTTATTTATTATTTATTAATCTTGATAAAAATAACAAAAGTAACTAATAAAAAAATGAAATGATTAGATATTATCCTCTTGCAGCCAATTCAAGGGACAATAAAAATCACCCATATAAATCTGTTTCCTTTCATAACCTCACCAAGTGAAAAATGGTAAATAAGTAGTGTCCTTTTACCCTCGTAAGTTATTTTTTTTCTTGTTTATGAAATGGATAATGCTGTATTTATAAAATAATTAATATTTTAAAATTAGAAATAATAAAGGAGAAATTGAAGGTAAAATATGAATATCACGAGAAATGAAGTATGGGAGTAGATTAACATGCACGTTAAAATCAGATGGTTTTTCTGTAGAAAAGCACGTGAAAAGATGCATAAAAGTGTGTAGAAATCAGAGGAAAAGAGACTGGGTTTGCTTAAACGAGATTTTATACTAGTTTGTTAATGGCTGACTCCCTGTCCTAGATGAGCGAATGAAAGTGACCCTTAAAGTTCCCTTAATTTTAGAGCTCAAATTATATATATAAAAAAAATTAAAGGTGTCAACTTTTATTTTATTTTATTTTTAAGATAATAAAGAAAGGGGCAAGAGATGTGAATATATGTTGCATTGGATCCTTCGCCCAAATTGCGTATATTTTTCCCCTCAAAAAAAGAAATATATATAAAAAAAAACTCCCCACATTCTCTCTCTTTCTCTCTTAATTTCTCTCTTCCATCAATATAACTAAATTCCAAATAAACTTAAATGAAACTCACTGCTCTTTCTATATCAACCATTTCTCTCCTCCTTTGATCTTTTTTTCTTTTCTTGATTTTCTTGAATTGTTTCTTGATCTTCTTGAATTGTTAATTTCTTCATGTATTCACAATTGAAATCATTTTCATTCATGGGGATGTCAAATTCTGAGATGTTATTATCAGAGAAGGATTTGAATTCCATGGAATTCGATTTCCTTGTTAGGCCTGCATTAGAATTTGAAGATGACGATGATGATCATTGTGTTACTTCTCCTTTAGAAGAAAGCGATGATGATCACAAACAAGAACAAGTGCAAGAAAGAGATAAGCTTCATCAAGAAGAAGGAGATAAGTGTAAGTTGTTAGTTTCTACTTTGAGAATAAAGTTACCCTCTTTAGGGGAATTCAAGATTCAAGAAGAAGAAGAAGAAAATCAAGAAATTGAAGATGATGGGTTCAAGACTCCAACTTCTTTGGATCAAAAAATCCCAGTTATCCTTCCATGCCCACCAGCACCAAGAAAACCTAAATCTCTTCCATCTAACAAAAGAAAATTGCCTTCTTGCAGGAGAGTTCTTCTTGATCTATCTAATGAGATTGAATCTTTATTTCCTCCATCTATTCGTGCCGATCTTGGTAAAAAGATCAAGAAAGTTAGGCATCTAAATAACCCCAATTGAGATTCTACTCATTTACCTATATGTATCATTTTGTGAAGTTAATTATATTTCGTATGACTTTTTTCTTTTTCTTCTTTTCTAATTTTTTTGGTTGCAGAAATTTCTCAAAGATATGGTATTATCTATAATATTAGCATTATCTTCTCCAAAATCTTGTTCATTTTCCTTTATCCAATCTATACTTTTTACTGGAATTAGATTTATAATCTCAATTCGAATTAGCTATCAGATAATTATGTACTAAAATTTTAATTATGGATGAATCCAATTAATAATGTATTGACCCCATAAAAGAATTTCGTATTTGCAAATTTAGAGGATACACATAGATCTGAATCTCATAACCTATCATTATGTGGTAAAGATCAAAATCTAAGTACAGGTTATGATAGCCTCACTTATAGGATTCCTCCATTTGTGGAACCCATCAAAGGCAATTTCTTGAAGAAAAAACTTGGAGTTCAAAAAGATTGATGAACCAAGAAAATTGCGCATCTTTCTCCGAAGTGGATTGCATTGACTTTTAATTTTTTTTTTCAAAGAAAAAAGAAAAAGAAAAAGAAATTAATGGTTGCATTGACTTTCTTTCTTTGCTACACAGAAGCAAACATTCTCTAAAGGTTTTGGCAGTAAGGTAATGACTAATGACTCATGAGTACTAATCTAAGTGGGATATTCTTATATTCTCTCCCCTTATAAGATAGAAATTGATTATGCCAACAGTAACTTAAAGGGATAGTGTCCCTAAATTGAAGGTGATATTCCCTTAATCTTGCTACTTCCATACTAATCTCTTCCCCTTTTACATGTTAATTTGATGATATATACATAATTGTTATTGGATATAGCAATAAACTACAATTTCAGTTTAACTAACTTTTCTGTTTGCACAAGCAATAAGCTAGGTTATATTGAAGGGTAGTTGAGACTGTTGGATCTGGGATATGCTTATTATTAATTTCAAAAAAAAAAATATTTTCATTTATTTTAAAGGAAATTATATGTGTTTCATTAGTACATATATATTTCGTTCTGTTGGTTAGGTGGTCAAATTTGGGCGATGAATAATCCTGGATATTTCTTAAATTGCACCTTATATTTTTGGATTCTTATTTCACTAACCATCTGCGGGATATTAAAAATTTACCAATCTAACTAACTCAAATTCGAATCACGCATATTCATAAATAAAAATAAAATTTTCATTTTTCAGATATTTAAAAATGCTTCATATTCTGAATTTGAATCTAAAATCTATGGTTAAAGTAAAAATGGACCCTTACTATTATTATATCATTCATTGGGATAATATCTTTGCATTTTTTAAGCATAAATCCAAGGATATTACTGATTCAACAATTGCAGTGTACATCTGAAATTGGGGAAAGATATTAAATTAAAGAAAGAATGAAAGAAAGAAAGCTAGTGGACACTTTCATTATATGCCTGGCCCCTAGGTTTACAGTTTTGAAAATATCTATACAATATCATCGAAATAGAGAAAAAAAAATTGTTCTTTTTTTGCTAAAATATTGCTTGGTTATTTAATGACATAGATTTCATTATCATAAAAATGAAAGCTTTAACTCATAGGCAAAGGAGCTAACATAACGTAGCTAATGATAGATGTTTTCTGGATTAGTTAACTAGTGCAAGGGAGACATTTTGGTTTTTTTTTTTATTTTTTTCAAAATTGGGGCATTTTTTATAAGTAATTAGGAATGTGATGCTACAATAAAAGATTTTAGAATTTTGGTGTGCCAAAAACCAGCAAAGTTGTTGGCGTTTTGTGTCAAAGCGGAATCTACTACCATAATATAATTTTTTTGTCAAAAAAGACACACATTACCAATTTTTATTGTTTATGACTGAAATGTGAGATTCGATCCGACAAAAAATGATGCAAATAGTGTTTTTTTTTTCTGGAATTTTTTTTGAGTTTTGTGTGTGTGTTTGCTAGGAGTTGGTAGTGTTGATGTTAATTTACATTTGAATAATGAATATAAAAATTATATGCCGAGATTGGCATTTGAAAAATAAATTGGGTTGTGTTAATTGAAATTGGTGAGTTGTGTTTTTTTTTTTTACGGGAAGGAATGTCCAATTTATATAGGAGACTCTATCGAATTTTTTATCCCATGTGATTTTTATATTGTTATTATTGGAAATAATAATTTACTAATAACATTATGGATTTTTTAACAGTTTGATGACACCAATGAAAATGAAACAGAAGAGTTAAATGGTGAAAGATTGGGAAGTAGTTGTTAGTTTTAATTATACTATCTTTTACATTTTTAGACACGATAATTTGTTATTGCTGTATTTATGAATTTTTATGTTTTTATTAGGATGATGATTATAATTTTATTGCAGGTATTTATATATATGAATTTAGTTAGTCTATTTTATTAATAAAAAATTAATATTTGATAAGACCAGAAATATCTTTATCTGAAAAGAGGGAGAGCCAAGTAGGTTGCGCTGATCAAATGGGGTCCTACAAGAAAGAATGTCTGGTCGGACTCGGCGTAAACACTCCGAAATTTAAATTAGTAGCTTTCTAGAGAGATAATATTTAGAGAGAGTCTCAAATGTTCAATACCTAAGGTCATTATACTTTAGGTTATTTATAGGAGATAAAGGAGGAGTACTTGAGTACTTAGAACGTGATAACTGGCAGTTGAAGCAGGTGAGCGGCGAAGTAATAAGGAGTGGGTGAAAAGCATGAGCACTAACTTATGTCAGTCGACTGATAGGACGTGCTGTCCTATCAATCCGATCGGACGTTATGCCTCCTATCCTGTCTTCTAGCTCACGCATGGTTCTCCTTGCTAATAGGCTTTGGATCCTGCCAAGTGCTATTAGACCGACTGATTGGGCCTTGAAAAATATTTTTTTCTGTAGTTATCAATATTTATTTAAAATATTATTAGCAAGAGATAAAATTCAATAATAATTTGCAATATCCAATCTTCATCGCTATTGCAACATTGAAAACGAGGCAATTTCTATCAACTGATTATAATTAATCATATAATTTATGTATTATTTTTTGCTCATTTAAATAATTTCTATATTAAGGGAGGTTGGGAATTAGATGAAACAATAAAAGAGACAGCTTCAAAAGGGACATTATAGGAAGCTGGAGTTTGTGGGGAGGTTGACGTAATTTTTTTATATTTATATTTTTTTACTTACAATTAATTAAAAAAATTAAAATTTGAATTTAATTAACTGTTTTTTATGATTTTTGTTTCGGAGTGAATTA
The DNA here is from genome assembly GCA_037975025.1 of Excoecaria agallocha. Classification (NCBI taxonomy): domain Eukaryota; kingdom Viridiplantae; phylum Streptophyta; class Magnoliopsida; order Malpighiales; family Euphorbiaceae; genus Excoecaria; species Excoecaria agallocha. The sequence goes on along the minus strand of CM075814.1, from coordinate 7,366,183 downwards.
GGTATATGGAGTTTCAAAAGCAAAACACCTGATACATATTATGAAGGGTCCATGTTCCCTCTTCTTGTTAAGCAAGAATTAGAATTGTGACCTAAGAGCGTTTTTTTTCAAATTTTATTTTAAAAAATTTCATAAAATGCACTATTTGTACCGTTTTCTGTCAAACTAGATCCCACATTTCAGTTATAAACATTGGAAAATGGCAAAATATGTACCATTTTTTGATAAAAATTTATATTACACTACAAAAAAATTACAGATTAGCGATGCTAAATACCATTTTTTCGTCGCTAATTAAAATTAGCGATGCCGCGGCGAACAATCGCTAATAGGCCAGTCATTAATATATTAGCGACGGATTTCAAATTCAGTCGCTAATTTAACGATGAAATATTTCGTCGCAAATTTTTTTGTCGCTAATTTATATTCCTAATTAGTCTTATAATAATAATATTTAGCGACTAAATTTTCCGTCGCTAATTATGAATTTACCGTAAAATTTAGCGACGACATATTTGTCGCTAATATGGTCGCTAATTATTTCTTAAATTATATCTTATGCATATTAGCGACAGATTTTTTGTCGCAAATCCGTCGCGAAAGTATTGCATAATTGAATTTTTTCTTTTGCTGTATTTTAAAATTTTAATTTTGTATACAATGATCGTTATTTATTTATTTATTTTCAACCTGTACATAACAATGATCTCACACATACATATTCCAAATTAGAATATGTTCCAAAATACACATATATATATAAAAAATTATTTGAAACATTACATAATATTATCCTCAAACAATCTCTCATGAAACAATAAAATAGTAAATATTATCGTACTAATTAGCGTCAACAATCAAATTAGACGTACATTTACATACTTTCAAAACTTGCAGATCATATGTTTATACATGACTAAAACTCTTAACAGTCTTTGCAGAAGAACATAGAAAAGAATTATTGTGTTACATGTACAATCCAAGACTTACATTTAAAAACAACAATTTTAGATCAGATCTTCCCACAGAGATACTCACCATAACACCCATCCCGATCTTTCTCATGTTGAGTGCACTCTTTGCAATAGTAAGCATCTGAGATCCCAACTCCTCCACAGATCACACATCGACCCTGGAAAGATCCATAATTGCACTCATCACAGATTCGCACCAACGTGCAGGGATGCACATAAGAATCACAGATTACACATTTTCCATCTTTTTCGCACTTATACAGAACAGCTTAACCTAGGAATGCATATAGAATATACCATTGCTGAAGCCAAAAATCCAGGAATGCATCATGTTAATGTCTGTTATTGTAACAAAGCATTAGTGCTTGACAATTAACAATATACATACAACAGGTTTTCAGTCAAATTAATTTTCGATTACAAACATAACAATCCGTTACAAGAACCCACAACAAAGAACTGACATTTCAATTCAAATTAATTTTCGATTAGATATACTAAATGCAAGACCAAAGACTGCATATATATTAATCACTATGGATAATAACGAAAACTGGCCTTGGAGCTCTAAAGTTCTAACTCAGCCTCCTTTGCAAGCTGAAAGATGATTGGTGCACTGTTTTTGGCAAGAACTTAACCACCCATATCATAAATTTTTCCTGAAGATAGTAGAACTTATTGTCAATAGTCTATATAATCCCTATCTAAAAGCTAAATGAAAGGCATTTGAGTTGATTATTTACCTTCAATTTCAATTGATTCATACATGCCACCTACAATGAGTCAAATTTTTGCATGTACATCAACAACTCTTCCTAAAAAGAAAGAAATGTACAATTAATTAGCATGTACACAAGCAGGCAACAAACAGTGAGATTTTCAGGAAAGTCTAGAAAGAGTATACCATCTAGTCTATCCACTGCCTTCTGAGCCTCATCAGCATATTTATAGTGCACAAATACAAAACCACAAGAATCACCTGTCCTAAGCAACTAAAAATCATAAGAACTATCAAGTTGCTAAGGCATTGCATAAGTAAAACCAGCCAAAAAAAAACTGAAGCAAACAATCCAAACAAAACGAAGTAATAAATAAAAGACTCAACCAATAAATAGTTAATAGAAGCCAGCAAGAAATAAAACTTGCAGAAAACACAAAGTTGTGAAATTGCAATTTCTCCAGTTTTGCTTGTCAATCCTGTCTTCTTTCTCCAGTTTAGTTTGTGATCATGCATGTCAGTTTAACTACCCATGTTACCAACATATTCCATTATTTCAACAATTTCCTTAGTAACTTCCTCAATAACTTCTTCATATAAAAATTAACCATGCCTACTAATATCAGATGGGTCAATAATTAATTAAACCCAACAAACATATGTAGGCCTCAATTATCTAGCCCAAAATAACATCAAGCCTAATTCAATTAATTAAACGAAAAATAACCAATTATAATGGCCAAATATTCGAGAGGCAAAAAGCAGTAGACATGCTGAACACCAATGCTAATTTCAAGTTGGGAAGCCGATGAACCAGTACAACCTTTTCTCACAAAGTATAAAAACAGTCAAACCAGTACAACCTTTATCAAGTCATTCTATCCAATGAATTTCTTATACATGTTGAGGGAAAGTGTTTATCCAGTAAAAAGAGCAAACGGGTTTGTGCAATATCGTACTTATATGTATATTGCCATCCCTGTAAAAATGACAAAAGAAACTAAAGCTCTCTTCTCAATAAGATTCGGTTTGAAAAATTTAGGGATGCAAATATATACTAGATATTAAGTAGATTTTCACCAATTGGTAACAAGTAAAAAGACAAACCTTTCCCATATGTATAATGGCTCTCTCATTGCAGGGATAAACAATCTTTCCTGACTTAATAGAGAAAATAACTGCTGCTAACTCTTCCCAAAGCTTTCACTCAATAACTGTATCTTCAAAAATCAAGTCCCCGATTCTTTGACCAGAATACTTGTAAAATAGATATTATGAAATCATGAGTTTTATAGTGCCGATAGGAATGAATGTAAATATACCCAGAAACACATAAGATGGTGGATCGTTCGTGTAAATATACCCATTTCAAGATCTGGTTCAGAAACATCGAATTCGATTGTTAGCCCCACAGTTGAAGCACTAAATATCTAGATTTAACATTTTCCCCAATTTTTTTCAAAATCCCCAGATCTGAAACTTGTCCTTGTTCTCCAAATTCTTCCTATAATTTATTAAATAAATGATTCATGGAGCTTACCTCATGAACTAACTAGGAAGAGTTGCAACAAAGGAGCTAAAATCTTAAAGAACCGAACAGGGGAAGAAGAAGAAGGCGAAAGAAGGAGAAAGGGCTGACCCTGTCGTGGCGAGAAAGAGAAAATAAGGGGAAGAAGATCACGCCGGCGAGGAGAGCGATGGTGGGCGGCGTCCCTTCCCTGCTCCGCCTCTGCCGATCTCCTTCCCCAAGATCTGCTCCTGCTCTCTTTTTTCTTTTTTTTGTTTTCTTTAATATATGGCCACATATTTTGGCCCCGAAAATTATTCCTATTTCCCCTTTTTTATTTAGATAATTCTAAGAATCTCTAGAATTATTTTTATTATTATTATTATTATTATTATTATTATTATTATTATTATTACATAATTTATGTTAATTGTGGTTTTGAAAATTAAAATGTATTTTAATTTAACACCACTAATTCAAAACAATTTACAAATAATTTCTTAGTCAATCTAAATTCTCAATAATTCATAAGTTAAAAATATTTCCGATCGACTCAGAATTAGGGCGTTACAAGTATATGCACCCTGAACAAATCCCTTATATTCACTAATAAAGGTCTACAAGATGTCTACTCTATTATTATTATTATTATTATTATTATTATTATTATTATTATTATTATTATTATTATTATTATTATTCAATAATAGTAGCAAAAGTACAGAAAGTAAAAATTATTATTATTATTCAAAATTTAATCCAATTTATATTCAAATTCTCAATAATTCATAAGTCTTTAGGGATGTACAAAATCCGACTCTATCCAAATAAATCGAATAATTTGATCTGAATTAGATATTCAGATAGAGTTATTATGATTATTTGGGTCGGATAGAGTTTCATATACTTAGTGACCGAGGGGTGTAACGACGATGCGAGACAGTCGGTGGTGAGAGAGATCGGCGAGAGAAACCGCCGATGAGCTGCGCCAGTGACCGGCGAGAAAAACGACATTTATTGCATGGCTATTTTTTTATTATTATTTTAAATTAAATAATAAATTTTATATTACTATTTTATAAATATTTAATTATTAATCTTGAAAATGCAAATATATAATAATCGTAAAAATTAGTTTATTATTATTATTATTATTATTATTATTAAAAATGTAAATTTTCTAAATAACTTTAGACCTTAAAAACTAATCTTCACCGTTCAAAATTAACAACAATGAGTTTTGAACGTACTCACCAAAAATCAGGCCAATCTAACGGCAAATAAATTTTCGATCGTTTTCGTATACAAAACTGGTCATTACGTAAAAAAATTCAGAAAACGGCCTATTTTTTGCAACAAAAATTGATCCTTTAACTTGATAAAAGTATGAAATTAATAAAATGCTTATATTTAAGGCACATTAGCAATATTTATGTACAAGATTTTTGAAATATTTCCGACAGAATGAGAAAATTAGGTTTGGAGATCTTTATTTTGGTCTCTCTTTAATCATGATCCTTTATTCATTAATAAATCCAATATTTAATTAGGCCCCGGGTTCCTATTTGGATAAGAGTTCAAACTTTTTATGTCACCTTTTTAAATTTGATACAAATAGCGATGAATAATTCTAACTAACAATTTTGTGCAAACAATACAAATTTTTAATTGAAACTATGTCTCGTGGTCTTTCAAAATATTTCATGCTGACTAAGCCCGAATTTCATATTCAATAGTCTTTGGACACTTTCAAAATTGGGATAATTGATAAACAAATCAATTTAATTCCTAATAAATTAATATTTGATTTAAATTTTTTAAAATAAAAATAAATTAAAAATTTTTTTATTATTATTTTAAATGAAATAAATAATTTTATAAATATTTATTTTTATTAATCTTGAACACGCAAATATATAATAATCATAACAATTAGTTTATTATTATGATTAAAAATGTAAATTTTCTAAATAAATAACATTAGATTTTGGTATAATTGATAAAAAATTATTATCAACTTATAAAATAATTTATAATTTTCTGTTACAAAAGAAAATATTCATTTTATATGGTTTATATTAAAATTACTTGAAATTATACATAAACCATGGGAGTGAAATTTAAAAACTTATTTTTTAATTTATTTGCGACGGATTAGCGACTAAATACTTTCGTCGCTAATCGTATTACCGTAAAAAATACTAATTACCTACAGAAGCATTTCCATCGCTTAACAGTCGCAAAAAGGCGCTAAATTTTCCCGCCAAAATTAGCGACTAAAATGCTAGTCGCTAAAATTTCTGGAACTAATTTCTTGAATAAAAAATTATAAAATTTAGCGACGGAAAACTTTGTCGCTAATTCCATCGCAAAACAGGGCACTTACACTTCCCGTCAATAATTAGCGGCTGTTTATTAATTCCGTCGCTATTTCATCACAAAAAAATAGAAAATATCCTTCTCACGACGAAATTATAAAATAGTCGCGAATCCGTCGCAAAATTAGCGACGAAAATTGTGACGTCGCTAATTGGCAGTTTTTTTTGTTGTGTTATAGTGATGGATTCTTTTCTGTCACAAAATAACAATAACTTTATCATTTTTAACGAACCAAAATCCTAAAATTTTTTATTGCATGTAACACCAAATTCCTAATTAGTTATAAAAATGTCCCAATTCTAAAAAAAAAAAACGCCCACATTTTGTCACATTTTGCTATTGGCTTATAAGTGATACTTTTTTAATTGAGATTGTATAATATAAGAAGTTGGAAAATTGAAGACTTACTTTATGTATAGGGAAGGGGTTGACTTTGGGTGTAGAATCTTGTAAGGAGAAGACGTCTCCTACTTTGGGAAAAAGGAGCTTAAGAAGGCACTACTGATTTCCTTAAAGCTAGTTTCGATTTCTAAAGTGAAGAGTGATAGAAGAGTCTGGAATCATGATCTTAAAGGTCTATTCTTGGTCTCTTTTACCTGTTTGAAAGCCGAGGAATTCGGTTCTATCCCCAATCTTGCTTGCTGCCTTCAAAAGGCTTATGGAAAAATTTTATTCCTCCAAAAGTCGATATTTTTCTTTAGAGAGCTTTGTTAAATAGAATTTCTACAAATGACTTTTTATTTCAATTATAAATCCTGGCTTTTAATGCTTTAGCATGCCCTCTTTGTCAAAATGAGATGGAATCTGTTAACCATTTGCTTCTTCTTTGCCCACTTTTTTTCTTCTATTTGGTAAGAATAACAGGTTGGTGGGGTATTTCCTTTTGTATACCTTGTTCTTTAAATGAATTTGTAGCGCTCAATGGCTAGATTTGGTGGTCGGAAAGTGTGACGTATGCCAGATCCCGTAGGCATCTGATTTGCTCTCGAAAGTCCACTTTTAGAACTCGACATCAGATCAAGATTCATTTAACTTGTGAAGGTTGGTCGTTTCACAATGGATGGAGATTCAACCCGATTCGTAATGCCTCGAACTTCAAAAAAGTATGAGACAGCATCCCAAGATATCCCCATTCATTTGTTGGCGATCAACCTACATGGGCATCTGCTGGGCACTGCAAGGCAGGTATCATGGAGCTGACACTCAATAAAATATTGAAAAATGAATTCTAACCTTATGAAGTCGAAACTAGAGATAGTTCAAACTTCATTCTTATTTATACCTTTGGTTGGTATTATATAAATTATTTTTAATGATTAAATTATTTTATTTCTTTTCTCACACGCGATGATATGCTAGAAAAATAAAGCGCACTTAAGCACATTGAAAAGCTGTAAAGCATGGCATTTGAAAGCATTACAATAAAAGAATAAATGTAAAGATAAAATCATACATGAATCAAAAAATTAATTGAGTTTATTTGAATGAGAAAGTTGATCCTCACATGCATATTTGCAAAAAGGCAAAATTTTGAGGTATTTTTTGGATAAAAAGAGGGTGTTGAGC